>VWZX01002985.1:0-30362 GCA_013399015.1 Galbula dea
TGACTGGACCCAATCCCCTGGCCCCTCTGCAAGTGCCGCAGAAGCAAAAGAGTATCTTTAAGATACTGCAGTATTATCTGTCTGTCTACTGCCAAAGCTGAAGCCATCATCTTGTCACCATCTGGGTGAGCATGGGAATGTTTTAAAAGTGGAGACACATGAATACTAAAAACCCCAGGATCCTACAAGAACTTGATAAAGATGGCAATTGATCTTACTCCAGGACTGATCATTCCTTAGGCAGAAAATGTGATACAGAAATGTTAAGCACTCTGCTGTTGCTCACTGTGCCTAAGTTTTCTGATGTGATCATCTGGAGCAGAGCTAGTGGCATTCTGAATGATACATTCTCTACAGGTGGGCCAGCAGTGTAAGGATGACTGCATCAGAAAAGCCCAACTATACATTTAATTTCCAACCTTGCTTCCCAAAGAAAGCTGAAGTTATCCCTTAAACTTGCAGCTAGGAGCTTAACAACTCCCAAGAGGTGAAAGATCTCATCTTAGAGCCTATCCATGTATGTTAGTGACACTAATTATGTCATATGGGGAGATAAAGATAAGTTGACTTGTGTTATTACCTAGAACTCTTCCTTATTTAGCAGCTGATGTGTATTGAAACATAAGGTCAATTAAAAACCAAGAACACAATTACAAAATCCTTCCTGGATGTGTTTTCATAGTGAGGGCACTTACGTGCTTAGGTGATCTGAGTTCATTGTTGTGGTGGATGAGTTTAGTACTTTGCAAGGACTTTGGAGTTTTCTGACCATTTCCACACAGTCAGGTTCAGGCAGTCTTTGTGCTACACTGTCATTGCTCTTGACAGTCATGAATCAGATCCACCACAACAAAATAGACTCTACTCTAAGGCTAGCCCGTGTCCTACCAGTGACAGTGAGATGGTGCTTAACTGCCTGCAGAGGCCAGCAGCTGATTTTCAGGTGAAACCTTAAGAAATACTCCAGGATTTATTCTAATGTCCACATCTGACACCAAAATGAGCAGCCTGATGTAAAACCACAGTAATGTAGAGCTCTATCTAGTTTCTTCATTAGCACACATAAACATTTGTTACATTCCAGTTTCAGGAGCATTTTCTTTTAGTCAGAATTTGAGCACTCTGTTTTCTTTTGAATGCTAGTAAAGGTCACATTGGTCTTGGCTACTCATTTATTTCCTTTCTCTCATTTGATTTTTAACAATAACAGGCTTTCAGCCAAAGCTTTCAGTTCCTCTACATTGCATTAAAATTCACAATGTCATTTGCTTTCAGTAAATATATTCAAATGGGCTGCCTTCAGAACCATAAATGACTCACCATACAATCAATCATAATTGCAGAATCCTGAATTTCTCCTCTACATGTTGTCCTCTAATGCCCATAAGGAACACATGAGATAACTTTTACCAAAAGCTGGCTGGGAAAAAGAAATTATGTGTGATCATTTTTATTCTCTAAGGAAAACTTTCTAAGTTAAATACAGGACCAGTTTTGGCTTGAAAATGAGACAGAGATATGTAAATTTTATGTTACCACTCAGAGCTCTGAGGGTTACTGCGCTTAAACCTTATCTTTCTAATCAATTTTTAAGTTTCAAAATGAAGCATGTGCTTCTAGCTTAATAATTTCCCATAAGCCTTCCTCACAATATTAAACATACATATTCACTTGCTAGAAGTCTGCTTGTTAAACCTCTACATGGTCAAAGCCTCCACTCAGATAGAAACAATCAAGGTATCGTCTTATAATCCTATAAAGTGTTATGCCAAAGAAACAAAGTAAAAGAAATGGTTAACTAGAAGTTATCACAGAATCACAGAATCATTACGGTTGGAAAGGACCCTCAAGATCATCTAGTCCAACCGATAGCCCTACACTACTCTTATCCCTAAATCATCCCCTGAAGAAACACATCCATCCTCTTAAAAACCTCCAGGAATGGTGACTCCACTACCTCCCTGGGCAGCCTATTCCAATATCTTACCACTCTTTCAGTAAAGAAATTCTTGCTAATATCCAATCTAAATCTACCCTGGCACAACTTGAGCCTGTTCCCTCTAGTCCTGTTACTAGTCACAAGGGAGAAGAGACCAACACCCGCCTCCCTATAATGGCCTTTCAGGTAGCTGAAGAGAGTGATAAGGTCTCCCCTCAGTCTCCTCTTCTCCAGGCTAAACAACCCCAGCTCCCTAAGCCTCTCCTCATAAGGCCTGTTCTCCAGAAACCCTGATCAGCCTAGTTGCCCTTCTCTGCACCCTCTCTAGTAGCTCAATGTCCCTCCTATACTGCAGTGCCCAAAACTGCACATAGTACTCAAGGTGTGGCCTCACCAGTGCTGAGTACAGTGGAAGACTTAATGTAGAAGATTTGTTAATGGTTGGGATTGATAATAGTGAAACTACTGCCTTTCCCTGTATTCTTGGTAAAGTCAGGCATAGGATTATCACTAAATTATGGATATGAGAGGAAATCCTGGCTTTTCTTTAGAAGTGCAGGTTTGTTCCCTCCAACGTACATTCTGAGACTCTGTCCAGTCAAGCATTTGATTTCTCAAAACAGCAAGGCTCCAGTCACTTCCCTTGAGAGATTATTTTATTACCTAATAGATCTGAGCAGGAGGGACTGAGTTCCAAACTAAATTTTACTTTTCATGTTGCTACAGAGTTACCTTGTCTTGGCAATTTCTGACTTAAACCTCTTGCTCTTTATTTTGTGATAAATCTACCCTGTGTTCATACACTTTTAAACTGAGCGTTCAGCTCCTGGTTTACAGAGTTTGCTACTTGAATCAACACATTTGTCCTTAAGGCTGATTTAATTTACTATCAACTTTATTTAACCTACTAGTGCTTGATGGGTATTCTCAATGAAATGGTTAAATTCCCAGTAGTTAGCATTGTTCTTTTACAGCAAAGCTTACAAAGAATCAGCAGCAAGTATTGTTAGAATGAAAAGATTGTATCTGTAGATGCCAGCTGTTGGTAATCCTGAGGTTAAAATAAACAAGTGCAACATATGTCAACTTTCCCTTCTGCCTTTTTCATACGTTATTCATCTTCTTTGGCTCTCATGCAAAGACCTCTGAACTAAATGGAAAAAATTCACTGACTTTAATAAACTTTGGGTGAGCCCCTTAAATGCAGCATTTTTTTCTTCCCAAGTGTATGGCCATGATTCAGGAGATACTGAAGCACAAAAGTGCCTTCAGTATTTATCTCAGGGCCTTTGGTGAGATCTTTCATACACTTAGTAAGAATGTTCTTAACCTCCTTGCTGATTCTTTGTATTTAATACAGAATGGATGCTATGTAATGCCAAGCACCATGTTTGTAACACTATGGATTTTATCTATGTCAGAAGTGTTGAAGTTAATTTTTATATAACAATAATTCAAAACATAAGGCCACTTAGCTTCTTCTATGCTCTTGTGTATTTACATTGCCTTGACTTTGTAACAGCTTGCTCGTAAGGTTTCTTTCACTAACCTAACTCAGAACATCATATAAAAGAAAAATCAAATAGAAATATAAACTTCATAACCTTTGGTATATGTGGAGTAAATCCAGTGAAAATATTTTCATAGAACAATTTTACATTTAAAATGAAGGCTTATTGAAACTGACATTTTTTGTAGGAACATGACTATTTCAATCACACTTTATAAGTGAAAATGTCTCAGCAAATTTATTTGATTTTCTTATTTGTGCCACTAATGTAGAAATTGTTTTGAAAAAACAAAAAATATATTTTTAAGTTTACCATATTGCTTCGACTTACTTGATAAAGTAATTTAATGTAGTTTATTCTATTAAATATTTCCCGAATCTTCGTTCGCCAAGCCCAGCCATGGTGATGATGATTTCATTACAGTGTTTTTCAACACTATAACAGTGAGGCATTTCTATTTTTCCAAAATAACACGTCAATATTTCTCCATAAGGTTTTTCAAAAGTTCTGTTCTCTGAAAGTTTCTCTTTAAGAGTATGAATTTTTCACTCTAGTTCCAGCATGTTCACACCACTCACAAAAGTCTGAATTTCTGGACACTTGTAGTAACAACTGAATTATATACATTTACTGGTTGAAACAGCCACAGATAAAGCCAACTACAGTCAAATTTGTGCACATTAGGTAAAGAGTCTCAGCCATGTTCAGTTGCTTCTGACCCAGTGCTTTCCTTTGCCATGCATATCCTCACAACTCACTGCAGTGAAATCATGACAGTTTCACTCATGACTTAAACTTTTAAGAGAACCAGATGAATTTTAGAAAAAAATATGCTAAATCAGTAAGCATACATTTTGTGCATAGATATGAATAATCGTAGTAAACTAGAAGGAAAGGACAATACAGTTACCTGGAGCTCCTGTTTGGAGACCAGCTGCTTCTCATCCTGAACCACCTGCTCACCCCAAAACCTGGTGGTTGAAGCAGGTTTTTGCTCAGGATTCCACAATGTAGTGCATGGTAATGAACCGCACATGGCCACGTTTTGTTTATGACAGATGGCTCTTCCCAAAAGTATGATGTGTGAGATTATGCTGACTTGGACAGTTCTGTATAAACTGTGGAGAATTGACAGGGTGTAATATACTTTTTCTGTTTACTTAAAGTCTAGTAGAGAATGGGCCAAACCCAGCGAGGAACAGCCTGTTTCAAAGATACCATAGCTGGAAAATGTTGTTTCTCACAGAGATCATCTCTCTGTAATAAGCTTCATGGTGATCCTGTACTTTGGGGAAAAACTATGCAGACTGGGAATAGAGTCAATCACATGATTTTCATATGTGTGCTATCACAGAAATGTCTGTGAGAGGAAATGTGAACTTCTGCTTGTCTCCACAGCTCAGCACAAAGCCAGCCTAGCTGGAAACAAGATACCTGGTGGCCTAGAAACTACTCTTGGAAGTTATATGAAATGCAAATGTAAAAATAAGAATTAGTCAGTGATGAACAGGCACCCTCGGAGAGGCTGAGTTGATGGACAATTTGCAAAGTCAGCTGGGAATTGGACCAAACAAAATGCAAATGCAACTTTGTTTGAATGACAGCTTGGAAGAGCCATTCTGAATTTACCAGCAAGCTGGGAAGCTGTAGCTCACACATGGAATTTGCCTTATCTTTGAGGTTTTTTCCTAAGCTTGTTGAATGTTTGCTAAATGAAGAATGCATATATAATGTGGGGTTAACTGAAACTCTTTTCCTAAAGTCTGAGGGTTATAATTCATCATGAGATATTGGGAATATTCAATCACTATAAATTAGTATAGGTCTGGGGAAGTTAATGTGGCTGAACTGATCTGTGCCAGCTGAAGATCAAGTTCTGTTCCAAATGTTTCACTGAAAAAGAAGAAATTAATTGGTTTGCCCCAGATATTTCCAGATGTTCTGGAATGGAACCTGCTACTTAAATGAGATCTTTCATTCCCTTTGGCTTTTCAGATTACATAACAGACAGAGAACAGACGAAATTTTGGTTGCAGCTTCATTTTTTGTCACTTCCTCTAAACGGTGTAAACGTCTCTTGACTAACATGTCTCTCTTTGACATGGGGCAATTAAGTCTATTGGGATGACATAACTACAGTTGCATGGGAAGCATTTTTTCCCTAGACTAAGAAACTGAAAAATTATCATTACATTCCATCTGGAAAATTTCCTGGGAAATAGGAGAGACCTGTCCTCAAAACAGTTACCTCACTGTTAGGTTAAAACATTGGACTTCACAGCATTTCAAAGACTGTGTTTTTATGTCCTCGGCAGTAACCTCATTTTTTGTAGCTGTCATATTGCTTGGAAACTCCTTTCAAGAAAAATAATCTAAAACACGTGCTTCTCTGAACATTTCTGTTTCTATTAAGGTACCATTTGCTGATAACAAAACATTTTGTTCCAAAAATTCCTGTGATGATAAGAATTAGCTTAAGTGAAATTTGGCTAACCTTTCTGGAACCCTTCAGTGAAAAGCCATGTCTTGAAAGCAGCTGAAATCTGACTGCTTAAAGAACATGATTTCTTTCCCACTGCACCTAGTATGGCAGAGTTCTGCACTGAAAAGTGCTTCCAAGTTTCCTTGTTGGTCTCAGCATGTTTATCTTTCAGACTGTGTAATCCCATGATAATATGGTTATGTTGATGTAATGTGACATGGTATGTCAGTGGAGTTTCTAACAAGTTATTTTGTAGCAGTGAAGGAAAACCCCACCAGTTTGCATGCTTAGTTTGAAGCAGATTTCAGTAAAAAAGGAAATCTGATAATCACTATTGAAATCTGTTCTCAGGTAACTGGCAGCCTTTCCTGGACGTTTCAACTAGTGCTGTTGTGCACAAAATGCTTGCCAATCTGCCAGTCTACTCAATAGATATCTCTACCAGTCCATTCAGTAGATCTCTGTATTCAGCAATATTTCAGGAGGGTGCTTGACTGATTGATAAAAGGTCCTCCAGAGTCAACTTTGTGTATGAGCATACAGATCACATCTTTAATTTGGTCATGGTGTACCCTTGGACATTTCCTCTGCTAGGACTCAGTGTCCAGTTGGCCTTTCCATGCACCTCTCAGAAGTGACTGTTTCTGATCACAAATAGTCAAAGTGGTATAAGGGTCTTGCAGAGACTATTTAGGTCTCTCCTCAAAAAGGGAAATGTGTCCACTCTACTTGGAACTTCAACATTTTGCTAAAGATTTTACTCTTCTGCCAAGAAAATACATATTTCTCCCTATCTTTGTATGGGAATGCATTCTATATGGGATTCTATTAGGAGTTTAAAAGAACACTTTAAATACCATAAGAATAACCCCCTCCCTAGCTTTTCCAAAAGAAAGGTTGAATTGGTATAAGGGTAGCAAAAGATCAGGGAAGGTTTTGAATGTTGTACAACATTGTTGAACCACAGATGAACATCTCTGAATTCAAGCTGATCACAGAGGGAGTGCTGAATTCAGAGTGTGAAGAATGGGTTTTGTGAAATGTCAGCCGGTAATAATACACTGTGGTGTATCAGGGAGCACTGAAAAGTAGGTAGAGATCTACTGAGCCAGGGTAACACAATTCCATTGTCTGTTGTACAAAATTGATCTATAATAAACACTTGAAAACCTTAAACAGAACCACAACATAATAGAATCATAGAACGTTTTGAGCAGGAAGAGATCGCTAAAACTCATCTAGGCCAAACCTCCTGCAGTGAGTATGGACATCATCTAGATCAGGTTGCTCAGTGCCCCATCCAAGCTGATGTGGAATATTTCCAGGGATGGGGTATCTACCACCTCTCTGGGCAACCTGTGCCAGTTTTTCACCATCCTCATTGTAAACACTTTTTGCTTTCTATCTAGTCTAAATCTCCCCTCTTTTAGTTTGTAACTGTCACCCCTTGTCCTGTCACAACAAGCCTAGAGAATAAGAATGTCCCCATTATAATAGGCCCCTATTAACTATTGAAAGGCCACAATAAGATCTCCTTAGAGCCTGGTTTTAAGTTCCTTTGCAAAAAAATATAAAACAGGGCTACTCAAATCACAAGGTTTTGGTCCAAATCACGTGGGGATTTTTGGGAGCAGACTTCTCACTTTTATTCCAGGAAGCAGCAGTGACAATGGCAATTTGACTCTGCACCGTGAAAGCGTATGGAAGAGCTAGCTGACCTGGCACAGTCTTACACCTCTCAGAGGTGAAATTCTTCCTGCTGAGTGGATACTTTGGTAATAAAAGCTCTCTCATTGGAACAGCCATTTGAACATCTTCAGCTATGAAAACATGATGGTTATTTTTCACTTATTTCCTAAAAGTGTGCCACTGCAAACAGATATAACAATTCAGTACTGAAGAGGCAGTGTTTAGGTAGGTGTGATTTATCTTAATTGAGATCACCCAAACTTATTTTTCTAAGGTCATTCAAATAGGTGGCAATAAAATATTATCTTCTAATTTATCTAAACATCTTTAAAAAAATGAGAGAAAATAATCTATGAGGAAACAAGATCCTGATTTAGAACACTAAAAATGAAATGTAGCAACCTGAGCTGTGATTTTTAGAAGTGTTAAATCTGTATGACATTCAAATGAAATCAAGGTGAACAGGGGTTGTTATTTAGCCACAACTTCACACCTTCGTCTCTAGTGAATGATCATTTTGCTTCTCTAGTCTACACTGGTCTTAAAAGACAGCTGCTGCTCTCTGACAGCTCTTTGGAATAGGAAGTGATGCATGTTTTAGTCTCCACCCTGCACTGGCCAGAGGAACTAAAATCATCTTCAAGTTGTATCGCCCAAGAGCATACTAAAAGTGAGCTGTGCTGCCATAAATGTCGATGTAACTGCCCTTTTGCTGAGACTTAAAATGTTTCTTCACTTACAGCACAGTCTCAGTGCATACATCAGGACGAGTTACAATCTCAAACAAGGCAAAGGTGATTATCTGCTGCAGTCATTTACAACATATCCCTGTATAGATGGCATAGGCAGCTTTGTAACTCCCAGCTCCTTATATAGCTAGTGCACTTGTAAGGCAGAATTTAACTGACCTGTTTTAGGTGCCTACTTGCAGATACAATGAATCATGTCCCAGAAGCACTATTTCTTCCCATTTTTTTTTTTTTTTCCAGGAACCTAGAGAACTAGCTCAGACGTAAGCATTTATATCATTAATGTCTAAAGTTAGGCAAGATTAGACCATCCTATTGGGATTTAAGATACGATACTGTGAGTCAGAGCCCACACTGACCTTGGCCACATGAATGTTACGTAAAAGTAAGAATATACAAGTGCAGTGGTTAAAGGTAATGCAGACAAACAGATTCAGTCTCAGCTTGGCTATTAAAACAGCTATACAACCTGTAGGACCAACTGATTCTTTCCAGACAACTCAAAATGTAGTCAGGAACCCTGAAGGTTTTATTATCGAATTAGCAAAAGTTTTGACATCTCAAGATGCTCCTGAGAAGGGCTGTCTTTGTTGGCCACCTGACTGCTAATCCATAAAATCTGATGAATAATGAAGGAAGGCAGTGCTTATTACGCAACTCACCATTGAGGACATATTGTGGATGTTGTTGCATATACAATCCAGTAAACACAGACAGAGAAAGCATCTAGTTGTCAAGAAGGCATTCCTAAGGGTGTAGGGCCACAGCTGAAGAAGAGTTCAATGTCTAAGCTTGCTTTTGTCCTTAATTTTGCCAGAGCTGGTGTGTAACTTAGATTCATGTTTATCTTCATTTCCCTGCAAATGTCTTTTTGTCTCTTTGGGCATGAATTGCTATGTTCCATTCCAATCAGATGCCACCACCTCCAAAAGTATTGCTGGAGAAAACTTTTTGTTTGCAGTGAAAGAGAGTGATAGAAGAAGAAAGTGAGGATGTTTTCAAAAAGATACAGAGAAATTGGTGGTATGATCGTAGAGTCTTAAACCTATGAAGGGAATACAACATTCACTGAATAATGTGATAGTTCTCTGTGGCTGAAATGTCTTTTCACCACTATACTAATTTCATCTTTTCAGTCAAGGACTGAGGAAATTCATGGTCTAGGTACCCCAGAAGGTTTCTTTCTTTGGACTTACATTTAGGACTGCAGTACATCTGACCTCAGTTTTGCCTTACCTGAACACTCATTGTTTTTGCATGCTGCATAGCTGATGGTGAGGAGACTATACTGAAAAGGTGAAAGGTTTTGACTTGTCTCTTTCCAGTCACTTAGACAGAATGTATCTGAAATAAGATGCCTCAAGATAAATGCCTTCAGATCCTTGGGGGAAGCAGATCATCACACTCAGACCACTTCTGAGCAGGCTGTTGTGAGAAAGGGGACCAGGAACAGAAGTTGATGCTGTTCTGTAAGTTTGGCTCTTTGTTTTCTGGGCTTCCTCTAGAACTATCTGAAAGCAGAGTCTGTCTGGAACAACATCTTAGGGAGATTTCTCTTTTTTTTGTTAAAAAAAAGTACATAGCTTTATTTTGTTTATAGATCTGCTACTCTTTTTTTTTTTTTTTCTCTTTTTCTAGCCAAACTGACAGATTAATTTTTTGTCCAGCCCAAGGAATATCCACAGAATGGAAGAAAAGGAGATAAATGAAAATAGGAATAAAAAGGAGAGAACAAACTGTATTCCTAGGGCAGAAATTTCCATGGAGAGTTTCATGATGTGCTGATGTATATAGACAGTTTCAAGTGTCCTTTTATGAGCAGTCCCGGACCTGAAATGTGGTTTGATTCAGAGAAGGGCAGGATTTCAAGGCAAGAGTTTGTTTAAGTCTGGGGCCCATCCAGTCACATTAGGCCATAGCTGATCTTGGGCCATCAAATCTATTTTAAATGCATCTGAAATCTCAGTTAAATGAGGAGACTGTGTTAGGACCTTGCTCAGGCTCTTGTGTCTCCTAGTTCAGGTGGTCACAGAACCAATTTTCTGTGTGTGCTCAAGGGGAAAATATCCCTTTAAGTCTGTCTTTGTGTATTTCTGAATACACAAATATGAAAGTCAAAATTAAAGACTTGACGCTTGAGACACTGTCTTTATTTGATAACGTCTCTCTTTGATGAATGTTTGACGTACTGGAGAGAACAGAGCTAACAATCTTGTTAGGAGCTTGATTAACAAACAGTTTTAATAAATGGCCAAGCTGTCATGTAGTATGGCAATCATTCCATGCCTCTGTACTTAACTGCATGACCCTAGCAATAAAAGCACTGCTAAATGAGAGCATCTAAAAAAGAAATAACCTTGAAATGGGGAAGCTGAGACAGTAGTGTGGGATTTTACCACCATTTTGTTAATGAATCTTCCCAACTATCTGCCATCAGATATTCAGCAGGTTTAAAACTTGCTGAGTCACAATCCAAGTTGTGGCAAGGCTTAAAACCCACAGTGGGGCTAAGAAATAAGTATGAATACCATTTCCTAGGAGTTTAGGTTGCTTTGGTTCCCAGAAGACTAGTTTGAAGCAAATGAAGAATACATGTGTGTGTGTGTAGCAGAGGCTGATGTATGCCATGGTCTACATTTCACAGTCCTGTGGACAGTGTGTACTACAGAGGCAGGACTCACTCCTGATAAAAGTAACAAAACTTGGAAAAAACACTTAAAATAATTTTCTTCCTCCATATTATGCACCTGTTCTGTACAATCAGAACTGAATGTCTCGTCCTGGTTTCAGTGCTCTGCCTCATACTGGGAACCTTCGTAATCTTGTTAACTCTTGATGCAATTCAAATAAAACATGCACTGACGCAGGCTTTATTTTGCCCAGACACCTATAAGCTTCTCTGAAAGTGCAAAAAAATGCTCAGAAAGCCTCTGTTGACTCTGACAGTCAGTCTGGGCTTTCTGCTATTCTGAGAGATGGCATCTCCAGCAGCATTCCTGTGGGCACTAGTTCAATACTGAGTCAGGTGGAAGAGATTTAGAGACTGAATCACCAGCACCAGCATCTGCCATCTACCCACTCACAAAATATATCCAGGCTTAACTGAAGAAGTCTGGTGGGTACCTCTCCTAGCATGGTATACCTGTCAGAGCATTCCTAGACTTCATCCCCTCACCCCAAAGAAAGTAACTTTCAGTACTAAAATACTGTAATAATGGTTTAAAGCCTCAATAATGCTACAGAAACTGTAGGTTTTTTTCAGTTCTCATGCACTATTGAGAATTAAGCTTTCTAAGCTTTTTCTTGTTTGTTAAACACAGGATGGACTGCTGCATTCTTCTCTGGAGACGCTTTTGCTTAGAGCTAGAGATTGTGGAGAGATGCTTTATTGCAAACTAACCGTGAAAGCTTATTGTCCTTATCTCCTAGCAATAAATGAATTCCATAAATTGCAATTAATGATGCAACTGGGAAGTCTAGTTAAATTAGTGGCAGTCCTCCAAATATGTTGGCTTTTACTTTAAGAAAGGTCAGAGGTGTTCTATACTTTGGCAGCGCCTTTATGCCTCCTTGTGCCAAGAAAGGCCCACTGAAGCTGGAGAGACATTGCTTACAACAAAGCTCTAATGGCTTAGCATGGCAAACTATAGTATATTTTGTGAGAGCCCTGTTCAATATCCATTAAATCAGGCCCGAGGGACAGGGGTAATGCTAGTCACCAACAGCTAGCATAGACTTAAATTGCACCTGTGCTGGGTGCAAATTTAATTTTGAAATTAAATGAAATTTTGAAATTGTGCCATTAACTTGCTATACACTGCTTATCTTTGCAATGTTCAGAGTTGGGCTAATGTAAGAAATAAAGGTAATTTTCTGTTCCACAGTTCAGAATGAGTTTATTGTGGGGAAGAGAGGCTAAGAACAGTCTGCTTTTCATTCCTTATTTAACATCGCCTGATGCTGCTCATGCTGTCCTCATTATGTGACAGCAAAAGCCCCACATGATTTCCCAAAACCTTGTTAATGGCTCAGTCCTCTAGCTTTCCTGGTCTAGAAAAAAATCCTTATTCTAAAAATACCAGAGAAATGTCATTGGTTCAACTAAATCTATCTGAGTTTGCTGAGAGTCTGAAATGGTAACTTGGTGCAGAACCCTTGGGCCTCCATTTCAATAAATGCCATCAGATTTGCAAGTCAAAAGCTGATGAAGAGAAGACAGATATATTGCACAGGAATAACTACGCAGAGTTCGCTTGGTTTTTATAGTGATGTCAGGAGACGACAGTTTCAGAGTTTAGATGGAAAAAAATGGCTATAAAATTCAGGGAAATTTCAAATAATGAATTCTGATTTCACAGGAAAAGCTGCTTTTATCTTCCCAGTTAATCTATTTCAGAAGGATACAAGAAGAGAGAGTTGGTGCAAGAAAAGAGAAGCTTATTTAAAAAAATACGTGAAACCACTAATGCATATGTATGCATGCTGAAAAATACTTTTACCATCAACAGGCTAAAAAAATGAGGACCTAACTCCTTCCCAGAGCTGCTGCTATCATGTACTCAGATAACATGGCAGCCTTATGTTGCTTTGTTTGCACATTTTTGGTATTAAAATATAAAAAAATCTACCAGCTGTGTTTGCCTTTCTTTTTTTAAAATTTTTTTAATGTTTCCTTTCCTCCAGTTTTCTCCTCAAAATTCAAAAGAATTTTTTCACCTCTTCTGTTTGTTTGTTTTTGTTTTTGTTTTTTCTTTGCCAATGCGTGTATCCTTCTGTTTCATTTATACGTACAGGCCAGTTCTGTTTTCTCTTTACCCTTTTTGTCTGCTTTTTTTCCTCTCCTGCCACTTTTTCTGTCTTCCCTCCTCTCATTCCCCATCTCTGCTCACCTTCCTGTGAGCATCACCAGGCCTATCGACAAAACAGATGTAAAGGATGCTCCCTGAAAAAAGGTATAGAGGGCAAGAAGAGCAGTAACAGATCTTGAGGAATGTGGCTTGCTGGCACATATCCAGCTACTAGGTGAACCATGAACTGGCTGTAAAAAATACTTCCCACCTGCAGGTTTTTGCTCCTCCTTGCAGGAGAATGCTCACTGCTGGTTGGCTTGTAACATAGATGCTCTCTGTTGTATGGGGCAGGGCTCCCTAGAAAGCCTATGAGTGGTTCCATGAATAGGTACCTGTGGCTAACCCAAAGTTTACTTCATTTTTATGGGTGCCATGGGACCCCTACATGTCATATGTCTTTGATACTGACCATGCCTGGAAGTGCAGAGCAGCAGTCCATGGAGATATTTTTAACTTCGGGAAAAAAAAGCATGAGGAAAGATGAGTGGAGTATGGAGAGCTGA
Organism: Galbula dea; assembly: GCA_013399015.1. NCBI lineage: Eukaryota > Metazoa > Chordata > Aves > Piciformes > Galbulidae > Galbula > Galbula dea. The sequence continues at coordinate 13,724 of VWZX01002985.1, forward strand.
GCCTACAGCACAGCATTTCTGCCACTTCCTTTTGCAAAATGGTTGGCCATAGTTAAACAAGAAGCACAAGGAAAGCATACTTCAAATGTAGGCCATCCAAGGACTAAGCTAGAGAGATGAGCTTTCTTTTATTTATTGGGGTTTTTTAGTGTGCATGTGCATACCGGGCTGGAGTCATTGCCAAAGCTGTGTGGAGCCAGCTCACGGAGAACATCCAGCATGGGGTTGGACTGTAGTTTATGTCTTCCTTTCATAGTCTGCTTCCATTGATTGTTCCTGAATTGAAGTGTTTTCCAAGTGAAACCTGGTTTATGGTCCCCCAGCTGCCTGCAAAACTTGGCAGGAAGGTGGGAGAATGAAACAGTTGCTTTTGAAGTTTTCCTTACAGTGCTTCTAAAGTGGTTAGGTTTCACCAAATTGTTATTTTCTTGGTCCACTGGTCACTGTTCCCAGTAAACCCATGGAAATGGGCAGGGTCTTTTTCGGCTACATAGTGCCAACATTTCCTATGGCACAGGAGTTTGGAACAGCACAAAGTATTCAAAGGAGACAAAAAATGTTCTCTTGCCCAAAGCACAAAGATAGGTCTGGAGTGCTTATTGCAGGTTAAAAATGGTGTAGGAATTAAGGTTTCTGATTCTGCTTTCAGGATCATGGATAGGCTGAAAATCTAATGAGGGTCATACCTATAGGTTTCCATTTGTGCATTTTGGTTATCTTTTCTAAGTCACAAATGACCTGCATAGACTATGAAAACAACAGCTACAAGAAGGAGACCTGTGGTGGGTTTAAGGGCTCCTCCCAGCCCCCCCACACACAGCAGGTAAAGGAGAGACTGGATTGGAAGTTAAAAACTAAAAACTGCTTTAATAATAATAACAGATATAAATGAAACAAAATATAAACAGGTACAGGACCCAAGATACTGAACCGTCCCGATGCCAGCTCCCAGTGGAATCAGCACAAGCAGTCCAAAGCAGTGAGGTAGCACCCGCAGGTTTCAGCACAGGCAGACAGCACGCAGCTCGGCCGAAAGTCCCCGCAGGAAGGGAGCTTCCTCCTGGTTCCAAACAACAAAAGTCCCCCGGAGAAACCCAGCATTCCCCCCCGCCCCCCGGAGGGGGGGTTGCAGTGTCCTCAACTCAGGAATTTCAGGTTTCTTAAAGGGACAGCTCAGGCAAGGTGTGTGTGTGTGTGGGGGAATAACTAATAACAGTGCTATGGATGTGGTGGTGGAATATCTTTTAGAAAATACAGTTACTGAACAGAATTAATTCTGTTCTAATCCAAACCATCACAAGACCTTTCTGATAGTGATAGGACAAAGGATGATAATTTTAAACTGAAAGGGGAGATTTAGATGTTAGGAAAAAATTCTTCAATCAGAGTGTGGCGGGGCACTGGAACCAGTTACCTAGAGAAGTTGTGGGTTCCTTGGCAATCTTCAAGGCCAGTTTGGATGGACAACCTTGTCTAGTGTGTTGCATCCCTGTCCATGGCAGGGGTTTGGAACTAGATGATCTTTTAGGTTCCTTCCAACTCAAACTATTCTATGATTCTGTTAGCAAAGTTTTTCTCTGGGTGATGGTACTAAAAAGGCTGCTTCCTCAAACCTAAAGAGAGTGTTTTGAACCATACAGTTACTGGTAATGAGACAGCTCTGAGAGGTTTCAAAGATATGTCTGCACTATCATCAAAGGTGGGATGGTACGTTGTCTGGGAATAATGGGATCACCTTGGTGTTGAAAACATTGCTATCACTGCAATTTGGTTGAATCGGTGTGAATCAACTGCTTAGGGGTTCACCCAGTATTTTGGGCAAAGGCTGAGCTCACACTTTGCTCTGCTACTGCTACTGAAATTAGCCAATTTGAATCAGTGAGTACATTTACATGGGATGCAATTGCAGCTGATTTGCAGTGCATTCATGCAAAGAGTTACTTGGATTGTTCAAGGCTGCATCTTCTGATGTGTTAGTTACAGTGATGTGGAGCAGACATAAACTCACTGGGGGTACCAACTTTGGGCATCATCAAAATAGCACACCACTGAGTCTATACTGACAGGTTCAAAACATTCCTCTTGCCCAATATCAAGTACCTCTGGTGAGCAGTGAGAACAAGAATTCTTCAAGAGAAAAATTTTCACACAGAGCCTGGAAAATATTTTAGGAGAGAACTATGGTATTTACACTGTAGAAAGGGGAAAGTGCATGACTGAGAGCACCTTGAAAAAGTAACTGTCACAGAAAGTGGATCATTACTTCAACTCACTTTAAAATTTCAAAAATTTCAATATAAGAAATCTGAAGCAAAGTGAAGTTTGCATGAAAGGAGCAATATTGATACAATTTTAGAGTCTGACTTTGCATGCACAACAGCCTCCAGTATTAACTCCAAGGATACAAAAATATGAAAATAAAACAAAGAGTAGATGAGAAATTTATGGCTTAGATGATTAATGAAGAGTGAAAAAACCTTTTTTTTTAAAGACATACCAAATTGACAGCAACCAAATCTTAATACCTGACATAACTGGGGCAATGAGTAGTGTTGTGAGAGCTCTTTCCACAGTGGTGTAACTGCTGAGAGGCTCAGCAGAGATTTGCCATAGCCAACACTTTGTTTTTCTCCCCTGTGAAGCATAAGACAAAGGGTTTTCTCAGATAACCTCTAAGGCTGGGGTTTTAACATTTGCCATTTTCCAAAACAGCATAAGGAAGACCTTTTGTTCATAAAACAGCACTCATGCACAGAAGGGGTATCCACACTCAACCCTTTAACTCCATGAGGTTGTCAAATCCCTATTTCTGGCTTTTCAGGAAACTACCCCAACCACTAGACCTGTAAAGTGGTGTAGGAAAAATTTCTAGATTTATGGTCAGAAGAAACAAGGTTGGTTCAATTCACTTCTAATAGTGTACAAAAGGAGTTGGATCTCCCAACAAGGGTAGAAGAAAATGGAGTTTTAAAGGAAACCCACTGAGAATGGTCAAGCATAAGTGAAAGATTTAGGTAGATATTGTGTTATTGCTCATACAAACAGTGTAGTCACTATTGGAAGGCAATAGGTTAGTCACAGAATCACAGAATCACAGAATCATTACGGTTGGAAAGGACCCTCAAGATCATCTAGTCCAACAGATAGCCCTACACTACTCTTATCCCTAAATCATCCCCTGAAGAAACACATCCATCCTCTTCTTAAAAACCTCCAGGGATGGTGACTCCACCACCTCCCTGGGCAGCCTATTCCAATATCTAACCACTCTTTCAGTAAAGAAATTCTTCCTAATATCTAATCTAAACCTACCCTAGCACAGCTTGAGCCCAGTCTTAAATCTCATCTCTATTCAAATCAGAGTAAGTGGTCTTTTGTCTTCTAAAACAAATTTTCTTTTTTAAAATAATAGAAAAACACAGAAATACACCAAATCAATTAACCTTTGTAAGTAAGGGTCATTAAAATGCTATTTATTTATTATTTTATTAGCTTTTATTATTGTTATTTATTATTATTATTTATTATTTGCTATTTAAGTCTGTCTGTGACAGTATGACAGTATCTGTCCTGCCTGCTCCAAATACAGGATTTTGTTTCTTGTTAATGTGCTAAGATAACCTTCTTTTTCAAATAACAGTTTATTTGTATAAGAAACCAAATCACTTCTTCAGCATTGATCATCTCTCAAAATTCTTATTTTATGACTGGTTATTATTTTCATAAATCTTTCCTCAGCCCTGATGAGGCCCCAGAAACACCTCTAGAAGTCAATGCGTGTTTTTCCTTGATATTCACAAATCTTGAATAAAATGCCTTAGAAAAATGGAGTTGCTGGGTAAATTGAAGAGTTTAAAAGTGTGGTTTCTTCTGGATTTGTGTTCTGTTTTGCTTCTGCCCCTCTGGGATGATCTCAGCTTTCTGTGCTGTTTCTTCCCACCAGGTGCTGCTGAGAGGATGAAATCTGCATACATCCCCATTGCCTGTCCTCATGGACACTCTCCTATCCTTCCTCTGAGTCTCAGTTAACATGAAGCAATGCTTGTGGCTCTTAGAAATACATATGCTGATTAGTGACCTGTAGTCTCATGCATAAAGGCCAGCTGGCAGCTGCAACTGAACAGAAAAGCTCCTGATCTTCATGAAAAACACTGGAATTTAATATCTTTGAGACCTTCTGTCAAAGTTGATCAGTGGGTTTACAGGTTATTGAAAGAAACTGACAGATGGCTGTACAGGCACAAAGCATGATAACACAATCTGTGTTTTTCAGGCGAAAAACTATGTTTAACTTTTTAAAAGCAAAATTTAGTGAACCTGGATTAATCTTATCTCTAGCAGTGATTTATAAGCAACTTACAGAAACACACAGCATGAGTTATGTACTGATGATGCCATGTAGAAACTTTGCCAGCATTACAAACTTCTACACTTCTGTTTTTGATAGTATGCTCCTCCACAGAGCAGCAAATTTAAGTCAACTAAAGAGAGAAGCAGCTTATCTATTTTTAGTTGCTTTCCCCCCCCTCTTTCCTGCAGCTAATTTGTCAGTTAGAAAGCACATGGAAAAAAGGAATTCCTAGGAGAGATTCAATAAGTGAGAGAAGGAAGAGCAGAATGCGAGCAAGACTGATCTTCAGTGAGTTGAAGCTTCCCCCAAATACTGTCACTATAACTATACTTCTAGCTTTGCTTCTTGGGATTCTTCTGTCTTATGCATCAAATGTTAATTATTTTGCTAGTCAGCCTGCAACATTTGATTTGGCATTTCTCCTGCTTCTGGCTTGTAAATTCACATCAGAGAAGAGAAAGATTGAAATTATTAATGAAAATGTATCCACAGGTGTCTTTCCAAAGGAAGAAAGCAGAACTAGTATATGAAACAGATCTCACATTCAGGTTTCCTTTTAACACATTTACATTCAGCTCTGAACCCAACTAATTTGCATAGTCAAGAGGATAAAAGCAATAACAAGAATCTCAGCTGGTTCTGAATTTTCCCCACAGACAGAATTCTGTATCTTCTGTTCCCTTCTATGCCTGCTTTTCTCAGGAAGCAGACAACATGGTGTTCACTCTCTGCTCTTGGCTTTTTTTAATGGCATCCCAAGTTGTACCCATCCAAAACAAAATTCCTTAGTGAGCTGAGACACAGTAGGTGGGATTTCTCTCACCAAGACTGTCTGTAGCTGAGCTACTGCCAAGAAAGAGATCAGAATTAAAGGCCTGAAATGAGATGAATTGTGACCTAACAAGCTATTTATCTTGCCTAATGTTTGCTCTGATGCAGCCCCCGTAATGACCACTGGGTGCTGGAGCAATGAGGAGGAACTGTGAAGGAGACATCAGCAATGTCACAAGCCGTGTGAATGGAGCAGGAACGCAGAGGTTTTTTTCCATCTTGAAGTGTGTGTACATGCCTGTCTTATCCTTTAGCTAGAGTAAATCAGACTTAGTTGTACAATAAACAAGAGGTGTCACACACCAGTAAATCATAGAATCGTCAGAGTTGGAAGGGACCTTAAAGATCATCTAGATCCAAACCCCCTGCCTGGCAGGGACACCATCCACTAGATCAAGTTGCCCAGGGCCCCATAAAGCCTTGTCTTAAAAGCTTCCAGGGATGAGGCTTCCACAACCTCTCTGGGCAAGCTATTCCATTGTCTAACCACCCTGATAGTGAAGAACTTCCTCCTAATATCCAACCTTAATCTACCCTCCTCTACCTTACACCCATTTCCCTGGTTCTATCACTGTCTGACTTCCTAAGAAGTCCCTCACCAGCAAGAAAATTGGTTCAAAGTGGACATGATAGCAGAGAAGTTTTCCTTGGTTGATGAGGACTGGTTTAGGGAGCAATTAAGCCATCTGGACATCCATAAATCCATGGCACCTGATGGGATGCATGCGTGGGTGTTGAGGGAGCTGCCAGAAGTCATTGCCAGGTCACTCGCCATCATCTTCAGTAAGTCCTGGGGAACAGGAGAGGTGCCTGGGAATTGCAGGAAGGTAAACATCACTCCAGTCTTCAAAAAGGGCAAGAGGAGGAGCCGGGTAACTACAGACCGGTCAGCCTCAGCTCTGTCCCTGGAAAGGTGAAGGAGCAATTCATCCTCGACTCTGTCTCTAGGCATATCAAGGATAAGGGGGTCATTGGGAGCAGTCAGCATGGGTTTATCAAGGGGAAGTCATGTTTGACCTACCTGAGAGCCTTTGATGNTTGGTTAGTAAGTCGAGAGAGGTTCTTCTCCCCCTTTATTCTGCCCTAGTGAGGCCGCATCTGGAATCTTGTGTCCATTTCCACTCAGTTAGTTATTAACAGTGATAGGGACTGCTTGCAAGAGTCCAGTGCAGGGCCACCAAGATGATGAAGGGGCTGGAACATCTTTTTTCTGAGGAAAGGCTGAGAGAGCTGGGTCTCTTTAGCTTGGAGAAGAGGAGACTAAGGGGTGACCTCATTAATGTTTATAAATATGTGAAGGGTGGCTGTCGGGAGGATGATGTCAGGCTCTTCTCACTGGAGCCCAGTGACAGGGCAAGGGACAATGGTTTTAAGCTGAAGTATAGGAGGTTTCATGTGAATACAAGAAATTTTTTTTTCCCAGTTCAGGTGCCGGAGCAGTGGAACAGAGTGTGCAGAGATATTGTGAAGTCTCCTTATGTGGAGATATTCAAAACCCATCTGGATGTGTTTCTGTGTGACCAGGTCTAAGGATTCCTGCTGTCAGGAGGGTTGGGCTAGATGGTCTTTCAAGGTCTCTTCCAGCTCCTAACATTCTGTGATTCTGTGTGATTCTGTGATGTTCCTTGAGGGAAAAAAAATGCATTTTTTTTTCACAGTCAGTTAGGTGGTACCTTTTCACAGGGCAGTGACAAGATGCAGGACAACAGCTAGGTTGATTTGCATGTCTAACTGATGTGTATACAGCAACAAGTGGGGGTAGCTGTTGGATGCTCACTGCTCTTCAGGTGATGAAGTGTGGCCTCACCAGCCTGTCTGCAGGGCCCTGCTTTAGAAGACTCAGTGTATGCATGTTTCTATCAGGAAGGAGTGAATTATTTTTTGGTCTTTTACAGAGTTATCCCTTAGCTTATGATACAGAGACAAATGTTCATTGTGTAGTGGTTTATTAGACATGCTTTCTACAACTTACTAATTTTGATAGTCTTTACTTCCTGCCCAGAAAAGTTACTTCATTTTTTTTCTGCTATGAGTTTCTACTTCTGATTATACAGCATTTTTCACCAAAGAAATGTATTTTATTACATAGGCAAATTCACTGAACTTCCCTCCGATACAAAGAATTGAGCAAATAAAAGAAAAACATATTTTCCTCTTTTCTGTTTATTTTTTTTTCATTCTTACCTGATTATTTCCACTTCTTAGCATTTTGTTTCTGATTTTCAAAGGCAGAACAGGGAGAAATCCTTGGCTTTTAGGTTTTTTCAACTCTTGCAACTAACCTATGGCTTCAGAACATCCGAATTTTAATGTAATTTCCATGAGTTCTATATCACCCAAATGATTCTGACAATTCAATGAACTTTGTCCTGCATTTCTCCAGAATACTTATGAACCATATTGGGCACAGCAGAGCTGTTAATGAAATTGCAACAGTGTAATTACAACACTCTCATCCTTGAAGATGTAAGCAGAGATGGGGAAGTGTACTCCATTTGTCTCATTGAAATACCATTGCAAATTACCTCTGCACTAAATATGCTTAAAGAGGAAATAAAGGGGAAAAAAAAATCTTCCTCTATAATAACAACACAAGAATATCTATAAGAAGGAAATAGAGATGACATACTTCTTTGCCTGTGACATGCATTTTTTATATGGCTTAAGGGCTTTGCTTCCTAAGAGTTTACGTTGTCAATAGTCAGGGCCCTTCCATGTATGATTTATGTAAGCATAATAAAGACATTGTGGCTGAGGAACTGATCTGTGATTTCCAATAGCTTTGAAACTAACAGTAATAAAATATACAGCATATGAATAATATGGAGTTTAGTTAAAAACCAAGAAGTTTTGAAAAATGAGAGGCATATTTACTTTCCATTGCTTCATCTGTTGTATTTTTATTATTTTTTTTTTTTTTTTTATGTTTAAAGCAAATTGAATGACAGTTGTTCAGGGAGACAAATCAAAGATTTCCAGCCCAGGGGCCAGGCTGTGAGCAGAGATTTCCACGTGCACTCTCACTCCCATTGGCGATCCTGGGACCTCTGTGAGAGAGCAATTGGTAAGTACAACTCCAATTCAAGCTATGTCAGTTCATTTTTAAAAGAGGACAGACTGAGAAGCTCTTGGAGCATGCATTTAAGTAAGCCCTTCCTAAAATTTCATGAAACTTCCTGTACCACTTTTGCAACAAGGCTCATATACTAGCAACACTGACTACCAGTATTCTTTTGCAAGAGTGTTGAGAGGCCATCAGAGACCACTCAGGGCATGCTCAAACCATGCAATAATGAGAAGTGCTTTGATGACTCCCAAGCCAATGAGTCTTTCTGAAATACACCTTATCCAAATGATTACCCTGCATGCATTCCTGCCTTGCACAGACAACAAGGCTAGGTTATAGAGATAGTTTTCCTGTTGTTGTTGTTGCACCTTTGCAGCACAGGACAAATACACTGCAAGAGGCCATGTCCCTTCTGAAACTCTCACTAATTCAGAGACAACATGAAAAAAAGACCTTTTTATTTTTATATAATAAAATCAAGACACAAAGACCCAGTGATTTGGACAGAATTTGTAGGAAATCTTTGCTGACTGGTTCCTAATTCCTACCTTCTTTTCCAATCCCACTGAAATTATTCATTTTATACTGATAGAACTTTCTTGGATAATTTTACTGGTGCTGTGTTGCAGTAACATTTCAAAATTCGCCTCTGTTTGGGTTAATGGAATGAAATAGAGGATTAGATTGTGCTTAATGACAGCAAGAACATGGCAAAGGTGCAGACCCTTCAGGATTTATCTCCAAATCTACATTGAAGTTCTCATTTGGCTCCTTAAGTAGGGAAAGTGGACAGCAGTCTTCCATAGCCCCAGAAACTATTTTAATTGTCCCTTCCCTAGATAATTATTAACAGGGAAGAAGAGAACGGCCTTAAAGTGTAAATGCTAATGGGTTCCCCTGAGAGTGTGAGTTCAAACATCAAGGAACATATGATAGGCTAACAGCCTTTCCAACACATTGCTGCAGGCTTTGAAGGGGGATGCCTCAGTTGAAATCCTGATGGCATTAGTCAGTGACATGAGAACTTGAACTGCATGTCCTTATAAAAGCAAAGCTCTTTTTGCACTGAAATATTCAAGGAGAAAGGAAATCATGTATCTAAAACTTCAGCTTTCAACATAGTCAGATGTTGTTAGAGTGAATAAGGAAGGGAAGGTAGAAAGGGAATCTGAAGGAGGTGGGAGCTGTGTCTTTGCCACTGGTTAGGGTGATGTTTTTTCATAACAGCTGTCCAAGTGATTTATAAAGTGGAAGGAGGCCTCATGACAAACCAGAGAAGGTAAATCAGTTCATTCTTATACCATATTAGGAGATGTCAAGGCTTGTAAAGAAAAATAACAGCCTAGATACTTGTGGGACTAAACATGTACCTGTACCTTGAAAAAAATCAGCTCCTGAGATATTGTCTCAGGTCTAGCATGGCAGGTCTTTGTTAGACCATTAAAGAAATGATATTATTTGAAATGACCCACCTCCATGTTCTAAGTGTCAGAAAAGCAGCACATTAAATGGTTGGTTTGTTTGTTAAAGTTAATGCTTTTCTTCAGAGCCTTGAAACCAATTCTTCAGTACTTGGAGGCAATCTAGTACATAAATGCCAGGGCAGAAGGTGGAATCAGAGGAAGCAATTCTTCCACTTTCTCAGGTGTTTCTTTGGTAGCTAGTCTGCTCTCCAAATAACTTTAAATGGGATTTTCACAGTTGCTGTTCCTCCTACCTTTCTTCAAATTGAGTTCACAAAACTTTTTCCTGCCTCTCCCAACTCATCACCAAACCCGAGAATTATCTTATCTCATATCCAACCATCAGGCCACCTACTGAACATTGAGGACAGTCCCACCCTTGCCATTTAACCCTTTTCCCACCACAGGACCCATTAAGAAGGAGCAAAGCTGTATTTGGGATCAGGTTGCTCCCAGGCCACCTCACATGAACATTAGGTCATTCAAACGCACATGAAAACAGGGTGGTTCATGTTGTGATAATGGGCTCATGAAAGCTTAGTGGAATTACATCATTGGACTAGATGATCTTTTGAGGTCCCTTCCAATTCCTAACATTCTGTGATTCTGTGTCATTCTGTGATATTGGTTTTCAGGCATGTTCATCACCATTTGAGTCATGTATTTGCTTCATTTTATACAGAAAGAATGCTTTGGATATTACCTCATGACCGAGACCTTGAGGGTGTCTATACAGCACCATTATTTCTGCATTAAGATTACAGACAAGTCTGTCATAGGCTGCTGAGAGGAGGACTAATAGAACTGAATGGACTTAGAAGCTTAATGAATAAGACAAAACCTAATGCATTTTTTTCTAGGACCTCTCCACAAATGGTCTCTTTGGAGGAAGGTACAGAAACTAAACAAATTAGTTCCAGAACCAGCAGCTACTTCTCAGCCAATTAGTATCTTAAGGTCATTTAGTCTGCTTATATCACCATATTGCCCTGACTGTCATGCTTCCAGAGGCCAAAGCTGGTGTCTTGGCACAGTGGGGACAGGACCCTGGCTGTCCTGGCTCTGAAAGGTGGATGGGTTAAAAACTGCTGGAAGGCAGCAGTTAAGAGCCTTCATGCAGGGCGGGGAGAGGAAATGCTGCTGATGCTGAGAACTCATGGTCAGGATCACACATGATTACTTTAGTCAGTTTTACCTCTCTCGTGCTGCCTGTAAAAGAGACATAATGTTAGAGCTTTCTCTCCCTCTGTCTTCTGCAGCTGCCACAAATTCAAGCCAATAGTTCAACATTTGGAGTGTTCTGAGCTAAAAAGGCCTTCTTGGATGATCATACTTATCTCAGCTGAAAGGCTTTCAAAGCCCAGCTTAGACAAAATACCTGTGATACAAACCCGGACTCCAATTATCCCCTGTATAGCCATCTATAAAGAGTTCTTTTCTAAAACCAAGCTTTTCCGTTATAATTTTCTCCTATTCTTGTTTCAGCTGACTAAACATTAACCACCAGGACCTACGGCATAAGCCCAAACCATATTAAACAGGTTAGAGAAGATACAAGGACTCCCTGAAACAACATCTCAGCCTTGGCCATATTGATCATCATAACTGGTCTGCTTTGGCCTCCAAACGGAAGGCCTGGAGACACACCATCTATAACTCTGTGGATGCTTTTGAGAAAGCATGCAGGATCTCCCTTGAGGAGAAAAGACAACGCAGAAAGAATCGTGCCTTGCAGAACACGCCATCTAAGGAGTCTTTCTGCTGTGCCTTTTGCAACCGCTCATGCCTATCTCGTATTGGCCTTTTTAGCCACCAATGCGCGTGCAACAAATGTGGGTAGAGCCCTTCCCAAATCTTCGTTCGCGAAGCCTAGCCATGATTAAACAGATTAAGTTTATAGCCAAATCTTAACACCTTATCTGGGGACTGGCTACAATGCCTGGCTATTTCTATAGCTCTGTGAGTTAGGGCTTTATTTTGGACAAAGATAAATCTTTTTACTTGATTGAAATGATGCCCAAGAGTCGAGCCAATGAGGAACATGCTAATAATAAACAAGCAGACCGAGCTGCACAAATTGGAATATCCCAACTAGACCTAGATTGGCAGCAAAAAGGAGAATTGTTCCTAGCTCGATGGGCCCATAATGCTTCGGGCCATCAGGGCTGAGATGCCACTTATAGATGGGCATGAAACCGAGGGGTGGATTTAACCCTAGACNGAGACCGAGGGGTGGATTTAACTCTAGACACTATTTCCCAAGTTATCCATGATTGTGAAACCTGTGCTGCTATTAAGCAAGCAAAGAGGTTAAAGCCCCTGTGGGATGGTGGACGGTGGGACAAATATAAATATGGAGAAACATGGCAAATTGACTATATTATATTGCCACAGACCCGCCAAGGTAAACGCTATGTGCTTACCATGGTGGAAGCAACTACTGGGTGGTTGGAAACCTACTCAGTATCCCATGCAATGGCCCACAATACCATTTTAGGTCTCAAAAGGCAGGTCCTGTGGAGACATGGCACTCCAGAACGTATAGAATCAGATAATGGAACTCAGTTCAAAAACAATCTAGTGGCCACTTGGGCACAAGAACATGGTATTGAGTGGGTATACCTCTGGAAAGGTGGAACAGTGTAACGGGTTATTAAAAACCCCTTTGAGGGCGCTAGATGGAGGAACTCTAAAAAACTGGGATAAACACTTAGCCAAGGCCACCTGGCTCGTCAACACCAGAGGCTCTGTCAATCAGGCTGGTCCTGCCCAAACAGAATCTCTCCACACAGTGGATTGAGACAAGGTTCCAGCGGTTCACCTGATAGGCATGCTGGGTAGGACTGTTTGGGTCACTTCTACCTCAGGCCAAGACAAACCCACTCGTGGGGTTGTCTTCGCTCAAGGGCCAGGATACACCTGGTGGGTGATGAGGAAGGATGGTAAAGTACAGTGTGTACCTCAAGGGAATCTATCCTTGGGGAAAAATTAATTCTGTGTTTTAAGCTGCATTTTACAGGACAGTCACCCAGTCATCGAAAGACCCAGACAAAGCTGATGACGGTGTTCGATAACAAGACAGCCCAGACAAGTGAATGGTGTAGAAACCCAGGAGCCTAACCAGAACTGTAGTTGTGACCAAAGAGCCAAGAATTCGACCATTTAATTAAACCAAAGCATGGCGAAGACCTCTGGCGGGTGTTGATGCAACGCGATTCCTGCCCAGTGATGTGAATGACAAAGTGAAGAAACTCAATGATGTGCGGGAAATAATCAAGTGCAGAATATAAGCGTTATGTGGAAATTGTATGGAATAAGGGTTTCCTGGTGTAATGGTTTTGCCCAGGCCACTTCCCTGGTAGCCATCTTGTAACCAGCTTGTAACCAGGGAAGCGGTCAGAAGTTCCCAGTATTCCATGCAATTTCACGTGACTAGCAGTATAAATAAGGAGAGCAGAAGCCTGCTCACTCTCTTCCTTCCAGTGGACTCAGAGACGCAGGTTCTCTGCTATCGGTCCTGCCCATGTGGGGGAGAGAGGCCTTGTAGGACTTGGGAGCAGCGGTTCCTGAACTTCGAGAATAGTCGTGAGATTTATTTTCTTTAAGCTGACATATCTGTTTCAGTTTCTCCTCTTTGTTTTCTTTTTCCCTTGTCCCTTCTTCCCTTTCCCTCTCCCTTTCCCCTTCCCTTCCCAGGGGGGTTCCCTCTACTTTATATATATAGTATTCCTTGGTATATGGTATTATATAGATAAATGTATTAATTTCTAATATAATTTAATTATTTTGAACTCTTTAATTGTTCTATAGTTTTTTTTTCATTACTCTGAGAAGGAAGGAAGGGAGGGAGGAAAGAAAAGCTTACACTGTGGGTTTGAGTATTTGGCAGAAAACCAGGTCCAAACCATCACAGCAATGTTGGATGTTTTTAACGTCACACTGTTAAAGCAAAACATGTAGATAGAATCAATCCACTTATTTAAAAAAAACCCTAAAAAAAAAAAAAAGTTAGCCACAAACCTATCAGTAATGTATAACCACAACCTGTAAAATGAACCAAGTTTTTATGAACTAGTTTATATACATTTGTATATTTACATTTTATTCACATGAATGGTATTTATGTCAGAACCCAGGAAATCTTCTTTACCTTTCAATTTACCTTATGGCTCAACAAAATCACATGCTTTCTCATGGATAAGAACCCACTACTCTAACAGAGCTGCCAGAAAGCTGATATAGAAAAAATGACAGGTCTGAAAACTTGGATAAATCATCATAAACTACAGGCATTATGAGCAGTGTCTTCACAGAATCAGTCTTATGCTTGGGGCTATGGGATGTTTATATGAGTAGTCTAGAATTAGATATTAAGTCATCACTGACAGAATTTGTGGCTTATGAAGGTTGGTAGAAGTATAAATAACTACAGGGACAGTTTAAGCAACATCACTGGTGAAGCTTGGCTTGTTCAGACAAAGCATGTTTTAATGCAATGCAGTTTGTACAGGAACACAAAAGGCATAATATGTTCCTATCACATAGTTATACAATTTCATACATATGAAAGGACAACCTTCCTGGGGGCAAGGAATGTGGGCAATGTTTTTATGGGAGAGGTCAAGATGGGTAAGCAACTCAACCTGAGCTTCACATTATGCAGAGATACTTATCACTCCTGTTTGTTCCAGGACACATAGCGATGCCTGAATGGAAAGACATGAATGCTATGAATGGCAGGAGGGAGGTCCCAGCAGAGGTGTCTGGCCTTGATTGGAGAGTTAGCTTTCAGTCTGTCATCATCAGGAGCAATGCTATGTCATGTAAAAACTGTCCTCCTCCAGACAAGAGCTGGGAAATGAGAACTAGCTTGCTAAACCCAAAGCAGCTATTCCTTCATAGCAATCCATTTGAAAGTATTTTAACTAAAATCTTGACTAAATTATACAGTCAGAGAACAAGGAACCTGACATAAATATGACATAATGAACTCCTAAATGGGTATGAATGATATTGCTTAGAAGATACAGGTGACACAATTTACAAAGGAAGTCTGTGCTATAAGTAATGCTATGGAGCCCAGCCTGCTGAGAACTTAGGAACTGAGATTTACCTAAATACTTGTGACCTAGCAACCAAATTTTCAGCAAATGTCTTGGAGCAGATAGGAATTTCTGTCTGACCATGACTTCAGGGTAGGAGGTCTCCACTTAGAGCTGAACATTAATTTAGATCTAGGTAAGTCAAATCTACTTAAGTTATTAGTCCACATGCTTATTGCACTCTCGCTGCTTATGCAGGACCCTGATTCATTTCTTTTTTCTGACATATCCCACTTCTGACTTCTTTCCACCTGTTCTTCCCTTACTGGTATTAGTCAACTAAACTTACCTAAAGGCAAAACCCACACTACTACAAAATTACTTCTATGTATGTTAGTCTGTAGAGACAAGATTCATCTAAATCTATAGATGTTTATCTGTACACTTATATGCTAGAGATACTGTACAAATACTCCATATACTGTACTTCAGGGCCTTTAAAGATAAAAGTAGTGTTTTTTTCTTATATGCATATTCCTGCTTCAAGAGAATCTGATGTCAGACCTGAGCCTGCGTACAAAACATGGGTTAAATAGTAATGAGTAATATAGCAGTGAACAGTAATAGTAAAGGCAAAATCTCAGAAAACAACCAGGCAAAGGAAGAAGAAAATTCCTGTGAACAAGAAACTTACTCAGACAAGAAGAAGATGGAGAGGTAATCTGGTTACTGGAGAAACACTTGTGTGGAGTGAAAAACCTATTTGGAAAAGCACTCTTTAATCAGAGAGAGGAAGGCATAAGAGGGACCAGCGTGATTTAGAGAGAGATTAACTTTTTGCTGAGGAGGACTATAATCCAGAACAAACTGCTAAGGAAAGCAGCAGGTTCTCTGTTTCACCCTTCCTGCAAATCAAGGCTGGGTGTCCTTTTGGAAGAGAATTTTCACTGAACATCAATTACTGGGATGAATCTTGGGGGCAACTGAGTGAAACTTAATAATATATGACATAGATGATCTTAACAAGAAGATCATTTGACATTAAAATTCCTGCATCTTGGGGATGTTGATAAGCAGAGTTCTATATAGCAATGGAAACATAACCATATTGTACATACTAGATGGGCAGAGCAATTAGGTCCAAGTAGCTAGAATGAGGAGTGCCATACCCAAAGTCAAAGAAGATAATGGCAGGGGCAGGAAGGTNGGGGGCAACTGAGTGAAACTTAATAATATATGACATAGATGATCTTAACAAGAAGATCATTTGACATTAAAATTCCTGCATCTTGGGGATGTTGATAAGCAGAGTTCTATATAGCAATGGAAACATAACCATATTGTACATACTAGATGGGCAGAGCAATTAGGTCCAAGTAGCTAGAATGAGGAGTGCCATACCCAAAGTCAAAGAAGATAATGGCAGGGGCAGGAAGGTGGAACTGCCCGTGATAAATGAAGATCAAGTTCATGACCAACTGAAGAAGCTGAAAGTTCACAAGTCTATGGGACCCAATGGGATACACCCATGGTGTTATGGTTTGGATTAGAACAGAATTAATTCTGTTCAGTAACTGTATTTTCTAAAAGATATTCCACCACCACATACATAATACTGTTATTAGTTTTCCCCCCACACACCTTGCCTGGAATGTCCCTTTAAGGAACCTGAGATTCCTGAATCAAGGACACTGCAAACCCCCCCCACTAGAGGGGGGAAGCCGGGGGAATGCTGGGTTTCTCTGGGGGACTTTTGGTTTTAACTCAGCCACGAAGAAGCCTCCTCTCTGCTCTTTCTGCTGTGACCCTTGCCAAGCTGCATGCTGTCTGCCTGTGCTGGAAGCTACATGTGCTCTCTCACTGCTTTGGACTGCTTGTGCTGATT
>VWZX01002985.1:30733-44960 GCA_013399015.1 Galbula dea
AATCCCAAGCACTGATACAGGCTGGGTGAGGACTGGCTTAAGAGCAGCCCTGCAGAAAGAGACTTGGGGGTGTTGGTGGATGAGAAGCTCAACATGAACCGCCGCTGTGCGCTTGCAGCCCAGAAGGTGAACCATATCCTGGGCTGCATCAAGAGAAGCGTGACCAGCAGGTTGAAGGAGGTGATTCTCCCCCTCTACTCTGCTCTCTTGAGACCCCACCTGGAGTATTGCATCCAGTTCTGGAGCCCCTATTACAAGAGGCATATGGGGGTGCTGGAGTGAGTCCAGAGAAGGTCCAAGAGAATGATCAGAGGACTGGAGCACCTCCCCTACGAGGACAGACTGGAAGAGTTGGGATTGTTCAGTCTGCAGAGGAGAAGGCTCCCAGGAAACCTTCTTGTGTCCTTCCAGTATCTGAAGAGGGCCTACAAGAAAGCTGGCGAGGGACTTTTTAGGAGGACAGACAGTGATAGAACCAGGGGAAATGGGTGTAAGGTAGAGGAGGGTAGATTTAGGCTGGATATTAGGAGGAAGTTCTTCACTCTGAGGGTATTTAGGTAGTGGAACAGGTTGCCCAGAGAGGTTGTGGAAGCCTCATCCCTGGAAGCTTTTAAGAGAAGGCTTGATGGGGTGCTGGGTAACCTGACCTAGTGGATGGTGTCCCTGCCAGGCAGGGGGGGTTGGAACTGGATGATCTTTGAGGTCCCTTCCAACTCTGACTATCCTATGATCATTTGCTTTTTACACTTAAATGTCAGCTGGATGCTAAGGTAATGTTTTGGAATCATGAAGATAGCATAAAGCCTTTATACACTGAGTAGATGCATGTAAGCCTTATTGCATTACTGGACTCCTTTTATGATCTGTCCTTTACACTGTTGGAGCTCTGGGGAAGCAGTGCTCTCTGCCTAAAGAGGAATTCCATTAGGCAGGTACAAGGTGTTGTGCAGGTACCCTGCAACACTGGTCATTTCTTTTTAGCTCCGTTTGTGTCTTGCTGGGTTTTTTTTCTCATGGGGGTATGGTATTTCATGAGTGGAAGAAGCTATTTTACCATGCCTTCTCTCAGCTCATGGTTTATTGCACATATTGAAGTTTTATGACATGGATGTTATTGAATTTTCGCTGGACTGTTACTTAATTTCAGTAATGAATTCCAGCCTGCTTATTTATTTACTTATTTTAGGGAGAGCTAGCAAGTTTCACAAGAATTATGTGATAAGT
Organism: Galbula dea; assembly: GCA_013399015.1. Classification (NCBI taxonomy): domain Eukaryota; kingdom Metazoa; phylum Chordata; class Aves; order Piciformes; family Galbulidae; genus Galbula; species Galbula dea. Next base: position 31,958 of record VWZX01002985.1, read on the forward strand.
AGATATTTTAACTAATTCAAACAAGTAAATTTCAAAAGCAGGAAACCTTGCCATGTGAACTGGATTTTGCAAGAGGTAGATAAAGTGCAATATGTTCTCACTGTGGTAGAGGTCTCCACTGAGGTAAAGAACTGTTACACTAGGCAATGCACACAGACAATGTCATATAAAACTGTTCTCAACCCATGGAAACTGCAGCAGGTCATCTGGCTGGGCTGACAGCCAGAGCTGAAAGATATTAACAAACAGCCTTCAGTGCTAAACTAAAAATTGGTTTATAAGGAAGGTAAACATTCCTGTTTTAGGAAGCTGAGGCACATAGCAAGGTATGTTGCTATTCCCGAGGTCTTAGTAGACTAGTGGCAGTCAGAACCAAACAGTGCAGACTTTCTTGAGAAAAAATGAAGTTGCATACAACCCCTAGCAGAAAAAGTCTCTTTTTATTTCCCAAAGCAGGGATATAGCCCCTTATCTGCAGCTGGCTGGGTGGACCACACATATATGAAATTAACAGCACAATCACCAAACACAAGATGCTTCATATTCACTTTTCTCTGTCTGAATTATATTCAGAAATGTTTTTTTGATCCCAGATCTTGATCCGGAAACTAAATTTGGAGATAAGACCTATCCAAGTTATTAGTAAGCAGAAGAAAGACATCTCTTGCCAGCCTACTAGATACATTTTTAGAGAACCATGTCTTTCATTGGCTTGAATATTGATGCATATAATTTTTTTCTGAGTTAGATTTCTTATGTGAAAGTGAGTGCATCATTATTACTCTTGTTTATTTCTCACTGAGACCACCTTCCTACTTCCCTTCTCTATGTGAGGTTTAATGTGTAAATGAATGTTGCGTGAGTAAAGTCTTAGGTTTAATTCTAAGTTGTTTTCTTCCTCTGGAATCTTCTGAATTTCATAACTTGAAAAAGCAGCAGAAGAAAACAGAAGAGACCACAGAAATACCGAACTCGGTTTTTAAAATTCCTTGTTGCAAAGTACAAAAAGTATTTCTCAAACAGAATGATTTTTACTGAGAGAAAACACTGCTGATATTTTTCTGAGAGTAATTGACCTTTCTCCTTGCAATGTGAAGGTCAAACAATGTGCAGCACAACACTCCCTTCTCCATCCATCACCAGATGTTGAGCTCCCAGGACCATCTCTCCCTCCAGAGCTGACTTCTTAGAGCTCAAAAGTGGACATGAAACCCTGCTACAACTCTAACACTCCTGCTCTTCCTGAGCACAGACAATTGTGTAACCCAAAATTTACCTCCCTGCTGCATGATTTCCCTGCTACTAGCTATGACTGCATCATCTTAAACCACGTCATATTGTCATCTTTCTTGACTCCACAAGCATGTTCCCCCCTTGTACAAGTGAGCATTCACATTGGTTTGCCAAAGCATAAGCAGAAGATTCCAGTATTGTACTTCTGACATTGGCCAATGCTTGGTATCCTCCAGATGAAAAAAATCATCTTCATAGACCTTGGAGGCACTGATGTGGTCCTGTACAAGCTGACACCAGCTGTTGATTACCTAAATCTTGTAGTTTCTATTTTCATGAATGTATATCAGCTGCAGCACCTACTGTCACATGACATACATATATGCAGTTGTCTGATCTCTGTATTCTCCTCCAAGTCAGGAATTTTTGTTAACACCCATCTATGATGCTACAAATTAGTTATATCTGACATTAGGATATTAGCTTGTTCCTTTAAAACGCATTCACAGAAGCACTCCGAGGACTACACAAGCTGTAGAAGAAAAATCTTATTTAGAAGTATCATTTCTATATTTTTGCAAGAGATCTTCTATTTATTCAGCTAAATCAGGAAAAATAATCTTCTATCTTAATTTTTATCTTTAGAAGCAGTATAATAAATGCCAAATCAAACATGTGACTCATCCATCTTTAATAGCTTTCTTTGTGCCACATAACTGCACAGCAGCTGCTTTGTCAAATGACCAAGAAATTAGAGTTTGGCAAAAAAGTGGTTTTCATCAGAATATGACCTTAAGATAACATTTACATTTCAGGAGATGTTGTTCTAGTCAGAATAGAACTGTAGGGCAAACTCACATCATTGGGTACTCATGGAAGCATCCGATAGAAAAGCTAATAAATGGACTAGATTAGTACAGTTTTATTTTCCATAAATCTGGGACATGTTCAGCAATCTCAAACTTGTTCCTGTGCATTTAAATGAATAAATAAACCCAAGCACATTCTGAAGCTCAGAAGTGAGGTGGAATTCATTTAGCTCATTACCATTTAGATGATAGATGGCCAGGGTAAACTCTTTTCTTTTGAGACAGCGGACAGACAATGTGGAGATGAGAGCAGTGGTATTACATAGATGTGGGCTCCCAGGCTTAGATGATTGGATTCAGATGTTTCTAAGGAAATTATCTGCTATAAAAGAGCTCTTTGGTTACTAACAGGTATAGCAATGATATTTAAAATGTTTTTACTCACAGTTAGGCTCCTATATCTTCAGTCACATAGGATTTATTGGAGGTTTTGTCCTTGGGATGCTCTGTTGAGTGTAGAAAATTCAGATGGGTGTTTTCAGAGGGTTAGGCTGTCAAGACATACAAAGTAGAAAACAACATGTTTAGGAGAGAGATATTTTACTTTTTCCTCTTTTGCTATAATTTATTTCCTGCTTTTGCAGTAGGTCATTATTTGTCTCTCCTAAATTGCAGAGAAATTCAAAGAGGACAGAGATTACAAGTAGTGGTTTTGTTTGTTCATTTATTGCATGAGAAAAGGAAGTACACCTGGGTAGCTGAGAACAAGAAGGTTAGATCTTCAGACTAGTCCAGGATAAGTAAGAAAGTAACATTTCACTATATTGTAAATTAAGTCAGTTCTCCATCAGCCAAGATCCCTTGACAAAAAGGAATAAAATGATAACATATTTCTCTTATTCTAAAGAGGGACGAAACAGAGGAGAGAATAGGAAATTTCATACGTGACATGTTGTAAAATCACAAACGAGTTTCTTGATGTCTGGTTTTCTTGTGACACTGAAGCTCAATATAAACTCAGCGAAAATTTCTTGAGCACCTACAGGTCTGTCAACACCTGTTTCCAGGTAGCTAACAGCAACTCTGACTCAGGTCAGAGCTATGGATAGTTTGGTGTATCTAGGACTGTGACAGTATTTTGATCCTGGTATCAGACACAAGTGCTGGCAGGGGCAGCGGGATGGAGGTAGATGTGAAAATAGGTTACACTTCTTATTACTCTTCTTCATAATATTTTTTCTTCCCAATAACACAGTTCTTTAACAAATTATCACACGTGGGTGTTTTCTCAGTCCAGACAGTGTTAGTGGCTTCCTGAGTGGTGACAATCTCTGCATCAGCCCTACTGGACCCTGGAACAAGCTTTTTCCTGTTCTTCACATCTGAAACCTGATGTTCCGCCTAGACCTGGCTTCTGAAGACATTCTTCTTGCTGGGTGTTTCTCATTTCCCCCTGCACTTCAAATGTCACAGGGGGACATGGTCTGAACTCCTCAGGAAAATCAGTTTTTCCTGCCTTCCAACCTTTTCTTTCACAGCCAAAGGGAAAAAATGCAAATAAGCAGTTTTCTTTTTTTCTGTCAGGAAGTAACTCTTGCATGAATATAACTTAAAATAAGAAAATATACCAGATACAATCCATCACAACACCCTGTATTCCTGGACATCTATGCAGATCTATCTCAAAACATGCAGGATCCAAACCCATAGATGATGATATTCTCACACATACGGCTCACTACCAACTTTTAGCTCAAAACTGAAACAACTGTTTGCACTGAGAAAGGCTATATGCTAGAAAGGGAAGATAACGTGGGTATCACTGCTACTGGTGTAGGTCTTTCAAAATAACTGGTGATGCTGGGTGTCTCATCTCTGGGACTACCAATATGCTGGGTCTACAGGGCACTCTGCAGAATAGAGAGTACCTGATGTTTTGACCAGTTGGGTTTTTCAAAGGTGTTCAAGAAATAGCACCTGAGAATCAATGGAGTGGAAGTCAGTACTACTGGAGATTTTTTTTTTTTTGGTGTTGTTTTTGGGAGTGTCTTCTTTATTGTGTGTGAGAAATACAAAGCTTTCACATTTTAGGATTGAGAATATGAGAAATTTTAAGAAAGATAGAGAGGTGGAAGGGTGGTGTAGGACAGTGAAAACAGCAGGATAATCCTTCATTCTGTAGAATGATAGAATTGTTTTGGTTGAAAGAGATGGTTCAACCATTAACCCAGCACTGCTAAGTCCCCACTAAACCGTGTCTGTTCAGCACCACATATGCATGACTTTTAAATACCTTCAGGAATGGTGACTCCACCACTTCCCTGGACAGACTGTTCCAATGCTTGACAACCATTTCCTGCCTTTGCTGAAGTAAATGACTGTGTGAGCAGTAAGGAGGAATTTGGAGGTAAAAAGATGAGTATCTTGTCACCCTGAATGCTGGAGGGTGCTATGTGAGCAGATGATAGTACTGGCAGATTTGCACAGGTAACTATGGAGAATTAGATGCAAAAATGGCACTGAAGCAGATTCACTAGTAGTGATTCAATATCTTAAATAGATTGTGTGTGTCAGCAGAACCTTGGAGAATGTCATATTTGACATCTAACCCAAGAAGAGGATCAGGGCAGGAGGGGCTGCAGGGCAGTTTGGTTGTGCTTGTCTGGATAGTCCCGAAGAGATGCAGCTACAGAATTGCTAGGTGTAGTGGGAGGGAGGGTATTTCCCTAATTAATTTAAAAGAGAAGTAGTCCAAGGTGACTTTTCACTGTCTCAAGAGTGGACTCTAAGTCTTCTGCAGCTGAATGTAATTTAAGTGTTTCTAAACAATTTCCCAGTTTCTTGACATTAAGAGAGCTCCAGGAGGGACACTTTCTGCAAAGGGCTGTAAAGTTTGGGGGTGTTCCTTCTTTGTTGGGTTAGAACAACATAAATTTGTTAACACAAGCAGAATACAGCGCAAATTGTCTTGCTTTTGGGAAAGACTTAAGTGAGGGAGCCTGGGATTTCCTCTGAGGAGGGAAGTTTACTGGCAAGAGTTTAGTTACGAGCAAGTTTGTAAGCTGCTGGGCTCTTCATGGGCTCATGTGTTAGCATTTCCTCTCTTTCTTCTCCCCCTAATTGTGAAGCCTACAGCAGGCCTCCTATAATATACACAAATAAAATGAGACTTAAAAAATATTTAAAATGCAGCTGAAGATTGAAGCAGGCAGAGAGAAGAGGGAGGGGAGAGACTTTTGCTTCTATGACAGCAAATAATGAAAACATCTGTATCCGGTGGACTCACTTTCATAAAGATGCACTAGCCTTTAATCAACTCCATCCAGAGGATCTTGCTTGAACCGTGGGGTTTATATTAATGTTATATAGCTGGCTCATGGGCAGCTGTCCACTAGCTAGGGAGCTAACAGAGCTGAGAGATTTGCTTGTGTGTGACAGATGTTTTTTTTCTTATTTTAAGGAGCTAGGCTGCATTTGCAAACCATGAATTACATTTCTCTGCTGTCAAGAGTTGCAGTCGTTCTCGTAGATGCCTCATTGCTCTGGGTTTGAACCTCAGCCATGATGTTATTTCCTCTGTGCTCACCTTTCAATTGCTATTGATCCACTGTCTATTCCCCTCATTCTCTGTCAGAGCAGCCTGGCATTAGACAGGCATGCTGCATCTCACCTGCTGCAAGTGTTTTTACTTTTGTTGGCTTGGGAAAGATGTTGGTCCCAGTTTCTTTTAAAATATTTTGTGCTAAACAGAGGAAATTAAGCTGAGCTGCAGAGCCTGGGGGCTCTGTTCACTGCTAAGATTAACTTCTTCAGGTCAGCTGCCAACAGTGTGTCTTTTAGCATCTGGTGTTGGATGGTGATTTGGTAAAGCCCTCTATCACATGCCTCCCTCTAAGCTCATAAGTTGTCCTCCTGATTTCAGTGAGACTATTCAAATCATTTACATGCCTCAGCTGTAAATGTAGGTGGAAAATGAAAACAAAATGGAATATAAAGGTCTTTTCCTTTTTCCATGTCTTCCACAGGAGTGAATGACTTCATTGATATTGACAGGTCCTTCAGCCACAATATATATTTTCTTAACATGTATTCATGAAAAAGTCCACTTGTTTGATTTCCAGAGAATAAGCAAATGGTTTTCTAGACTTAAATTAAATTTAAAGTTTGTTCCCTCATATTTACCAGTGACAATACTTGGACTAGGATTACTTTAAGCAGCAAGTGGAAAGTGCAAGTGAATATATTGTATATATGCATTATTACAAGCTGAGACCTGGCAATGCTTTTCAAGTTAACTAAAGAGTACTAGGTTTTGTGTCCAGCAGACCAGTACCTCACTTTTTTTTTGCAACCAGCATATATCCACAAGTGGATCAAACAGAGACCACTTCCAGAAAAAATTCAAACTTGCATGCTGGGCACAAAATAAAATGCTTAAACTGTTTTTCTGCCTTGTCTAGGATGTTCTCTGTGTAAACACATACTTAACCTCTGAACATAGTGTTGGATCTTAATAGCTGGAAAGTGCAGTTTTAAGGGCAGCCATAACCTCCCAAACGTTTCAGATGGTGTGCTGGTGTTTGGACATAATTTGTATAGCTATGAATTACCTTCTGGCTCTCAGAAACATCCCTATTGCCCAGAGTGGCAAACTGCTTCAACAGCTTAGGGGGATTATGAGTAAAAATGCAGCAGGACAAGGGCAAACAGATGAATGAACACAGGGTAGCTCAGTTTTCCTCCAGAGAGCACCATACACCTGCTTTTACTCATGCCAGTCCGGATCAGGTTATTTTGCATTTTTCTCAGGACTGGGTGCTTATAGGCGATTACCACAGACTGGTGACATACCAAAAAATGTACACTCTTGATTAGTTCAATATGATGTGTTCATCTGGCCTTGCCTACAGTAATTTTGGGGCTATGACAAATGCAAGCTGCTGCAATGCAAACCTTACAGGGAATTTGCCCTCTTTTCTGTAGAAAAGTTGCACTGCAATGTGTGGCTCTTCTTCTGGTGATCCAGGGAAGCACCCTTTGTCTTTCTTATTCTGGTAAGAGTTTGTGAGTGGTGGAGAAAGGGGAGAAAGGTCTTGTGAAAGAATCAAATCTGATCTAGAAATGACCTGTTAAGCACAGAGCCTTGCATAGCCATTTTTAGACCTCTGCTTTATAAATATAGCCCTTGCCACAAGCACCTGCTCTACCAATAACGTATCATCTGCAAGATGTCATTCACTCACATTGAGTGTCACACAAAGAAGCAGGCCAAGCATTTGCTGAGCTTAGTGTGTTCTCTAGAGGAAGGAATATAGCTACAGATTATGACCTGGATAACATTTGACAGGATTATACCTCCATACATGTTTGCTCAGCAGCTTACGCATCAAAGCTCCCCCAGTCTGGAGCCACAGGACATTACTGCAACCAAAGTGCTCTTTGTGTTGGTAACTGAAGGGTAGATCATGGATGAAGAAAGAGAAGCATTGCTAGTAAATCTGTTTGTTTGTTATGTCCTTTACAGCATCAAATATCTTAATATGAATACAGACTGTACTGACATAAACAGATAGCAGACAGTTTCTGTCCCAGAATCTTTATTTTCCTTAGGAATCCTGATTTTCAGAGCTCCTGCATATTTCTATGCATTTTTGTGGTTCTAACTTGCTCTTTTCTGCATGATAACTCTACTTTAGTGTAGATTTAGGAAGGATTTTCTTCCAGGAGAGGAGACATGAGGCAGAACTGTAGTGCCCCACCTAACAAGACACACATGTGCAATGAAGGGACAACTGCTTACCTTTTTAACTCACTTGCCTTTTTCTGTTCTTAAGTGGAATTAGAACTCAACCTCATGACTTGGGATTGCCTGTGGCAGGCTTGATATTTCAGCCAGACTTTGACCATTGCCCGTCCCAGCTATACCAAGGTGTTCCTGGGCAGGTGGCTCAGGCTCAGGGTGGGGATCCCAGCTCTTGTCTGTAAATTCCTACACTGAACCTGTGGGCTCCTGCACTGCAGTCACTGCTGGTATTCACTAGCAGCACCAGAGCTGAACCCTGCATGTAGCTCTGAGTTAGGTGAGCACACAGACAAGGTGATGCATCTGATGTCTCGTTTTCTGATATCTGCTTGGCCATGTCACCACCTCTTACCCCACTCAACCCTTGCTGGGCACAGGGATATTAATGGCACTGCTTCAAACTCCCAGCTTTCATAAGGTACAGTTGTGGCTCTCACTGTTTTTCAATGCGTCTTGGCTTAGCTACTGAACTGCAGACATACAGCCTCCTTTCTCCTTCCTTTGTCGTCCTCTCTCCTCTCCAAGCACCTGCAGTGGCTTTCAGCATGCATTCATTCTCTTTTACTTGCTGCATATATCTTCAAATTGTTATTTTCCAGCAGGTTTATTACACAAAGGTATGAAATTCTTACCCTTCCCACCCCTTTCTCACAACACTGACTCTGGTCTCACAGAAGCATCCGTTTTATTATAACAAAGCCCAGCATTTAAGCTTCATTCATCTGTCTTAAAATAAAAGATATTAAAAACATTGACGATGGTGAAGCAGCGAGTGTAACCTCCAAATCTCCCCTGTTCAGATCCAATATAGCCTTCCTGCTGTAATCATTCCTCTCTCCCTTCCCTCCCCTCCTTTCTCTTTCTTTTTTTTTTTTTTTTTGTTGTTTTTTTTTTTTTTTGGATGTGTGTTTCTCTCTGACTGTTATTCTGCAGTGGCAGAAAGGGGTCAATCTATCTGTAAAAGATGGACTCAGCCAAGCTTTTGCAGCTCTTTCCTGCTGGTGGCAATTATCCAGAGGTTGGCAGCGGTCCCAGAAACCTGCAGTTCCTGCAATCCTGCTGCTGTGGGCCTGCTCCACAAAGCCAGCATCCTAAGAGGATCACTTGGTGTGATGCCCAGGAAATGACAAACAGAAAAGGTCACACGTACTCCAAAAAGATATACTGCTTGGCAAATTTAATTGACATTGTGCAGCTTTTCAAAATGTCCCTGCAGACATTCCAGTATTTAACAGATGCAAGCAAAGAACAGCAAAATAACAGGGCTTTAGTGAAAGGGCAGAAAAAATACATTCTGTCCCCCTGAAAGAATTTTTTCATACCCTAGTAATATCCTTTCACATGATCTATAGGATCAGAATAATTTTTTGTTACCCCTGGTAGGCAAGTGAAATCTACTATCCCATCCCCCAGCCTCCCTTCCTTCTTTCATGCACACACTGCTGCTTTTAAAATCATTGAGCTTTCATTACACAGGGTAACTGTCCTCTTTTTTTTTTTCTTTCTTCCTTGTATATTTTTCTGCTAAAGTATTTTGCTAGGAACCAGTTCTCTGCCAAGTCCGGTGCTTTTTGGAGGTTCACTATTGTGTTCTGTGTTATCTAGCCAGAGGGAAAAATGCTGTCTACATCAATGGGTGCTTTCTTTAAAGAAAAGAAACAGGATCTCTGTGGAAATTTAAGAAGCTGTCTGATATCCAATGCCATTAGTAAAAGGCGGTGGTAAAGCAGGAGTGGCCAGAGTGAATTTAGAAAGAAAGCAGGTGGTCCTGGTTCAGCAGAAACTGTACTCAACAAGGACTCAGTTCTTCAGCTTTTTCATTTCAGCCCCCTTTTGCTAAGAAAAAATTTACCATCAATTTGATTTTGTGGTTTGTTTTTTAATGTCCCCCAGAAAACATTCGGTGGCAGGGGGAGGGGAGGAAGTATGATACTAAACATGAAGGGGATCACAGAATCATTACGGTTGGAAAGGACCCTCAAGATCATCTAGTCCAACCAATAGGCCTACACTACTCTTATCCCTAAATCATCCCCTGAAGAAACACATCCATCCTCCTCTTAAAAACCTCCAGGGTTGGTGACTCCACCACCTCCCTGGGCAGCCCATTCCAATATCTCACCACTCTTTCAGTAAAGAAATTTTTCCTAATATTCAATCTATACCTGCCCTGGCACAACTTAAGCCCATTCCCTCTAGTCCTGTCACTAGTCACGAGGGAGAAGAGGCCAACACCCTCCTCCCTAGAATGACCTTTCAAGTAGCTGAAGAGAGCGTTAAAGTCTCCCCTCAGCCTCTTTTTGTCCAGGCTAAACAAGCCCAGCTCCCTAAGCCTCTCCTCATAAGGCCTGTTCTCCAGACCCCTGATTAGCTTAGTTGCTCTTCTCTGCACCGTCTCCAGTACCTCAATGTCCTTCCTATACTGTGACACAACAGATTTGTATGCTTGGTCCATGTAGATCTATGTGATTTTGGATGAAAGACATAACCTTCCCTGTATAGCTGGGACTATGCAATCATGATAAATTAGGTGTCTTGGATAATAAGAGTAAAAAGCAAAGTTAGAGTCCATTGGGACCCTTGAGTCTTCACGTCATAAGTCCCAGTAAATATGTCAGCTGGACCACTGTAGAGAGAAGCTTTCACAAGCTGCTGTCTATATAGATGGCCAAGACTATCCACTTGTCTAGATGGTGTAAAGTGCTGAGTGTGTTACACTAAGCACTTTAGGACAGCATAAAGAAACAGAATGGTCTATGTGAGGTTTTCTCTGGTTACTATATTTAGAAAGAATTCACTGCCATAACTGTCATATCTAGACTGTAAGTGTATACATAGATATCATCTGTGAAATCCAGTCACTTATTTGCCTGTATATGGCTATTCTTTAATAAATTAATCTCACAACAGTAATTTCAACATGCAGTTGGTAGGTCAAAACTTTTTTATTTAGCCAGAGCAGATATGACCAGATATTTAACAAGGCATAACAGCAGCGCAACAGCAGCCTGTAGAAAACAGGGAAGATAGACAGCTGAAAGTAATTTTGCTTTGAAATACTGCTTTTGAATAATAAAATATACAACTGCAAGTGTCAAAGTACCCTATGAACAACACTTAGCTTTATCATCTGTAAAATATGGGAGAAAATGGATGTCTGTCTTTTTTGGGTTTTTTCTTCTTTTCTTTTCTTTGTGTGTGCTTTCCTGTGTCTGTGTGTTTGGGTGTTCGGGGTTTTTTTTGTGTGAGTGTGTATGTGTGGTTTGCTGGGTTTTTTTGTTTTTTTTTTTTTTCTTCTATCAGGCCAAACTTCATCGTGGTAACTGTTGGGAACAGAAACCAAGACTCCCTGTTCACCTCTGTGTTTAAAGAGCAAGTTGTACTCAAATAGAGAGGGCTGGATAGTGACAGAACCATTTAAAGGTAACTTTCTCAAATTTGGTATATCTGCTACAAAAGAAAATCCTGCTGGGAAGAAAATGTGACATTTGACTTCTTCAGCATGAAGGTGGTAACATGCACTTTCTGAAGGAATGCTGAACCTTGTAGTTTAAGGAAAAGTGGTACACTGTAACAAGGTACACATATGTGGGGCAAATTTTCAGGACTTTACTCATCCTGATTCTGAACAGGATTGTCCATCCTTAATCTACCTCTGTGCCAAGACAAAAGCTCAAATACCACAGTTTTATGCTCAGTGTCTGTACCTACATCAAGCAATGTAGAGTGGGAGAAGTATTAACTCTTCCTTTTAAACCTCCTTTTGAAACTACCACAGCTCTATAGCAGTTTTCAGCTCTGATAAAATTTCTTTTGGTTAAAAATATTCTGACTGTCAAGAAAAGTGTGAATAAATACACTTCAGTTTACATGGTAATATAAAAGGACTGTGATTTTCTCGTGGACGAAACAATTCTAGTCTAAGAACCTGCTATCAGAAATAGTTAACTTTCGAGGAGACAAAGTTTCCAAGAAAGATTTTTTGGTCTTGAAAAAATCAGTGTATATCAAGTGACTCATAACTGTGGCTGGTTTCATAACACATTCTCCTGTTACACTGGACTTCACAGAAACAACACAATAAAATTCAGAAGTTGATCTCCTGTACTGCAGACTTGTGTCAACACAATTATATTGGTCAGGAGAGACAAGAGGTGAGATCTCTGGCCAAAGAGCAGCATCAAGAAAAGCTTGATTGTTAAAAAGAAAAAAAAAAAAAAAAAGACAGAAACCAAAACTGAACTCTTACCCACTTTCACTTCAGGATAGATGGGTCAGAGAAGGAAAATTACACTTTTATTCCCGGTTAGGCTAACATTTTGATTTTTTCTTCTGAGTGGAAAGATCTCTAAAATTGAGGTTTTAAACAGAAAATATTTTCTGAATTAAAGCTTGACTTAGTTCTTCTGTCTGAAAAAGCAAAAGCTTCAATTCTTTTGGCCACAGGAAACTTGCCAGCAGCGGAAATATTAAAGCTTTTACTCTATGCAAGTGAGCTGTTTGGACTCCATCTGGTAAAATGGTAAATTTTCACATATGCTTGTTTTGACTGATACTCAATCCTGAGTACTTTGTAAGGCAGTTACACATGCAGTCCTAGGAAAAAACACTCAGCTCCTGTCAAGTCAGGACATAAGATTGGTTTGTCAGAGGAAAGTGACAGGATGAATCTTCATGACTTAACTGGAGAGAGTCAATATTTGTAAACCACTGCACAGTTTTGTCAACAATAATGTTATTGCAGAATCAGAGAATCACAGAATGTTAGGAGTTGGAAGGGACCTCAAAAGACCATCTAAGCCAACCTCCCTGCCATAGCAGGATTCCCTAGACCAGGTCACACAGAAGTGCATACAGACAGGTTTGGAATACCTCCAGAGAAGGAGACTCCACAACCTCTCTGGGCAGTCTGTTCCACTGCTCCAGCACCCTCACTGGGAAAATTTTTTTTTTCCTGTATTCACAGGGAACCTTCTATGCTTCACCCTACAACTGTTGTCCCTTGTCCAGTCACTGGGCTCCGCTGAGAAGAGCCTGACCCTATCGTCCTGACACACACCCTTCACATATTTATAAGCATAGATGAGGTCACCTCTTAGTCTCCTCTTCTCCAAGCTAAAGAGACCCAGCTCCCTCAGCCTTTCCTCAGAAGGAAGAT
>VWZX01002985.1:50601-60964 GCA_013399015.1 Galbula dea
TTTCTTCAGGGGATGATTTAGGGATAAGAGTAGTGTAGGGCTATCGGTTGGACTAGATGATCTTGAGGGTCCTTTCCAACCATAATGATTCTGTGATTCTGTGATCACTAAACCGTGTCCTTCACCACCACATCTAGACATCTTTTAAATACACCTCCAGGGATTGTGACTTCACCACTTCCCTGTGCAGCCTGTTCCAGCGCTTGACAACCCTTTCAGGGAAAACAGTTTTCCTAATGTCCATCAAAGCATCCTCTGGTGCAACTTGAGTCTGTTTCCTCTCATGTTATTGCTTCTTCACAGCATCAATTATTTATAACATTGTTCGTTTTCACACTACTGACCCAGCTCTTCCTTACTATGGCTTTTTCTGGTAGGCTGCACAAAGCTGTGGTATAGATCACAGCTCCATTGTGCATGCACAGTATTCTCACTCAACCTTCAGTGCTACGTTAAATTTAGTACTCCTTGCTATGGATTTAAATCACTGGGACAATTTTGTTTGCTCTGTAACTAGAACTAATTCTGTTAGGTAATAGAACAAGTTAGTTGAGTATACTATTTTTGTATCTTGAAGATCACAGAATCACAGAATCATTACGGTTGGAAAGGACCCTCAAGATCATCTAGTCCAACCGATAGCCCTACACTACTCTTATCCCTAAATCATCCCCTGAAGAAACACATCTATCCTCTTCTTAAAAACCTCCAGGGATGGTGATTCCACCACCTCCCTGGGCAGCCTATTCCAGTGTCTAACCACTCTTTCAGTAAAGAAATTCTTCCTAATATCTAACCTAAACCTACCCTGGCTCAGCTTAAGCCCATTCCCTCTAGTCCTGTCACTAGTCACAAGGGAGAAGAGGCCAACACCTGCCTCCCTAGAATGGCCTTTCAAGTAGCTGAAGAGAGCGATAAGGTCTCCCCTCAGCCTCCTCTTCTCCAGGCTAAACAACCCCAGCTCCCTAAGCCTCTCCTCATAAGGCCTGTTTTCCAGACACCTGACTAGCTTAGTTGCCCTTCTCTGCACCCTCTCTAGTAGCTCATCATTGTTCTCTTAAATATCACATGGGTTCTAAATATGTAACAGAAGATGATTTTCAATACAGTATAGCATAATATAATAGTTATCAGATTTCTGCTAACACATCATAGGATTTGGAATCTAAGTAACTCTTAGATTGTTGGCATCCATGTGTCCTACCACAAGTAATCCCATACCGTGGCGGCAACTGTCACATAAATCACAGAATCTCTCTCTCTATCTGTCTCTGCTATAACCAAGTTCCAGGAAAAAAGAAAATGGAATCAATCTACAAGCTAGTGAAATCCACAGAAGTTACACCCGAAGGTTTCAGGTCCAACAGTTTAATTGCAATGACAATATTACACTACACAATAAGTTGTTCAGAACTGAAAAAATACTTACATTTTGCTTTTGAAGATATTCTGCAATACTAGCTCTCTCTGTATGCCTATCTGGCTGAGAGACACTAATTCTGTGCCAGAACTATACAACTGTGTTGACTCTTCACTGTCAACTCTGCTAGACAGTGAATACATTCAGGAGAATAGAAAAGTTTGAGACTTTAGGTAACTGAGTTTTCAGACAACCTTTTTTCTTCAGTTACATTTGGTGCTAGAGTAGAATGGTGCTTCCACAAGTAGGTAGGTGTAATTCAGGACAAAGGATTTCTCAAAAAAGAGGCGAGCAATATCTACTGATTCAGACCAGGTTTATTCAGGTTTCATCATCAGCATTGCAGGTGGCTGTTGCTCATTGTTATTGTTAACCACCCTTCCAAACTGATCACTTTTCACCTGAAATGAGGGAATTTGTCTTATATGGAGAAAAAAAAACAACAAAAAAACCCATGTTGAAAAGCTGCAGGAAATGCTTTTACAGAGCCAAGGCATCATTTCTAGGTTGTTCTACTCTACAAGTGTTGACATATAATCAAGGGGGACCTTTACCCAAAGTGATATAAACTCTTACCAAATTGCCAACAAACCCTGTGGGAGGAAAGGAGTCACTCTAAAGAGCACAAGAGGTGTTTGAAAAGGATTCAGATATTGATTTTGATAGAAGGGGAAGGGCTTTGTCTCTGACTCATCTTAAATTGCACAAGGTAATTTTGAGAAAGGTTTAGCTACACCGTGCACTTTATCCTACCAGGAGTAAAGCACTCTGCTCATTGTGATCTTGATACTATCTGAGTTAATAGAAATGGTTGCCATGGTTGAACCCATTTCAGGACTCAAAATATAAATTCCTCTGGATGAAGTGCTTCTGAGTATTTCTCCAGTAATTTCATATTTGATTCAATAGCTGAAATAGATTGTGAAACTCTCCACACTGTAACATAGTAAGAAGGAACGGTAAAAAGGCAGGTAAGACACCAAACTGCAGGCAAGCAGATTTAAAAGTCATCCTGTTGGGTTTTTTTAATCTGGTGAGAGAAGAGTGACCTAGTTGACATAGTACATGAACGAGTGGGGTAAGGTTTTAGTGCTAGGACTAACACAGACTGGAAGGTCTCCCACACCCCCCAGAGTAGAATTGACATGTTCAGCTCGCTCCCTGAAATGCCTGTATACCAATGCATGCAGCATGGATGGGGAATAAACAGGAAGAGTTAGAAATCCATGTGAGATCAAGGGGTTGTGTTCTGGTGGCAGTTACAGAGACATGGTGGGACAGCTCACATGACTGGAATGTGGTCATGGATGGCTATGTCCTTTTTAGGAAAGACAGGTCTACAAGGGACGGTGAGGGAGTTGGTCTTTACACGAGAGAGCAACTAGAATGTATTGAGTTCTGTCCAGGGGTGGATGAGGGGCAAGTTAAGAGTTTGTGGGTCCAAATTAAGGGGAAGTCTAGCATGGGTGATACTGTTGTGGGTGTTTCTTATAGGCCACCAGATCAGGATGAGGAAGCAGATGAGGCCCTCTTCAGGCAGCTGACAGTGGCCTCCCAATCACAGGCCCTGGTTCTTATGGGGGATTTGAACAACCCAGATATATGTTGAAAGGCCTACTCAGCCAGCCATTCGCAGTCCAGGAGATTCCTTCAGTGCATTGATGATAACTTCTTGATGAAAATGATGGATGAGGCCACTGGGAGGTGAGTGCTGCTGGACCTGATACTCATTAAAAGGGAAGGTCTGTCAGCAGTCAGCATGGGTTTACCAAGGGAAAGTCATGTTTGACCAGCCTGGTAGCCTTTGATGAGGACATAATCAGGTGGATAGATGATGGAAAAGTAGTGGATGTGGTTCATCTTGATTTCAAGAAAGCATTTGACACTGTCTCCCACAACATCCTTGTGGCTAAACTAAGGAAATGTGCTCTGGAAGACTTGGTTGAGAG
Source organism: Galbula dea (assembly GCA_013399015.1). Classification (NCBI taxonomy): domain Eukaryota; kingdom Metazoa; phylum Chordata; class Aves; order Piciformes; family Galbulidae; genus Galbula; species Galbula dea. The sequence continues at coordinate 53,971 of VWZX01002985.1, forward strand.
GTGGATTTGGAATTGGTTGAATGACAGAAGTCAAGAGAATTGTGGTCCAGGGGATGGGGTCTAGTTGGAGGCCTGTGTCTAGTGGAGTCCCTCAGGGGTCGGTACTGGGACCAGTCTATTCAATCCATTCATTAGTGACCTGGATGAGGGAACAGAGTGTGCTCTCAGCAGGTTTGCTGATGACACTAAACTGGGTGGTGTGGCTGACGCACCGGAGGGTTGTGCTACCATTCNGACTGGAACATCTTCCTTCTGAGGAAAGGCTGAGGGAGCTGGGTCTCTTTAGCTTGGAGAAGAGGAGGCTAAGGGGTGACCTCATCTATGCTTTTAAGTATGTGAAGGGTAGGTGTCAGGAGGATGGGGTCAGGCTCTTCTCGCTGAAGTCCAGTGACAAGGCAAGAGGCAATGGTTGTTAGCTGAAGCATAAGAGGTTCCATGTGAATACAGAAAAAAAAATATTTCCCAGTGGGGATGCCAGAGCACTGGAACAGATTACCCAGAGAGGTTGTGGAGTCTCCATCTATGGAGATATTCAAAACCCTTCTGGACGTGCTTCTGTGTGTCCTGGTCTAGGGAATCCTGCTGTGGCAGGGGGGTTGGATTAGATGATCTTTCGAGGTCCCTTCCAACTCCTAACATTCTGTAATTCTGTGTGATTCTGTGAAGACTCGTGTTTTAGATGTCTTTTCCAACCTGAATGATGCCGCCATTCTATGTTTCTATATTGTAGTCCCTTCAATTTTCTCTGGGCTGGCCCATGATAATTTATATATACCTCAGAATTCAATCCAAGTGGTGGGGTATTCTTGTACTCTGAGACGCACGCATTGACACAAATGCAAAATCAACATTAGGGTAATCCTATCTGTTCCAATTAACGATCTCATAAAATAAAGCTTTGATCATTAATATTAGAAAGTAAAAGGAAATATGTAGAACTCAGCCAAGAACCTATTCCATACAAGTTGCTTAGCCATACTTTTGTTGACCTCGGTGCTGATCTCAGTGGTCAGGGCCAGAGTGTATCTAATACATACAGAAAAGGCTCACAATTTTAGTCTTATTGCCATGCTTTTGTAAGAGATCCTGCGCAAACATTTCTTTATGAAACAGGAGACTCATGATTTTAGCAGCTTACTCTTCTGTAAACACATGACCTACAACCCTGGATGTTAAGTAGATTATTTTAAATGAAATACAAAATCTGTTATAATTAGTCATTTGCAATTATTAATGTCAGTGATTGGCTGAAGATCTTGATTATTTCTACACTAACGCTGATAATATGTGAACTGAACTTTACAATAATTATTATTATCAGTTGACAAGAATTATCCTTCCTGTGTTATTAGTATTCGTATTCACTACTAATTTTTCTTACATTTATGACTAGTATCTGTGCCTCCAAGATGAAGATTTTTACAGAGAAAGACTAAAAGACAAATTCTTTCTTTTTTTTTTAGGGCAAAACCCCCCATCATATTTCTCTAGAAGGAAATCTTATACTTTATGTATTCAACACATTATATGGAACTACCTGAGAGCTTTGGGTCATGAATGGCTTATTTCCATTAAAAGTAATGGTGTTATTCCTGGCAAAGTGAACTTTTGTAATTTTGCTCACAAGTAGAGATCTGCCTATACATATAAATCAGCCCCTGCAGTTTTAGGAGAACAGAGGAAGAGGAGGCACAGCTTGTCTCTAACTTCTAAGCTGTACCAGTAATATACTTTTGCACTCTCCACCGGTGAGATTTCCATTGTTGTTTTAGTTCTGTTGAACTCAGGATTAAATTGAAGGAAGCAATTTTGAAACCTGGCCTTGGGAGTCTCAAAGGCAAGGTTGTGGGGAGAGGAGCTCATAAATAGACTGCAGGCTAAGGTCTGCCGGGAAATGCACACCTGCCACAGAAAAGCACAGTTAGCACTAGCTCAACAAGTCTCATTTACAATGTGTCTGAGAATCCTTCCTTGCCTTCTGCTAATTAGGGCTTAACTTCTGAAGAGGTGAAAAAAATCCTTCACCCAGTGCATTCCTCACTGCTTTTATTTTTGATTTTAAGAAACTCCAGATACAAACTCTCCCTGGTGCCAGGTCTCACGGAGTCCATCCCTACACAAAGAATGGATCTAACTTGCTGTCTTCACCAAGTCTTGAAACAGCCTAGGGCTGGAAAGGAAGTGTAGCATTTGGCTTCTATTCCAGAAAATAAGACCCTCTGAAAGGTGACGTGCACACACATACACATTCACAGAGAAGTCTCATGGGAAAAGGAGATGGAGGGAAAAATACTCGTTTCTGCAAGGTTAAATGACTATAAGGAGAATTTAATCTGAAGACAGCCAGTTGTGCTGTGTTTGTGATTTGGTTGGAGGGGAATAGATGATGCACTCAAAATAGCCATGCACCAGGACAGAGACATATGGGTGTGCTGCTTTTTATAATCTGGCCCTAACAAACATTAGACAAGGCTCAGTATTCACTGCGGCTCTTCTTTTTATGAGCACTGGGTGCATCATACCTTCTGCTGACATCAGTAAGGACTGTTTAGTGCTGCATAGCTTTGAAAATGAGAATCCATGCGTAGGTGGTGAAATATGGACCTGGGGCCTCTAATTCAAGACTCTTAGTCAAGATCTTCCAAGGTATTTAGGAATCCAAATCACAGTTTCAGATAAAAGCTTGGTAAACTCAACAATGATAGCTCCCACTTTTAAGGGGTGAAAATTATGATTGGTTGATTATATCACCATACTAAATCAGTCATGTACCCTAGGTGGATTTTAAGAGAGGTGGTTCTCATGTACATGTTAGTTTACAGGTTAAAGATGCCAAGAGGAACTCAGAAAGCTTATCTTTCAAGAATGCCTTTTTGATGGAGCTTAGTATCCTTTTTCTTTTTCTTTTTTTGTTCGAAATGTGACACATCAGTGAACTGATTTAATTAAAACTGTTACTTTATTTCCCTTAGTTCTTTTCTTTTCCTGACAAAACAACGGAAAATGGTGGGAAGAGGAGTGGATTGTAGTGTGCAGGGGGAGCAGCCCTTCAGCAAGCAAAACCTGCACAGTACACTCTTGGGAGGCTCACTCAGACCCTGATACTTGTCCCTCAGCTCTACTATTAGTATTTTCCCAAGTCAGCTGTTGCTGGGGAGCCATGCCTAGCTGCTTTTACATCACGAGTGAAAAAGAGAATTATAGGGAAGGGTTTAACATGGCAAACGACCTCTAGGATTGTGAGTCAGGTTTCAGTACAAAACCTCATTGCATTGTAGATGAAGACCTATTCTCACGGTAAGGTACACAACTTAATAGAGGATCCTGCCCCAGTCCTACATTAACCCAACTACGAGATTTCCAGACTCAGATCAGGGTCTTGCTCACACAGCCTGGGAAAAGCAAGATTGGGTACATTCCCTAATGGGTGTTTGTGAAAGCTGTTGACCATGAGACAGTGATGTTGACAGTTCAGTGATGAGTCAATTCTCGAATACTTAAGTCTTTTAACCATTGGGAAAATTAGCTTCAGAAAGATTGGTTGTTGCAAAAAGCAAGGCTCTAAAAGGAAATACTAAAGTTTCATATTCAGCTTTAAAGAATGATTAGTTTTTATTTATAATACAGGAAGACTTGGAGATCCCAGCTGGACTTTGTTTTGCTGGCATTTCCACTCTTCTGCTTGCCACAAAATACACCTTCCACTAGTATCAAAGCAATACTGAGAATGCATTGGTTTATGGCCAAAGTCTAATCCTTCAGGAAACTTATCCTGGCCACTGTCTTATCATCCACATACCATTTGCCTTGCTTTCAAGTTTCATCCTATCTACAGATGGATTAACAAGTTGTAAGGTCCAGTAGTTACAATGGGAAAAAAGTCCAGCAAGCTTCACTGAATCACAGAAGTCAAGAGAATTGTGGTCCAGGGGATGGGGTCTAGTTGGAGGCCTGTGTCTAATGGAGTCCCTCAGGGGTCGGTACTGGGACCAGTACTTTTCAATCTATTCATTAACGACCTTGATGAGGGAACAGAGTGTGCTCTCAGCAAGTTTGCTGATGACACTAAACTGGGTGGAGTGGCTGAAACACCAGAGGGTTGTGGTGCCATTCAGCGAGACTTAGAGAGGCTGGAGAGTTGGGCAGGGAGACATTGAATGAAATTCAACGAGGCCTGGTGTCAAGTTTTGCACCTGGGAAAGACCAATGCCATGGATCAGGATAGGTTGGGGTCTGAGCTGTTGGAGAGCAGTGAATGGGAGAGGGATCTGGGGGTCCTGGCAGGTGGAAGGATGACCATGAGGCAGCAGCGTGTTCTTGTGGCCAGGAGGGCCAATGGGATTCTGCGGTGTTTTAAAAGGGGTGTGGTTAGGTCAAGAGAGGTTCTTCCCCCCCTTTTCCTCTACCTTGGTGAGACCTCATCTGGAATCTTGTATCCAGTCCTGGGCCCCTCAGATAGGGAACTGCTGGAAAGAGTCCAGCGCAGGGCCACCAAGATGATGAAGGGACTGTAACATCTTCGTGATGAGGAAAGGCTGAGGGAGCTGGGGCTCTTTAGCTTGGAGAAGAGAAGGCTAAGGTGTGACCTCATCTATGCTTATAAATATGTGAAGGGTGGGTGTCAGGAGGATGGGGTCACGCTCTTCTCGGTGAAGCTCAGTGACAAGACAAGGGGCAATGGCTGTAAGCTGAAGCTTAGGAAGTTCTGTATGAATACAAGAAATAATTTTTTCCCAGTTCAGATGGCCAGAGCACTGGAACAGAGTGCCCAGAGAGGTTGTGGAGTCTCCTTCTCTGGAGGTATTCAAAACCCTTCTGGATGTGCTTCTGTGTGACCTGGTCTAGGGAATCCTGCTGTGGCGGGGGGGGGGGGTGGACTAGATGATCTTTTGAGATCCCTTCTGACTCCTAACATTCTGTCATTCTGTGATGTCACCAACTAGGTCTTCAGAGGGTTTCTTTGTTAGAAGCCTACAATTTAGACACAAGTTAGGTGTTCAGACATTTTATATCCCTAAAGCAATTGAAAGGCAGATGTCTAAACTCCATAGTGGATCAAAATGCCACGTATCTAAATTCGTATAAAGATCATTACTTTTGTTATTGTAGAAGATATCTGCTTCATCTAATTTCCATTGTCTTTCAGAGTCAAAATTTTCCTTTTGCAAAGCAGGCACACAGGAAACACCTGAGCCAAAAGCCTAGACACTGCAGGAGACAGATTGCCATGAGAAGTAGTTAGATAAGACCTTCACACTTTGTTTTTTGCTTTGCTTCTTTATATTTCAGAAAAGACAGTTTTTGAAAAATATTTATTGTGCCTACCGAAGAAATCAGGTATGTTTATAGGTTTTTATCACCTGCTTTATTAAATTGCATTTCCTATTCTACCTTGCTGTATATACATTTCTCTGCTTTGCCTGGTTTTCTTCACTTACTTCTGTAAATATTTGTTCTTAAGTTTTTGTTTTGTTTTGTTTTTTTTTTTTAACAGAAGAGATCTATACAGCTTGCAGGAAGAAAAGACTTAAACAGGCTGAGAATTAGTTTATGCACTGGTTTGCCTTCTAGGCTATTTAGAAAGCCTTAACTGCAAGGCAGAATTTTTTGTCATTTATCATGCACACTCTCACCCTGAAACAGCCTTTATTTGACCTCTTAACCAATCTGAGTGCCAGAGCCAAAAAACAAAGAAGAGGCAGATGCAAGACAGCTTATATAATCACCAGTTTGGCTCTGTTCCTCCAAAACATCTGTACTATCCATGGTCAGACTAAATGGCTGCTAATGGCTCCCTCTTTCTGTAATCCATTCCCTCTTTCTCTACTTTTTTGGGGTTTTTTTAAGTGGAAAACAAATGGCATTATTGGACCTGATCGCTTTAATGCATCTGTGAATAGCTGGCGTAGAAAGGCAGCAAGGGGAAGTCAGAGAGCAAATCCTTTCTGCTTAAAGAAGCAAGGCCCAAACTGCTAATTAGGCTTTATTTTGATAAAGTGATACATTCTTTGTAATTAATAGATTTTAAGGTGGTCCTTAGAGGATATATTTTGAGCTGATGGTTTTTCAATTTCTTGTATTTTTCCTCCACCCTTTAGAAGCAAGGAAGTTGGATCTGAGAGTTTTGATAGATTGTAAGTTAAATATGGGTCAGCAGTGTGCGCTAGCAGCCAAAAGGGCCAACCAGGTCCTGGGGTGCATCAAGCACTCCATAGCTAGCCAGTTAAAAGAGGTGCTAGTCACACAATCTCATAACGTTACAGGCTGGAAGGGACCTCAAAAGCTCATGTAGTCCAAACCCCCGACAGAGCAGGATTCCCCAGACCAAGTCACACAGAAGCGTGTCCAGACGGGTTTTGAGTATCTCCAGAGAAGGAGACTCCACAACCTCTCTGGGCACTCTGTTCCAGTGTTACGTCACCCCCAATGGGAAAACATTTTTTCTTGTATTCATATGAAACTTATGCTTCAGCTTGGTTCTTCAACTGAGGGGCCCAGAAGTGGACACAAATTCTAGATGCGGCCTCACCAGGGTAAAGGAAAGGGGGAGAAGAACCTCTCTTGACCTAACCACACCCCTTTTAAAACACCGCAGAATCCCATTGGCCCTCCTGGCCACAAGAACACGCTGCTGCCTCATGGTCATCCTTCCACCTGCCAGGACCCCCAGATCCCTCTCCCATTCACTGCTCTCCAACAGCTCAGACCCCAACCTATCCTGATCCATGGCATTGGTCTTTCCCAGGTGCAAAACTTGACACCAGGCCTCGTTGAATTTCATTCAATGTCTCCCTGCCCAACTCTCCAGCCTCTCTAAGTCTCGCTGAATGGCACCACAACCCTCTGGTGTTTCAGCCACTCCACCCAGTTTAGTGTCATCAGCAAACTTGCTGAGAGCACACTCTGTTCCCTCATCAAGGTCGTTAATGAATAGATTGAAAAGTACTGGTCCCAGTACCGACCCCTGAGGGACTCCATTAGACACAGGCCTCCA
>VWZX01002985.1:61305-72707 GCA_013399015.1 Galbula dea
GCTGCCTTCCAGTACCTAAAGGGGGATTATAGGATAGAAGGGGAGAGACTTTTTAGGTTCTCAAACTGTGACAAGACAAGGGGAAACGGTTATAAGCTGCAAGAGGGGAAATTTAGGTTGGAGATTCAGAGGAATTTCTTTACCAGGAGGGTGGTTAGGCACTGGAACGGGTTGCCCAGAGAGGTTGTGGATGCCCCATCCTTGGCGGAGTTCAAGGCCAGGCTGGATGTGAACCTGGGCGACCTGGTCTAGTGATAGGCATCCCTGCCCATGGTGGGGGGGTTGGAACTAAATGATCTTTAATATCCCTTCCAATCTGAGCCATTCTACAACTCTATGTTTCTATGGTAATGTACCCAATCTTGCTTTTCCCAGGCTGTGTGAGCAAGACCCTGATCTGAGTCTGGAAATCTCGTAGTTGGGTTAAAGTGGCACTGGGGCAGGATCATGTATTGAGATGTGTATGAATATATAAACCATATAAATACGTGAACGGTGAGTGTTAGGACGATGGGATCAAACTCTTCTTGGTGGAGCCCAGTGACAAGACAAGGGGCAATGGCTGTAAGCTGAAGCTTAGGAAGTTTTGTATGAATACAAGAAATAATTTTTTCCCAGTTCAGATGCCAGAGCACTGGAACAGAGTGCCCAGAGAGGTTGTGGAGTCTCCTTCTCTGGAGGTATTCAAAACCCTTCTGGATGTGTTGCTGTGTGACCTGGTCTAGGGAATCCTGCTATGGCAGGGGGGTTGGCTTAGATGATCTTTTGGGGTCCCTTCCAACTCCTAACATTCTGTGATTCTGTGAATGAAGTAGATACCGTTACAGAGAGTTACCTTAGGTCCTATGGTGATGCTTAGAGAGTCTTAGAACACCTTCAGGCTTGCTGTCTTTTAACAATTTGACTGGTGGTAATCTTTTAAACTCTTCCAGAAACATAAAGGGCAGCTGGTATTGCCAATCTTCTTGTTTATCCTCCTGCTATTAAATTAATTATATTATAATGAATTAATTTTAAGCTCTACTGTTATACTGTCTATGTTAGTCAGTGCTATTCTCATCTGAAGACTGCAATGTCTAATTTCCTTGGTACCCGTGCATACATAAATGGCACTTAGACTGTCAGTGCAATGCAGTCTCTCGTAACAATATTCTGACTCCCCTCTTCTTACAGCCAAGGGGAGGAACTAAACAGTAAGGAAAATCTACCGAGTAATATAAGCAATTATATATCTTTTTCTGAACATAATTAATCTGATATAACAATTCTGAAAGGCTACCATCCCTGCTTGTAAACACAGGTTGAATTTATTTTATAAAACAATGAAGACACTTATTGCTGTTGTCCGTCATTTATTACGTGCTTAATAAATACTTCAGTTACATTTAATAAATAATATATCCAGGCTCACTGAAGTAATAATTCTTTAAATTAATTATTAAATTAATGAAAAGGGTTTTATTGCATGTACTACTAAAGTGAATTTCTACCTTTAATATAAAATGATTATTCATTGTGTGCAGTAAAGGTTCCATTTGCATATTATCAGTGAAATAACCTTTAGACTTCCTGGCAACAATAAAGATGCATCTCAGTGTTGCTGTTCACTAACGTTCTTGGTTAGCCTTCCAAAACTAAAGTGACAATACACAATTATCTAATGAAGTTTAGTTTATGGCCTTCCAGCAGATGTTTTTTGATATATCAAATACACTAAAATGACGAAATATCTAGTAAATATATTACATCAAGTCATTAAAAGGTGTTGCCTACAGATGGTTTTTGATGGGAAACAGTAAAAGTGGAACTGATTAATGCCCTGGAGTCTGAGTAGTAAATTCATCTCAGAAAGATTTTTTAAAAGCCCTCTTTGACGGTCTCCCATATGCTGTGCTACACTGCACTTCCCACTTTCCTTGCTTGCTACATGGCATAACCTGTGAGAGCTAGCCATACTCTTTGGCAGGTCTCATTTACCCAGATGGTAGATTTTCTTCCGTTTTGAGCAACTTCCAGGTCTAACATAAAGTGTTTCCAACACCATCCTCATGTATCTTTCCTAGCCTCCCCATCAAGGTGATGAGGAACTTGCTAAGGAAGGAAGTCCCACGGACTTTCAATGAGAGAAACCAGAGCAGTTTCTTTTTTCTTCTTTTTTTCTTTTTCCTCTCTCTCTTTCTCTTTCTTCTTTACAGAAATTCTTAAAGCATAAATGGTCCAGATTAGTGAGCCTAGAGGATTTGGTTTAGTGTTGTGAAGATTATTGCCCCATGACTAGAAACATAGAATCATAAAATCATTTCACAGAATCACACAGAATCACAGAATCATTATGGTTGGAAAGGACCCTCAAGATCATCTAGTCCAACCGATAGCCCTACACTACTCTTATCCCTAAATCATCCCCTGAAGAAACACATCCATCCTCTTCTTAAAAACCTCCAGGCATGGTGACTCCACCACCTCCCTGGGCAGCTTATTCCAATACCTTACCACTCTTTCAGTGAAGAAGTTTTTCCTAATACCTAGTCTAAACTTCCCCTGGCACAACTTAAGCCCATTCCCTCTAGTCCTGTCACTAGTCACAAAGGAGAAGAGGCCAACACCCGCCTCCCAAGAACGACCTTTCAAGTAGCTGAAGAGAGCAATAGGGTCTCCCCTCAGTCTCCTCTTCTCCAGGCTAAACAACCCCAGCTCCCTAAGCCTCTCCTCATAAGGCCTGTTCTCCAGACCCCTGATTAGCTTAGTTGCCCTTCTCTGGACCCTCTCTAGTACCTCAATGTCCTTCCTATACTGCAGTGCCCCAAACTGCACACAGTACTCAAGGTGTGGCCTCACCAGTGCCGAGTACAGTGGCAAGATCACCTCCCTGCTCCTACTGGTCACACTATTCCTGATGCAAGCCAGGATGTCAATGGCCTTCTTAGCCACCTGGGCACACTGCTGGCTCATATTCAGCCGTCTGTGAATCAGCACCCCCAGGTCCTTCTCTGCTGGGGAGCTCTCCAGCCATTCTTTCCCGAGCCTGTAGCGCTGCTGGGGGTTGTTACGCCCAAAATGCAGGACTCAACATTTAACCTTATTGAAACTCATACAATTGGCCTTTGCCCATCAATTCAGCTTGTCAAGAATGATGATGTCAAGACTAGATGATCTTTAAGGTCCCTTCCAACTCTGAAAATTCTATGAATCTATGACTGGAAAGAGCTGTCCCATGGATAAGCCCTTCTGCAATTTGGTATTGCCCCAGAGCTGAGACAGCTATCTGGTCCTAGCTGACCAATAATTACTATTGATTCACAATGCTACCAGAAAACAATCTTGAAATGCCAAGTCTAACTTCTTTGAGTACATCTGACCAGGAGATGATTTCATTGGCTGGGTTCTCCGGGTTTTGGTCCATGAGCTCTTCACCCATTGAGCTTTCTAAGACCTGAGGCTCCTGGGACCTTGGATATGTGTGTACTCTGGGACTGATCTTTTTGCAGGGTAGTTGTGGCCTGACCTCCCATAGAGATATTTTCCTTTCAGAGATGTCATTTCATAGCATAGTGCCATGATCAGTGCTTAGATCTTAGCTAGACGCATAGTCAGTGTAGGTAACACTGTCCAAACACATGGTGAGTGATGAGGAGCATGGAAAGAGTAGAAAGCACAATATATCCCTAGGGTAAACAGAGACTTTAAGCACCCCTTACAACATGAAGCTAGAGTTTTTATTAAGTGATCTGCCACTCTGGATGATGGAAATCTAGGCTGCATACAGGTCCTCGCAAAACTTTAACTTGGGTCCTGGGAGAGCTAGTGATCCAAAAAAAAAAAAAAAGAGAGAATTATTGCAATTTCCTCTCCTACAAGTCCATAGTCTCAAGCATAGTAAGGTTTTTAATAGATGTTCTCAACATAGTACTTTGTTTCAGTGCTATGCTTTTAAGCTGTTTCAAAAGAAATATTTTCCAGAAAGACAGGACTGAAATGAAATATTAAATTGAAAAGAGGCTTCTTTTACAAACTTGCTAGTTGAAAAGACTTTTTTTTCTTCAGAGTATGTCCCTTGCCTTTTTTTCTTCTAGCTGCTGGTACAGGTCAAGTACAAGTAGTTTCACCTGCCAGGTGTTTGAAAATAAGATTTCTGAAAAACAGAAGTCACTCAATGCATCCCAGTTGGAAGCACAATGTGTGGAAGCACATTATTTTAAGATGTTATTCTGTATTTAGTAAATCCACAAAGGAAAACACTTACTGTTTCCCATAGGTTAACTATGAGGGCAGGTGAGATTTTTCTGACCATATGTCAAGTGTATAAGTTTTACTGTCTATTTATATGTGGTCAGTAGAGAAAAGCATCTTCAAAAGTCAAGGCAATGTAACCTAAGGTATATAGCTGGGACAAGCAGAATGGTTTTCCCATTGTAGTGGCCAGGCTCTGTAAAGGGACCCCAATGCTTTACAATGAAGTGTCTAAGATTCTTGAAGTTAACCAGGACTGTAAAGTCCAAGCAGAAAAAAATACAATGTGTAATGTACTGTGCTTCATGAGATCAAGGCGTAACATTGGAAAGCATCAGTATGATTATTAACTTGTTAATGCTCAGGACAGGAAAGCGACTTGTCCTATGTTAGCATTTTACTCTATGCTAGTTGCCGTGAGTTAGCTAAGATGCAGCTCCTGTTCCCTTCTCATAAAGTAGCATCTGCTTTGCTCTTCTGACAAATTTTTGCCTCAGATCTGGAGGCTGCTTAAAGAAGTTGCCAGATTGTGTTATCTACCTTTCCAGATCTAATTCCAAATTAAAGACCTCTTCACTCATAACAAGGCACTCATTAAAAATGCAATATGTATCAAAACTCTATAGACCACACTTTGAGAAGAGAATGAATTCAGCATTTTATGGAACCAAAGCTCCCTTCCCCCATACTGCTCATATTCACATCTCTAAGACGGAGACCTCTAGTTCACCTTTGAATCACTTATGTTCTCTTCACCGTAGCAATCAGCTCAGTCCTACATAAAGTGCAAAGTACTGACATTTCCAATCAGCCTAATGTTTCTTGTAGTCATCTAGCATCCTTTCAAATGCAGAATCCTAGATGCCCTTGCTTTCCTTAACCAGCTAGCAGAGAGAAAGAAAAGTGGAATAAAACCCCCATATATATCCTCTTTTCCCTTGTTCCGCCACCCCAAAATTTGCTGTCCATCCAAACTAATCCACCTGTATCCTTCCCACTATACAGATATAGGGAGATCCCTGAACACAAATATAAACATCAATATAACTCCACTGGTTCAAACCAAAGGAAATAAATTTATTTCACTCTGCTTCTCTTCATCTTACAGCTCCTTTAGGGTTAATCATCTGTGTTAACTTCCTTTAGAGTCTTTCTAAGTCTAAGTGCTGCTGACTGTTTTGTAACCAAAATATGTGAGGTAAGAGAACAAATTACCCCACAGAGGATTTCTTTTATACAACAGTGGTTTTATTACTAAAGAGAAAAGAAACAGCTTTAGAGTAGTGCTGGTTTAAGAGTTGGGTGGCAGGTTATGTGGCTGACTATAACAGCTTCATACAGCAATTTGTAGTTAGTATTTCTGTCTTGAAAACAGTGTATGGTATTTATGCATCTCCATAAACTTTTGTATCTATTCAAAAGCCACAATTATGCCTTTGGTTTTAAGGAGAACAATCGTTTTCTCAGCATCCCAGTTTCTTGGATTTCCAAATCTTAGTAACTAAACAGCTTCTTCTTTTTGCAGACAGAAATAAATACAATCTTTAATAGAAAGACTTAAATCTGATAAAAGGTGCTTTTGATGCCTGAATGAAATGTGCCTCTTAGCAATGTTACACAATGTAGACACACATTTGTTCAAGACTGTGGATTCAATTTCTTGATCTTCCACAGACTTACTATGTATTAATGAGTAAAGACATTTCTATTTTAAAATACTGCTGACTATATATTGTTTTCCTTTAATGTCTGCTTAATATTATCTGAGGGGCAGGATTTGTTAGCATCTGTTTACATTAAACTGTGAATTGCACACTGAAGAAAACAGCAGAATTTATGTACATTCTTCTTACTCTACAACTATTTTGTCCTTCTTTCCTTCAAACCTACAAAATTAGCTTTTATGATCTTAGGGGCATCCATCACCATGGAAAGCTGAACTCCTAGGATTAATCCTCATCCTCTGGCTTTTTCAGTCCTGTTCATTTCTTGGTGGCAAGTGCCACTTAGACCACAGAATCACAGAATGTTAGGAGTTGGAAGGTACCTCGAAAGATCATCTAGTCCCCCCCCCCTGCCACAGAAGGGTTCCTTACACTAGGTCACACAGAAACACATCCAGATGGGTTTTGAATATCTCGAGAGAAGGAGACTCCACAAGCTCTCTGGGCAGTCTGTTCTACTGCTCTGGCACCTGAACTGGGGAAAAATCACTTCTACGTGTATTCACATGGAATCTCCTACACTTCACCTTACAACCGTTACCCCTTGTCTTGTCACTGGGCTTCACTGAGAAGAACCTGACCCCATCCTTCTAAACACCCACCCTTCACATATTTAAAAGCATAGATGAGGTCACACCTTAGTCTCCTCTTCTCCAAGCTAAAGAGACCCAGCTCCCTCAGCCTTTCCTCAGAAGGAAGATGTTCCAGTCCCTTCATCACCTTGGTGGCTCTGTGGTGGACTCTTTCCAGCAGTTCCCTATCCTTCTTCAACTGAGAGGCCCAGAACTCATCACTAGATTCCAGATGCGGCCTCAGCAGGGTAGAGCAAAGGGGGAGAAGAACCTCTCTTGACCTACTAATCACACCCCTTCTAAAACACCCCAGAATCCCATTGGCCCTCCTGGCCATAAGAGCACACTGCTCTCTCATGGTCATTCTTCCATCTACCAGGACTGCTAGGTCCCTTTCCCCTTCACTGCTCTCCAACAGCTCAGTCCCCAACCTATCCTGATCCATGGCATTGGTCTTTCCCAGGTCTGAAACTCCACACTTGCCTTTTTTGATTTTCATTCAGTTTCTCCCTACCCAACACTCCAGCTTGTCGATGTCTTGCTGAATGGCAGCACAACCCTCCAGTGTTTCAGCCACTCCACCCAGTTTAGTGTCATCAACAAACCTGTGCTGTCAAGCACACTCTGTACCCTTGTCCAGGTCATTAATGAATAGATTGAAAAGTACTGGTCCCAGTACTGACCCCTGAGGGACTCCACTAGACACAGGCCTAACTAGACTCCATCTTATTGGCCACAGGTCTCTGACTTCTGTCTTTCATCCACTTCACAATCCACCTTTCTACCCAGTCTTCCAGAGCACATTTCCTTAGTGTAGCCACAAGGAAGCTGTGGGAGATAGTGTCAAATGCTTTACTGAAATCATGATAAACCACATCCACTGCTCTACCATCATCTATCCACCTGATTATGTACTCATCAAATGCTATCAGATCAGTCAAACAGGACTTCCCCTTGATAAACCCATGCTGACTGCTCGTAATGATCCCCTTATCCCTGATATGCCTAGAGACAAGAGTTGAGGATGAAGTGTTCCATCACCTTTCCATGGAATGGAGGTGAGGCTTGTAAGAGCAATCAGCCGGAGATCAAGACACAGACTCAATATGAGTTTAAACCCTTGCTCCTTTATTGCTGCATTTATCGTCATATTCATACTCTGTCAAGCTGTATCTGAGGGAATCGGCAGAGAGGGTTGGAGCCCATAGGAGTAACCAGAATCCGAACTGAGAGGTTGAGTTCGGGCCCGCAATGGTAAGACCACTTAAACCCTGGTATGGATTGGGAAGAGGTGCTCATGTTACTTATTCTCGCTAAGTGAGAGGCAGGCATGAGTTCAAAGCTCCATGATCTATGCCGATGGGCTTAGGAGAAAAGACATTTTCAAAAGAGCCGCAGTCGGTGTTTAGTATTACGGAATGGAGAGAGGTGGGAGATTGGTATCGCGGCACAGGGAAATGCTGCCGACGACCAAGTGACTCCTGGTACTAGCAATGATACTGGCAGGGTCGGATGCTGGGTGCGGGGGCCCCAGGGGTATCGTTCGGACTTTTCTGATTCCAATGATAGTCAAAGCAAGATGGCAGAATGACGTAGTCGAAAAGCGAACTGTAAGCGAGTAGAGAAGAGAACCTCAGATCAATTATTGAAACAAGTAAAGAACAATTAGGTAGGCTGCATACAAAGGACGATGAAATCTGGGCACCGTATAATCCGGGAACCCAGCCAAGTGCCCCCATGGGCTACGTGCAGGTTACTGCGATGCAGACAGTGACAATTAGACCTGCACAGCCAAATGCTAGATGGTCTGGAGTAATCAGGGACGCTATATTAGAAGGAGACTGGCAAGCCGCTACTGCGATAGCTCTGCCTGTTCTACAACGAACACAGGCTGATGGGGCTGCAGTTGTTGGTGTGGGACACCAGGAAGCATGGAAAGTAAGTGAATTAAGTGCTGCGTCATCAAAGGGAGTGGAGAGGTGCTTTGAGAAAACAGCTGAGGGCTGAGAAACAAAGGAAAGTGTTCGGGATGAAAGTGCTTCTTTAAGAAACCCCGATATGTGCCTCCGGCTATCCACAGCTGCCTCCATCTGCTGCTTAACCCCTTCTGCCAACACCACTTCTGCTGCTACTGTGCAATATACGCTCGAATTCTGGTTGAGACCTGGCAAGGGAGAACTGTCTGAAGTTAGCTCGGGTGCAAAACCATCTGCACCGTTGCCATCAGTATGTGAGGTGCACCCGGTCCGTGTGTCTCAATTGTCTGCTCTGTTTGCTTGCCCTGCCTTTCGTCGAAAGATCCTGATAAGTACTTCTTTGATCCTGACCGAATAGACCCCATAAAACATCAAGTTTTATATCCCCCCACCCGCGTGACAAGCGGACTAGCTTAAGGAGAGCAAAGAAAGCAGGAGATATTCCAGGAACTGAAATGCAGTGGTCACATCCTAACTGCGCAACCTCAATAAAACAGATTTGCACTAAAATACCAGACATTTCCTCAGACAACACGTTCCAGATAAGTGCTTGCTGAGAGGGTACTAAACAATTTCGTGAGGCTGATTCTAACAAAGATCCAAAGGCAAGAGAACATTTAAAATCACGGCAGCCCTGTAGCAAACCTGGAGCAACATCGAAAAGACCGTGCACCACAGCTGCTGCAAAACTGAGTTTACATCGTCAATCACTACGCTAGTTTTCTCAGTACCTCCATTACCATCACAAGTGCTGTGTCAGGTGCTTTATTGTCAGTTGTTTGGGAAGGGAATTTAGCGAGTTAAAGGATCCTCTAGATCCAGGTCCTGTCGGGCCCGGAAGAAGGAAAGCACTGGGAAGAATAGTAGGATTGGTGGGTGCAGTGTAGAAAGCCGAGACTAAATGGTATTCAAGATGGGATTTTTTAGGAGAAAACTTTGTTATTTTATTAAAGGATGGTGTAGCATTTGAGGAACAACTCAGCCTACAGCATTCCCTCCCTCAAACCTCAATGGAATTTCACATCTGCTTGCGGAGGGCCCACGGCGGGTGGATAAGAGTTTCCAGGGAAAAAGAAAAGGAGGTTTGGAAGCTGTGTTCTGGAGGAGTGGAAGCTGCACTCTGACTTGTATCTTTGAAAAGGAACCGAAGAAATAGTTAAAACTTTAACTGACACTATAGGAAAAGGTTGGTTTTTGGTTTTGTTTTTTTAATATATGTGTATATATGTGTGTGTGTTAAAGTGAATAACCAGCTGGGTTTCAGAGAACACTAACACTAACTAATCACTAACACTAACAAAAATGTAGGGACTGAGCAGTTGCTGGCAAGAATAGGTGCAAGGGAGGTGCCGGGTGGAATCCTCTTCATTCCTGAAGCTGCTTGTCTCAGACCCCCTCCCCTTCTCCTGCGCACACCTGCAGGGTCGTGCTTCTGCAGGGGCCACATTCTTTTTATCATCGAGATGCTGGGGCCTTGCAAGGGTGGTGGCAGCCTTCTTGCGGCTGTGAGTTGCCGCGTGCAGATGTTGCTGCTTTGGGATGTAGAGGTTTGTTTGTATCTCTGTGGATTCCTTTCCTGTTTGCAGTGGCCACAGCGCACACAGGAGCAAAAAGCCAGGATGCCTGTCGGCACTGGCTACAGTGTTTTACCATCATAAACCTCACTCAAATTGTTAAAAAAAGTGCAATGAACCTGCATATATGTCACACTGGGTGGCTCAAAAAAAAATAATTTTTTTTTCAGCAATGGATGTGTGGCATCTGGCAGGTGTACTGCATTCTCCAACAGGGCAGGCAGTTGTGGGAAGCATCCATCAGTCTGTGAAGAGTATGTTTGTAAAACAGAAGAGAGGGAGTCACACCCCTCAGGAGACGTTACTGAAAAAGATATTTGTGTTAAAATTTTTTTTTCGAATTGTGGTCTACAAAACATGGAAGGTTGCCCTGCCTGGTGGTGGGCGAAGGCCTGTAGGACCCAGTGCCTGGATGGCTGCTTTGGATACCAGGAATCACACAATGTGCTTAAAGCCTGCCACAGAGCCCCTGAGCTCTGAACAGCAACAAAGGGAAGCATGGGCTTGGACCTTAGCCATTAGCCGGACCACAGTAAATTGTGACTGTCGAGTCTGGTTGCTTTCCACAGAAGTGCATGGACCCTTGAGTGGGACTGTTCAGCCTTGCTTTTAGAATGATCATCAACTCTGTTTCTACCATCTGGCAAAATTTAAAGTGACAGGATCTCGCAATTGTTTTGGACTCATTATGTTTCTAAAAATTAGCCTATGCTCACTTGTATTAGTTGTAATCTTTGATTGTATTGTGTCTTCTGTAAGTTTAACCTGACAGTCTGTCATAATGAGGGCATATGGTATAACAATACTGCAGTTAATGATTTGCAGGGATGGAGCATGGCCTGGAATTCCATCACGTGGTGGAGGAGACCGGGGCGGGCCGAGCGGAGGACCTGCTGGCACGCAGCCGAGCTGCTGCCAAAGCAGGAGATGACCCTAGGATGCAACTGAAGCAGGAGCTGAGCCAGAGATGCTGCGGGAGTGGAGCCCAGCCGGGGGGCTGCCGGAGTGGGGCTGGAGAAACTGAAAGTGTTGCAGGAGCCAATCGCTGCTGGAACAGGATTGAGGAGACTGGGGCGGCTGCAGCAGCCAAGCATAGTCGGCAATGACTAGCAAATCCCGGCGTGAGCTGATGTGATGATGTGCACAGACTGGCCAGCAGTTCTACGTCCCCACTGAGCCTTTCTTGGGGTGGCTGTGTGTCTTGCTGCCCATCGCTGCGGGATGGAATAGCCGCAATCCATCACCACATGCGTGGCTACAGTTGCGCGCCGGGACTACCGACGCTCATTCTGGTGGTTGATTTGAAGGACTGTTTTTTCACCATCC
>VWZX01002991.1:0-16127 GCA_013399015.1 Galbula dea
GCCTCCTCCCATGCCGCTGCCGCCTCCGAAGCCTCCTCCCATGCCTCCTCTTCCTCCGGAGATGCTGGTCCTGCCTACCACGGCTGCAAGAGAAGCACAGGTGACATACCCCTTCTCCACTGCCAGGCTCTAGCTCCAGAGACACATCCTCTTCCATGTCCAGAGGGGGACCAGGGATCCAAGGGAGATACTTACAGATATTGACGTTGGACATTCCATCGTTGCACAGCCTGTGAGGGGAAAAGGGTAAATGTTAGTTACCCAACTAAAGAGACATTGCCAGAACTCTGAACTCTATTTTCATCATCAAATGAGTTCCTCCTTTCTTCCTTCTTCAGCAGCTTTGGTATCACTAAAAGGTTTCAGGAGGGAGGGGAAGGACCAGTCCTATTTACATTGAGCTTCTTCCAGATTTGAGCTTCATGAAAGATTTTGGAGCTAACAGACATGCAAGGGTGGTGACACCACCTGTAGTGAGCAGGGAATGCCAGTGTCTGTCCTGAGCACCCCAGATGTCTCCTAGAGTGTCAAGTGCCACATCTCCCCACTTTGACCAAAGGAGCTGCTTGGAGGTTCCAGTCCATGTCAGAACTTCAAGGTGTCCAGCATAGATCATAACACATCAGAGCTCAAGGCTTTACCTGTTCTCCTCTCCCTCCAGCAGCTTCCTGTACATGGCAATCTCAACGTCCAAGGCGATCTTGACGTTCAGCACCTCCTGGTACTCCTTCAGCAAGCGAGCCAGCTCCTCCTTGTCTTTGCTCAGGGCACATTCCAGCTCTTCCAGCTTCCTCCTGGCATCCTTCAGGGCCATCTCACCACGCTCCTCAGCCTCAGCAATAGCTGACTGCAGCTGTTGGTTCTGAGAAGAAGAAAGGACACCTCAGATCTCATTCTGTCTCTCAGGATCAGCCTCAAACCCCAGGTGGAGAAGTCAAGGGGGTAGGAGGGGGGGAAAAGGGGCATCTACAAGAAGTAAACAAGTGATGGTTGAAGAAATGATTTCTGCCCCACACTTGGTCATTTGTGACCCAACCTGGTGCCAGCATCCCACAAGCCCCTGGCCAACCCCTACCTGCTTCTTCACGTTCTCAATCTCAGCCCGCAGCCTCTGGATGTTCCTGGTCAGCTCTTGGATCTCAATCTTGGTGTTGCGGAGGCTGTCCCCGTGCATTCCAGCTGTGTTCTGCAGCTGTTCATACTGATGGCACCAAGACAAAGCAAACCTTCAGTGAAACCTCCCTGATGCCTACACAAGATTTATCAACAGTTTCCTAGCTCATGGGCTGCCAGGAGGACCTGTCAGGTTTGTCCTGGGTGCCCAGTGAGATGGAGAAGGTTCTCAGACTCAGTTATTGGGTTTGAACTTGGAAATAGATCCTAGTGACACTGACAAACATCTCTTGGCTTCTGGAAAGCTACTTTGGGCAGGGATGTTCCAGATAAGGTGTATTTTTGGCCATCTGTATGGAGAGGTTTGTCCTCTGCCACCTAATGAGGTTCTGGACACCTGACAAACCTCAGTCAGATCCCTCAAGAGCAACACAAGTCCTCTTGGGACTTCCTGGCATGAGGAAGCACTGTTAGCTTCAGATGTTTCCTATTCTGTGTGACCTCTAGCCATCACCCAGGATTTCTTGCCTGCTTCCCAACTCACCTGGCTCTGGTACCAAGCCTCAGCCTCAGCTCTGCTGCTCTGAGCAATCTGCTCATACTGACGCCTGACCTCCTCGATGATGCTGTCCAGATCCAGGTGCCGGTTGTTGTCCATGGACACCACCACAGACAGGTCCCTGCTGATTGTCTGCATCTGAGCCAGCTCCTACAGGGAAGCAAGGCAGGGCTTAGCCTCACCACCTCAGGAGGGGACAGCAGAGCAGCCACCCCAGGCAGTCTCTCCACACCAAACCCCCAGGGACACCCACTCCAACAGCACTGCCTTTGGCCACCACACACCTCCTTGCAACTCCAGCCAGCCCAGCAGAAGGAAGACCTCTTACCTCCTCGTAGATGCACCTCAGGAAGTTGATTTCATCAGTCAGAGCTCCCACCTTGGCTTCCAAGTCTACTTTGTTCATGTAGGCATTGTCCACATCCTGAAGGAAAGATCACAGAGAATAGATTCACTTCCTCCTGAAGGTCCTTCAGGGTCATGGGAATCACAACCAGCACTGAGGGCAAGAGCTGTGATGTCTTATTCAGTTATGCAAATTAAAGCCAAGGGACTTCCAACCTCATCCCACAGATCCTGGAGTCTCTACAACTTCCCCTTCAAGGAGGTTCTGCTCCCAGCAGAGATCAGCTCTCTTTGGGGTGCCTGGGACTTACCTTCTTCAGCACCACGAACTCGTTCTCAGCGCTCGTGCGCCTGTTGATCTCCTCCTCGTACCTGGGGAGAGCAGAAACACAAGATGAGTTTCCAGAATCTTCCTGCCCAAGGCCACACTAAACAAACTAAAAGGAAGGGGGAAAAAACCCAACCCAGATTAAAACATTTAGACTCTGTCCACAGTTGGTGAAGACAAAGAAGCACCAAGCTCTGGAGATGTTTCTGGGTCAGTCTCTCCCTGCACTTACTTGCTTTTGTACTCCTCCACGTACTGCTGCATGCTCTGCAGCTCTGACTCCAGCTGCCCCCTCTGGCCCAGGATCGAGTCCAGTTGCCTCCTCAGGTTCTGGATGTAGTTCTCAAAGATGGCATCGAGGTTCTTCCTTGGCCCTGAAGGTCCTTGCTGTTGGAGGAGCTCCCACTTGGTGGAGAGGACCTTGTTCTGTTGCTCCAGGAAGCGAACCTGAAAGCCAAAAGACGGAGGATCGACCAGAGCATGAGGACCAGCAGCCAAGGCACCTTTCAGCACCTAGATCAATTCTCCTTTGCATGACCATCAGAGCAACAGTTAACATCATTTTTATTGTTATTATTTCTGCTGTTGCCTTAATTCCAAGATCAAGAACAGGAGGAAACTTCTCCTCATGGAGTCATGGTCAACTCAAAGGTGCTTTCAGATGGAGCACCAGCTCCAAGAACATTCCCATCACAGGGAGGGTAGAAACCTTAGCTAATAAGCCTGGACATCAGAAAATCAAGAGGAAAAAGCCCAATAAATCAGTGGTTATTTAAAGAGGAGAGTGTTTGGAAAGAGAATGGTTAAGGAAGGAAGACTGCTGCCCCAAAACTGGCAGATGTTTGGAGGCACTGAGCCTGCTTGGGAGAGTAACCTGTTGGTTGAGGCTGGTGCAACAGGCTGGGTGAAAGCCCTGAAGACATGGCTTTGATCTCCTGTGGAAGAGAGATTCTCATCTCTTCCCTAGCAGAACTTCATAAACAGACTCTGCTCAAGCTTCTCAGCTCCAAAACTGGAGAACCTGTAGAACTTGAAAGTTCCTCCCCACCTGGACCCTTCCTTAGGCACAGCCCCACCCTCTCACCTTGTCAATGAAGGAGGCAAACTGATTGTTAAGAGTCTTGATCTGTTCCTTCTCCTGGGTTTTGACTTGCTGGATCTGGGGATCAATCTCAACATGAACTGGATGCAGGAGGGTGGTGTCAATCTGCACTGGCTGGATTCCAGGGCCACCTCTACCGGGGCCACCATAGCCTGACATGCCAAAGCCTGGTCCACCAAAGCCACCCATTCCTCCTCCACCCATTCCTCCTCCACCATAACCACCCATTCCTCCACCATAGCCACCCATTCCTCCACCAAAGCCACACATTCCTCCACCACCACCCATTCCTCCACCGAAGCCACCCATTCCTCCTCCGAAGCTGCCTAGTCCTCCTCCATAGCCTCCACCAAAGCCACTCATTCTACCTCCATAACCTCCACCATAGCATCCACCCATGGAAATCCTTCCACTGCCACCCATGTTATGGAGACTTTTGCTGGTGAAGCCTCCACAACGTCCTCCAAATCCCCTGGACACAGAGAAGGAGCTGTAGCTGCTCCTGCTTCTGCCACCACCTCCTCCAAAGCCACCACCGATGGCAGAGCAGGAGCTGTAGCCCCTTCTGCTCCCTCCTCCAAAGCTCCTGCAGACAGATTGCCGAGACATGGCTGTTCCTTCCAAGCAAGAGCCAAAACCAAACCCAAGAAGGCAAAGCAAGATCAAGGGAGATGTGCTGCAAAGAGACGAGTGCAAGGAGCAGGGAAGCGAGTCCCTCTGGCTGGAGGGCAGCAGATGCTCTCTTTTATCCAGCCCTGGAGGTGGGTTGGGTTTGCATGGGCGTGAAGGAGGAGACAGTTCCTGTCTTCATCAGCGTGGTGTGGTTTCCAGATTCTCATCTTCAATTTGCCTAACCTTGACCCTACCCAGAACACACCCTGGGACAGAGGAGAACATGAAAGAAGGGACAGCGATGGCAGAGCTCAACGGGGACAGCATCTTGGGACAGTGACAGTCTCCCTAGGACACAACCCCTGCCTTTCCCCCCACCCCTTCCCTTCTCTCCACCTTTCCTCCATCGTGGTTGTTTCCCTCCTTGTCCTTATCTTGCTCTGGATCTCTCCCTCCAAAGCCCCATGGCAGGGCAGGAGCTGCAGCTGGTGCCAAGTTGTAGCTGGGCTTTCACAATTCCCAGCACACACACACCTAGGCTACACCCTTTGTCTGCTTCTTACATGGAAAACCGCCCTTGGCTTCCAGAAGTTGTTTCTCAATCCAGAGCCAGGGCTCAGCAAATTGCATTTTGATGAGGCTCTGCCTCTTCTTGATAAGCAGAACCTTACCAGAAAGGAGCTAGAGGAGCTCTGCTTGGCACTGGAAATTCATTTGTTGTTGGACCAAACTCCTGGAGCCTCCATGCCAAGATAGTCTCAGCACCGGTGAAGAAACACGGATGGGAAATCCCTGGAGGATCTTCTGAAGGGCTTCAAGGCCAGGAGAAGAGCCAGGGAAGACCTCAGGAACCCAACTGCAGCAGTGGGAAGCATGGGCAGATGTAGGGATGGACCTGAGAGGAGAGAGGGAGAAGGAGGCGTGAGAATCGTGTGCCCACATCATCCATCCTGGAGCTATGTAAATGCAATTAGCTCAGCAGAGGATGCTGGAGAACTCCTCTCCTCTGGAGAGAGATGAAGGGAGGAGGAGAGAGGCCACAAGGACTTTCCCCTGAGGAAGTGCTGAGTTTCAGCTCCCTACCTCACTTCAATGTTGATACCCAAACATAGTTTTTGGCACACAGACACTCCTGAGTCCTCCTTACAGAGCAGGGCCAAGGACCTCTCCTAACTCATCTGAAAGCCATCAGCCAGATTTTGAAGAGGCAGGAGCTCATTAGAAGATGCAGTTGTGGATGCCACAGTGAGAAGGGATTAGCTTAGGAGTTAAACTTGCAATCAAATGTCTCTGACCTACCATGAACTCATCCTTTTGTCTTGCAGAGACTTGCTGGTCAGATAATCACTTCTGTTGCTCATTTTTGGCTAATTGACAATTTCCCTCTCCTTGATTAGTTTTCAGCTTTTTTAAACCCCAACAAAACCAAAGCAAACAACAGCCAAAAATCTTGCTGACTGCTGAAGCACCTAACTGTGCTGGTAGCCACTTTGCAAGGTTCCCAGAAGTTGCCACAGGGCTCACAGGCAGTTAAGTGCTTCTGGAAAATCCACACTGGCAACTCCTGGTATCTTCAGATGTTTAAGTACCTCTAAAAATATCACCCAGACACCAAGTGCCCATGGACCTGGAGCATGGTGGAGCATGCACCTGAGCTGCCATTTCCACCCCTGCTGGTCCCACTAGGCCAAGGGGCACTGGGCACCAACTGGAAGCCAGGAACTTCCAGCTGAGCAGGAGGAGAAGCTTGTTTGGGGTGAGGGTGCAGAGCCCTGGCCCAGGCTGCTCAGAGAGGCTGTGGAGTCTCCTCCTGGGGAGAGATTCCCAGCCCAGCTGGAGGTGACCCTGGGCAAGCTGCTGGGGCTGTCCCTGGTGGGGCAGGGGGGTTGGGGTTGGGCTGGCTGTCCCCAGAGCTCCCTCCCAGCCCCTAACCATGCTGGGATTCTGAGATTCTAGGGTTCTGCTGCTTGTACATCCTGGTTTATAGGCAGCAAACCTGTGGCCTGAGGAGGTCCTGGATGACTTGCTGGTCTTCAGCAAGATTTTCACTCCTAAACACCACAGCTGGGACAAACACCTGCCCAGCCTGGAAGGTTTCTGAAGCACAACCCCAAACATCCCTGCACCCATGAGCCAAAAGACTTGACAAACACCTGATCCCCTCTCGGGGCGAGGGCAGGAGCCGCCTCCCCACAGCCCTGCCCGTCTAGAGGAGAGGCAAATGGCAGGCAAGACCTGGCAGCCCTGTCTCCACCAACCTGGGCTGTGAATGAGCTTCTGATTTCCCAGTCAAATGCATTCCACCAGCAGCTGCCACACCACAAGGTTCAGGAGGGAGCTGTGGGCCTGGAGCTGCTGGAGATGGAATCTCACACACAGGCATTCGGGTGCCGAGCGAAGCCTTCCCTGGCCTCCCTCTGTGTTACCACAGAGGTAGTTGCATTTCTCCGGGGGGGTTGGGGTTTTTTTTTTTCTTCTTTTCTGTGGGTGGGACAAAGTTCTCAGAAGGTTTTTGGGTTCCCAGCAGCGCTGGGAGGAGGTGGTGAAGTCAGCACAAAGCTCAGTCCCCAGCGCCCGTGTTTAGATAACGCAGTCGTTGAGTCACGGCCACGGCTGCAGCCAAGTGTGGGAAATCAACCTGGGCTTGGGAGATCAACAGCCTCACCTGCTTCAAACCCAAGAGGCAGAGGTAGAGTGCAGGGAACTCCAACAACATCCTTCTACCCAAAGCCTTCATGGAGGAAAATGACCTGGAAAGGTCCCTGCCAAGCCATATGGTTCCATGAGCCTCTGACTCCCTAGCTCTCTGCTTTGTGACTCTATAGGGCTGGGATTTGATGATTCTCTGATTCCCTGATTCTGCAGTTCTCTAATTCCCTGATTCTGCAGCTCTCTGCTTCCCTGATTCCATGCAAATCAAGGAGCAGGAGCACAGGAGATCTCCTCAGGTCTTGAAGGAGGAAAAAAAAAGACTCACCCCCAAAAAATCCAATTTCCTCCTCACTTCCTTGGAGGAAAAGTTTCCTTCTAGCAGCATCTCTGCCAGTCAAGGTGCACTGAGCTCAGGGAAACTGTCCAACCCCAGAAAAGGAGAATTTTGGGGGAAAAAAAGCAGAGCAAAGCACTGAATTCCCACAGAACCCTTCCCTGAGTCACTTCCCATCCAAGTGTTGCCACTCTGCTTTAGGAGAGACTTTTCCAAAGGAGGGGTGGGAAACAATGACCAGATGAACCCCAAGCTGTTGCAGGTAACCATCACATGGTTTCTTTCCTCCCTCAAAAAGCAGAGGTGATGTCCCCTCTTGGTCCAGCCCAGGAGAATTGTCCTCTGACTGCTGGTGCAAGCACAGGAGCAAAAGGCAAAGACTTTCTGGTGGCTCTTTGCTTTCTCTCCTCCAGCACTGGTGCACATCTTGAAGCCTTCTGGCTCTTGCTGGCCTGAAGTCAGGAGCCCTTTGCTGGAGGCAAGCTGACACAGAAGCAGCTCAGCTGGGGGTGGCTCTGAGGGAAGCAGATGTCTCTTCAGTCAACACCATCTCAGGTCCTTTGACAACTCCCCAGAAGATTCAAGCATTGCCCAAACCATCTCCCCACCCAAGCAGCTCCATGCCTTTGCTGGCAGCCTTGTGACATTCCCCAGGCCCTTGGGAGGTTCAAGGCTCCAGCACTTAGGGATCAGTGAAATGAGTCACCTGTGGTTGACCAGGGATGTGACTCAAGGTCTCCTGAGCCAGAGGTCAAACCACACCAGGAGTTTTTTTGGCTCTGAAGGTTCAGGTCATCCAAAAATGTTCTACTTTTTGTGGAGGGGGAGTTGAGAACTTGCTCTTCCCAGGGTCTCAGTTAACCTTTTGAAGATGCCATGGGTCCTTGGCCAGTGCAGACAACAGTGGAAGCTTCAGAGCTGGCTGCAGCATCGTGGCTACTGAAGAATTAGCCATGGAGTGAGGAACACTTTCCCTCTTCCACAACATCCCCTGGAGGATGCTCCAGAAGCACTTGGGGCTCTGCAATCTCTTTGTCATGACAGCACCAGCTGTCACCACAGCCTTGGAGGACAGGGAAGCAGCAGTGGAAGCCAGTGGATGCTTGGAGGTAGTGGTTAGTCAGAGGTGGACTAGCTAGGGAATGTCCCAGGTTGGTCAACACGAGCAAGGAAAGGACTTAGGAAGAGAGAAGGGAAGGGAATGGTCTCTGGAGGTGACCCTGGGCAAGCTGCTGGGGGTGACCCTGCTGGAGCAGGGGGGGGTTGGCCTGGCTGGTCCCAGAGGTCCCTTCCAGCCCCCACCACGCTGTGATTCTGGGATCAGACCATCACCCAGCAATTTCACCCCCCCAACCACCTCACCCCTTGGAGACCTCCTTCACCTTCCTGCCAAACTTACAACCCTCCCCCCCCCAAGTTTCTGAAGAGAGTGGGGTGAGAAGGACAGGAGAGCAGGAGGCCTGGCTGCACCTTCACTGGGGGCCCTTCAGCTGCAGCCTCCAAAGGGCAGGAGAAAGTCAGGCAAGGCTTCCAGGTGCCAGCAGTGGCAGAGTCTTGTTGCAACACGAAACTCTTTGGTCAGAGAGACAACCACAGCAGGTTACTGCCTCTAGTGTTTATTGGGGAATGGCACATGCCAGAGGAGAAAGGATTAAGCAAACAAACACAACTGTTGCCATGATCACAAGGAGAGGCTGAACCCTGAGCAACACCAGATGTTCTACAGCATCTCCTGAAGAGCAGGAGTGAAACTGGTACAAAGAAAACCGACAAACCAAAGCAAACTGCAGCAGGAGAAGGAACATCTTCAGCTGGGACTAGTCCCCATGAGGATATTCTTGTTTTGGAGCTGGGTGAGCAGCCCTGATTAAAACTGCACCACATCTGGATGCAGCAGAAGACCTGGGAAGAAGTTCAGCCTTTCCTCAGGCTTCCCAGGACACCAGAGCCCTGAGCAGCACATGGAGCAGTCCCACCCAGCTCTGGTAGGACTCTGCTGCTGCACAGCCTCATCCCAGGGGTGTTTGGGGCTCTCCAGTGAAGGGACAGGTTCCAAGGGAGGTTCCTGCTCCCAAAGGAGGCCTCAGCAGCTCTGCAGGCAGTCTTGGAGAAGGGAGATGTTCTCAAACACCCTGGAGCACCTCAGTCATTAGCTGGTGAACTCTGCTGTGTTTTGCTTCTCCAGGTGGCTTCTGAAGGGTGGTTCTGGAGGTGGTTGAGAAGGAAATGGATGGACATCACCTTGGTAGCCAAGGGGGGAGGGGGTGGTCACCATGAAATTTGCTTCCTTTCTCCTTTGGGTGCTGGGGGTGGCGATGACCTCTCCTTTTCCTAGGCCCTCCGGGTAGACACAGAGCTGGTCTTCTTCAGGACAGTGCCAGACCCCACCACCACTGAGTTACACCCACCCCCCATAGAGCCAAATCCAGCTCCTGCACCAAAGCCACCCCCCCCCAGGCTGTAGCAGATGCCACCACTGCTTGTGTTACAGCTCCCAGCACCGAAGCCGATTCCTCCTCCTCCTGGAAGGCAGAGTCCAGCACCACATCCACCTCCCAGGGAGCTGCTGCCTCCTCCCACCACAGCTGCAGGGAGGAACAGAAGGGGTGAGGTCAGCTCTGATGCCACCAGAAGGTTTTGGAGCACCATTCCCAACCCACCACCCTCCTGGGGGAATGCTACTTACAGATGTTCACGGTGCTCTGGCACTCTCCAGACATCCTGCAAGGAAAAGAGGCAGAGGCTCAGCTCCAGCCAGAAGATCTGAACTGGCCCAGCTCCATGAAGCCAGGCTAGGTCCTTCAGACCATCAGCATAAATAACAGCAGCTCTAGGTCCACCTGGTCCGTGGCACGTGGCAACACCATGGCTATTTTAGCAGAGGAGGTGTGAGGTGCCACCTTCTTCCCCTCAGCTTAGCAAGATGCTACCAAGCTCCTGCTGCCTCCTCACCCACCTGCACTCCTCTCCCTCCAGCAGCTTCCTGTAGGTGGCTATCTCGATGTCCAGGGCCAGCTTGACGTTCATCAGCTCCTGGTACTCCCGCAGCTGCCTGGCCATGTCCTGCTTGGCCTTCTGCAGGGCTGCCTCCAGCTCAGTCAGCTTGGCCCTGGCATCCTTGAGGGCCAGCTCCCCTCGCTGCTCGGCGTCGGCGATGGAGCTCTGCAGAGCTTCACACTGGGAGGCAGGAGGTGGAGGTGGTGAGCAGGGCAGGGGCAGCCGCTCGGGGCTGGAGCCTTGGGCTCAGCTCTTCACAGAGACAGGAGGTTCCCTCCCACTTGAGATGACTGTTAACCAGGCTGTTTGCTTTCAGGGAAGCTCTGAAGAGCATTCCCCAGGGCTCACACCCACCCTCAGAAGACACCAGCCCTACCTGTTTCTTCACGCTCTCGATCTCGGCTCGGATCCTCTGGATTGTGCGGTTGAGCTCAGAGATCTCAATCCTTGTGTCCTTCAGGCTGTCTCCATGCTTGCCTACAGCAGCCTGCAGCTCTTCATACTGGGAGGCAGAGGTTAGAGGAAAATGTGAGGTCCACCACGAGGAGCTCCTCACCACAGGCGTCCACCCCACCCCGCGCAAGCCGAGGTGACCGTGTGCAGGCTCCATCTGTCCCAGCACTGTCCCAGGCCTCCATGTGGTCTGTGCTACCCCCAGGATCTCCTCCAGCTCCTCAGCCACCAGTGGTGACAAGCAATGTGTGGTCACTCACCTTGCAGCGGTACCAGGACTCGGCCTCCGCTCGGCTCCTGTTGGCAATCTCTTCGTACTGGGCTTTGACCTCTGCAATGATGCTGTCCAGGTCCAGGTGTCGGTTGTTGTCCATGGAGAGCACCACAGAGGTGTCAGAAACTGTCTTCTGCATCTGACACAGCTCCTGCAATTGCCACCAGACCTGACATCAGCCCTGCCACCGTTTCCTTCCAGGGCCACAAGCCTTCTCCATGCCAGCCTCCCCCTGCAGGGAGCAGCTGGACCACTCACCGCCTCGTAAAGACACCTCAAGAAGTTGATCTCATCTGCCAGAGAATCTAACTTGGCCTGAAGTTCCACCTTGGTCATGTAGGCTCCATCCACATCCTGCAGGGAAAGGGGGAGTGCAAACCCTTCTGCCTGGCACACCCTGCCCCACCTAACATCTCCCCAGGAGCCCCTTCTTCTCCCTGTGGCACCCCCACCTAGAGGTCCTGGCTCATGGCCACTGCTAACCACCTGCTGCTGGTGGGAAGGAGACATCTTCTGAACCAGGAGGTGTCAAAAGCAAGAAGGGTTTTACCTTCTTGAGGAGGACAAAGTCATTCTCAGCAGATGTCCTCTTGTTGATCTCCTCCTCATACCTGTTGGGTAGAAGGAGATGCAATCAATCTGCTTTCCTTGGCTCTGGCTGCTGCTGGCACCTGCAGCTGCTTGGCCTCGGAGGAAGGAAGGTGGCAGAAACCAGATCTGCCCTCAGCAAGATTTATGGACAAGCAGCAGCAGTTCTCCTCCCCCAGCCAAGCCCTGGCTCCTGCCATCTCCAACACCTTGCTGGAGAGAAAGCCTGCAAGGAGGAACCTTCTCTCTGCCTAAACTTGTGGCCACTCCAGCTCCTTCTACAGGAGCCAAGGACCTGCAGGTCCTCAAGGTGGGCCACTTCCAACAGCTCATCAGGGCAGGTCGTTGCTGCAGAGCCTTGAGTGCTGGAGATGATCTCCAAAACAAGGTCAGGTTTCAACCTGCAGCCTCAGTAGAGCCAAAGATCTCTCTGGTTGATCCTGAGGTCCCACATTTGCTTTCCCACCAGTTTTGGTGTCCCCTGCAGTGGAAGAATTTCCCCAGGCTTTGTCCTTTTCTGAGTGGACAAATAAGAGGAGGAGAAGGCTACTTATCTCCTGTCTTCTTCTAACCCCAAAGAGAGCTCCAAGCTCCAAATCATGAAGGATATTAGGGGAAGGAATCCACGAGGAAATGAGGGAAGGATTTAGCAACTGAGCTAACTAGTTCAGGAAATCATCAGCTCCTGGGTTCTGAAGTGAGGAAGACAAACAGGAGAGGATCCTGCTCTGGTGAGAAGCACAACTCAGACAGCACCTCTTGAGAAACACCTTGAGGAATCATCTCCTCCTGCCAACATTCAGCAGGTGACAACCTCCCCAACACCTTCTACATCTTCAATCACCAAAACAAGGCACATCTTGACCAAGTCTTAGGATTCTTTCCATTTTCTGGCTGGTCCAAGCAAGGTTTTCTCTCTCTTTCCTCCTCACCACACAGCCTGACCCTCACTACCCCCAAGAACAACATACTTGGCCTTGAAGTCTTCCACCATGTCTTGGAAGCTCTTCAGCTCTGTCTCCAGCTGATGCTTCTCACTGGAGAGACAATCCAGCTGCTTCCTCAGCCCACTGATGTAGGTCTCAAAGAAAGGGTCCAGGCTCCTGCCACCAGTCCCTGTGCTGCCTTGCTCCTGCAGGAGCTTCCACTTGGTCTCCAGGACTCGGTTCTGCTGCTCTAGGAACCGAACCTAGAGGATCCCAGGAGAGAGGAGAAAGAGTTAGATTATTCCCAAAGCATCTTCTCCCCCTTCCTGCCTAGTCTTATCTCCAGGCTCCCACCACACAAGTGGGACTACAGCTCTAGGCTGAGGAAGGCCAAGGCAGGTCACACCTTCCCTCTCCAATTTCAGCCTCTAAACAGGAGAACCATGGTCAACTTCATAGCCTTGGCATCTTCCCCTTAGAAATGGGCCAAAACACCTCAAGTCCTCCAGCCCAGGGATGGACAGAGTCCACCAGCAGAGACTGCCCTGAGGATGCTCTGCAGGGAGGTGCATGGTGCCACAGCTTAGCACCAACATCAGGGCCTGAAGAACCAAGGATCCTACTCCCAGCTTCCTCCACAACCTTCTCCAGCCACCACTGCTCTGCCTGCAGAGGTCCTTTGGGATGGGATGGGCAGGGGTTGTTGGGTGAATGCCTCTCAGTAACTGCAAGCAGGATGAGCTGTGGTGAGCCCAGACCTCCCCCAGCCAGCCCAGGGCTGAAGCCAACCTCACCTTGTCAATGAAGGAGGCAAACTTGTCGTTGAGCTTCTTCATCTCCTCCCGCTCCTGTGTCCGCACCTTCTGGATCTCAGGGTCAATCTCAAGGTTGAGGGGGGCCAGCAGGCTCTGGTTGATGGTCACTTCCTTGATGCCACCAGGTGGGCACGGGGGAAAGCCTTGCCCATCACCAAAGCCACCAAAACAAGCACCGAGGCCTCCACCATAGCCACCCCCAAACCCTGCCCCAGCCCCGTAGCCGTAGCCAAAGCCTCCTTGGCCACCAGCCCCAAACCCTCTGCAGACAGCAGCACCTCCACCAAATCCTCCCAGGGAGGTACTTTTAGTGCCTCCCAAGCAGTAGAGGCTCCTGCTGCTGAAGCCCCCAGCGTGGCCAGGTCCTCTGCTCCCTCCACGGGACACAGAGCTGAAGGTGACCTTGTTCCTGCCTCCAAAGCAAGCAGAGCTGGAGCTGAAGCCCTTGCCAAGAGCACAGGTCTGGCGAGACATGGTGATGGGCTCCTCAGCAGTCAGGCAGTGAAGAGAGCAGAGCTGAAGGGTGAGGTGCTCAGGAGAAGGAGGAGGAGGTCCAGAGGCAGGAGGAGGTCTGGAGGCAGGAGGAGGCGAGTCCTGTGGCTGCTGGTGGCTGAATGCCCCTTTTTATGCAGGCAGGGAGTTGGCTCCGTGTCAGGGGAGTGGAGATACCTGGGGGTTTGTTAATTCTAGTCATTGTCTCAGGGCTTGGAAGGAAGCCTCCTTCTCTTTGCCACCAGCGTGACCTGCCTCAAAACACTCCCTCGAGAGCGAAGGGAAACAAAGCTGGTGTTGGTGTTGGAAGCACAACTCCACGTCAAGTTCCCTTCACAGCAGCTGTCAACTCATCAGGGACCTTTCTGAGCCTCCCAGGGCAATGACAAAGCACCACAAATCCCTTGAGGTGCTCCACCCTGGGGGGAGACCCTTCTGTCAGCTCAGTCACCCAACCTGAGCCTGGTGGCAAGCACTGGGTTCACTGAATTCCCACCCAAACTGTGGTTTCCCAGTCACACCCTCAGATGCACTCAGGTTCAACCTCCTGCTCAGAGGAGCTTTGGCTTGGGCTGTCCAAAAGTCTTGCACAACCAGAGCAGGTTAGTCCTTGGCAGGGATCACAGCACTAGGGTGATGCCAGTAAAGAAGACGTGGAAACCTTCTGGAGAAGGTCTGGAAGTCATTTGGGATCACCCTGAGAGGTTTCCTAAGCCTAAAGGGACACAGAGGGGGTTGCAGAGACCAAACCATCTCAGGATATCAGTGTTGCACACCCTTGGCCATACCTCAGCAGGGCTGAGAAGCCATGACCAGCTGGAGGAGGTCCATCCATCAGGAGGTCCATCCACAACATCACATCCCAACCCCTCCTGGGCTGGAAACCTTCTAGACACTCCCAAGGCTAGCTCCTGAGCATCCTCCCAGGGTCTCCAGCCAGCAGCCCCCTTCCAGCACAGGTGGCCCTTGGCAAAGCCACTCCCACCCTAAGCCTTCCCCCAGCTCCTGTTGGCTGAGCTGAATGCAGCTTAATTGCTTAATCACTTTTCATTGCTACTGTTAAGGAGCACGAGTGTCTGGAGGTGCCTCCATCCAGTGGAGGTGCCTCCAACAGAGGTGCCTCCATCCAACAGAGGTTCCTCCTTCACCTTGCCACTGAAAAACAAACCTCAGAAATAACTGAACTGATCAAAGCCATAAAACTTTCCCCAGAGCCACAAGCTGCAGTTGGATCTGTGACAACCAAAGCCAACTCCATAATTAGCCCTTTCCTTGGAGACACTCCTAGGAGGGCTTGGAGGAACCAGTTTCACTCCCAACTCATTCACCTTTCTCAGCCAGGCAACTCCTGGATCCTTGGTGCAGCTCTGGAAGGGAGAACTTCTGCTCCTGAACCTCCTTGGCTGCTGGTGGATCTAGAGGACTTCCAGCCCCAAGGGGATTTGCATGTCAGGGAACAGGGAATCTCCTGCTTCCCTTTGGCAAGGAGCCTCCTGCCCCACCTGGGAGCCCTCTCCCACCCCAGGGTTCCTGGAATCCCTGCTTCTCCAGCTCCCCATGAGGACATGGTCAGGGCAAGGAGAGAAAGCAGCTGGAAGGCAGCTCTGGCTGAGGGAAAGGAGATGTTGGCTGCAACCTCCTGGCCCTTGCACAACCAGCAGCTCTGCTGAGAAACCCAGGGGAGCTGCTGGAGCCCAGGTGGAGAGAGGAGCTGCTGGGAGTTCCCAGGGTGGCTCTGCCACCAGCTCCTGGCACAGCTCCTGGCTCACTGCCTGCCCAGGAGCTTGCCCAAGAAGCCACCTGTTGGGCTAGCAGAGTCTCCTGCTCCACCCAGGGAGCCCTGCCCCACCACAGAGAGGTGGGAGAACCTCCTGGGGACACTGAGGCTTCCTCTCATCTGTCTTGTGTCCTGAGGAGCTTCTGGGGACTCAATGCTCCTCACAGGGCTAGGGCAGGGATTGGGCACTGGGGAGGCCACAGCTGGGATCCTGGGCTCAGCTTTGGGCTCCTCAGGAGGAAACAGCCTCAGGCTGTGCCAGGGGAGGCTCAGGTTGGCATTGGGGAACAATTCCTTCCCCAGGAGGGCTGGAAAGGCCTGGGCCAGGCTGGGCAGGGCAGTGGTGGAGTCCCCATCCCTGGAGGGGTTGGGAAGCCCTGGAGATGGATCCATCCATCCCTCTGCCTTTCTGTCCACCCAGCCTGTGTTGGGCACCCCTCCAGCCTTGGCTCAGTCCATGCTGATCACCCTCTAAAGGGCAGAGAGATGTTAGGAACCCAAAGCAACCACCACGCCCTCCTGACATGGAGCCCACCCCTCCCCAGACCATCCCCACCCCTTCCCAGCTTCCCTCTCCCTGGGGGTTCCCAGGGGACCCCCCCAGTGCCTGATCCTGGGGGGACAAGCCCCCTCCCCAAGATATGCTGGACCTGGAGGTTCTTCTCCTCACCAGGAGTCCCAGCAGGGGGGGAAGGAGCTGGAGGGGCAGGATGGAGCCATAGGGAAGGATGCTGAGGGGTGGGGGGGGGCAGGCTGGGTT
>VWZX01003000.1:1336-13878 GCA_013399015.1 Galbula dea
AGGAGAATGCTGTGGGAAACTGTGTCAAATGCCTTGCTAAAGTTAAGGTAGACAACATCCACAGCCCTTCCTTCATCTAATTAGCGGGTTACCCCATCATAGAAGGAGATCAGGTTAGTCATACAGGACCTGCCATTCATGAAGCCATGCTGACTGGACCCAATCCCCTGGCCGCTCTGCAAGTGCCGGAGAAGTGTACTCAGGATGATCTGCTCCATCAGCTTTCCTGGCACAGAAGTCAGACTGACAGGCCTGTAATTTCCTGGGTCATCCTTCCTTCCCTTCTTACATATAGGGGTAACATTGGCTGATTTCCAGTCTGCTGGTACCTCCCCAGTCAGCCAGGACTTTTGAAAAATGATGGAAAGACTTCTGAAAAATGAAAATCTATGTTTTCATTTCTCTTCAGACAGAAAGAGGTCCTTGGCATTAATTGTCATTTTATATACAGCTAGCCTATGATTGTTTTTATTAGAAACGTATCCTCCATAAAAATAGTTTATTTACCTGTTCCTACAGGGGTTTGGTTATGATCAAAATGCTTGTCTAATCTTTTTGTGCAAGGGCCTACTAAAAATTCTTTTGATATCAAAAATTGTTTTGATTCACATAATAATGATATTGCCCAATAAGTCCTACTGCTTTACTCCTGCTGTTATACTATGCATGAAACAGATGGGTAGATTCTGTTTGGGCTCTTTTCCAAGATGTTATCAGCTTTGTTTCTTGTTGGCCAAGCATACCCTCCTTACTATAATCACTATCTGATAACGCAAGGACGTCATGATTCTTCCTAAGTTCTATCTCCTTATTGAATTTCTGCTAAACCCCTGACAAGGATGGCATCCAAGTTCCTGAGCACGTTACACTTGGGCGATCTTTGAGCTACATTACAGCTACAGGGTGTGCACCTGTTTCCACATACAAATAATTTTTAAGCATTGATAAAGATGTGAGCAGTTTACACTACTATGATTTTTTGAAGTGGAATATAGTACATTTAAAGGTGGAAAAAAACCCAAAATATCAGTTTTAATCAGAAATTGAAAAAAACATAAAAGTCTAGCATTGGTGGGGGCTTCTAACTGTTGATTTTTGACAGACTAATTAAGACAGAAGATTAGAGGTGTTTCACTGGCAGGGTTTGGTTTAAATTACGGAGACCTCAGCCCAGTTGTATTTTGTGACAGGCACAAGTTTGTATGATTTAGGACATAACGAAAGAATAAGAATCAAAAAATGATAGAATATTTTGTTATCAAGCAGCACAAACTAAATCGAAAGTTGTCAAAGTCCCTTTTTCAGAACCAGTTTTATCCTGTCAAGCTGTTCTTTTACTAAGGAAGAAAGAGAAGAAAGAGGAAAGCTCTGTTGACTCGTTCCCAGTTATGACTGAAAGGTGCTTTTCCTGCCTTTGATCATAGAATCATAGGATCATAGAATCAAATAATCAGAATCATAGAATGCTTTGTGATGGGAGGGACCTTAACTATTACCTAGTTTCAATCCCCCTGCCATGGGCAGGGACACCTTCCACAAGATCAAGTTGCTCAAAGACTCATCCAACCCATCCTTGAAAAGGTGATAAAGAAGCGGGTCTGAAGTCTAGCCATTTTGGTAAGTAGAAAGATACCTGCCTGATTTGGCCAGGCTGGCTGCAATGATCTTTTTGCAGGTTAAGCAATGTGTAGTTCCCCATCCCATTACATGCTGTTGCCACTGGCAGGTGGGTCTCAGGGACCTGTGAAAGGACTGAGAAGGAAAGAAGCAAAGACCAGAGGGTGGGAGACAGAGGCACCTTGTGTGCCACTGATGGGGCTCCATCCCCTGTGAAGGCTGCTTGCTTACATAGCCGCACTGGTATGTCAACACTGGATGACAAAAAGATGATGACAGTAATATCAAGAGCAACTTATGATGTGCAGATGGTAAGCACACAGATGAAGTAAAGTCACAGCCCCCTCCCCTCCCTTCCATGAGCACCTCTGTCAATTCACTGTGAATTGTTGTAATCTTTTTAATAGGTTTCCAGAGGCAGGAAGGATGGGATTGCCTGTAGTCTTAGCTCTTCATTCACTGGATTTAATGTCAGCAGTCTGGAAACCAGTATATTTCCAGAGCCTCCTTTCCCAAAGAGGAGTTTAACAGCTCTAAGACCTATGACCAAACATTCGTTAGGCTTATTTTAACTTCTGCCTCTTCCTTTTTGTACTTTTGGCATCAGCATTTTGGTTACAACTACTACAGGATTTTATTTTGTTTTATTTTAAGAAAGGAATTTAACTACTTGATTTCTAAATAATTATTTTTAGACAAGACATTAGCTTAGAATTAAGGGATATTAATTAGGAAACAAATATGAAGAGCTAGGAGCAGTCATTCACCAGGCCACCAGGATGTCAGAAAAGCATCTGATAGATAAAGGAACCTTGTAAGAATGAGTTCTGTAGAGAAATTTCTGGGGGTGAAGGGTAAATCTGTTGAGTATTGCCAGCTTCCAGCTCTGCAACTAGATGGTCTTTTTCTGCTTTGTGCCTTGACCTTCACATCAGCTTTTCTCCCTGCCCACTCTCCCAAAAGTAAATCCTTTAGCTCTTATCAAACATCCAGCATGGAGTGGAGATCAGAAAACTGGCATGAAATTCTAGACTGCCTCAGTAATTTAGAAACCCCTTTATTTTGTAAATATTCCAAAACTATTGTCTAACAACCACCAAAGCTGAGCTTAGTATATTTTTAAACTATTGTCCGCAATGTCTTAGTACAGTTGCATGCTAACATAGGATATGAAAACATAATTGTTCAATGTGCCAGTTTCCTGCATTGGGCATAAATATTAAAGATTTTGTTTTGAAGCTTATGCAAATGTTGTATGAGTACCTGCAAGGTTTTTTCACTTAAGATTTGTCCCCTTCAGGTAATGCACAAAGCATACTGTGTAGCCTCTAATAAATCACAACCACCTAGTAGTAGGACTGAAAATTCTGTGGCACTTTTATTCAAAAATCTGCAAAGTGTGCATTAAATTCTGAGGCCAAAAAGTTTGTGCAGAATTTCTGCTTCATGTTGCACTCATCAGCTGCAAGTCTGCATAATTCTGTGCTCTGCCAGCCTTGTTGTTGTGTCCCTGTTACTGCTCTACAGTCATGAACTGACTTACTCCGTGTTGTTACTCCATGAAGACCACGTGCAGGAAATTCCCATGAAGAACCCCCAGTGTAAACCACATGACAAACAAACTCCAAGTGATGGTAGAACTAGGTTACACCTTGATGGACCAAATAAACAAGATGATACTGAAATGAGTTTTGACAGAAAATAATAACAGAGAATAAAAGAAAATAACAAATAATAATAATAATAAAATAAATTTAAAAAAAACTTTCGTAGCTCTGCTATTTCTTGGCTATGCAAGCTCAGAGCATAACAAAAGAATCTTTTTTCAGATCTCTGATATTTCATATGGTTCAGAGAACAAGGAACAAAAGGACCCCTAGAAGAAAGGCCTGTTTGATAAACTAACTGTTCCAAATGTAAAAGCTAGGAATAGTTCACATATTTGTCATGTACACATCAACTAAATACCTTGAGGAAAGAATCACAGACTAGAGTACTTTTTATGACTAAATTATTTTAATAATTATTGTTCAGTAATCATTTTACATATGGGATGTTTATTTTACTGTCATTAATTTGCCAGACTAAGATATCTTTCCCTTATTCTTTATTTCACACCAACACTAAAAATGATAACTGGAAATTGAAACAAAAACTATGAAGTGTATGGTTTCTTTGAGAATATGTATGGACTCCATTCAAAGCCAGGCCATCACCTACTCTCTATTTCTTTTGTTCTTTATGAGTCAAAATCTCAAAGGGAAATATTCAAAAATACCATGACACGTGCTCAAAATATTTATGCTGTTTATTCCATGCTATGTCTTGTCAGAGTAAATTCAAGCAGTAAAAACTATTATTAGTGATTTTTATTGAACACTGTAAATTCTACAGTGTCCATACTAGTCTATCATAATTCTTGAGCAACATACTGCTGTAAATGTTACAGTTTCACAACACCAGTTTTGTATTTATACAGTCATGGTTTGGGATTAAGGGGAGTTAATCTATTTTTTACAATACCAGAAGAGATTTTATTACATTTATTATTTTATTGTTTTAGCTTATGGACTAAGGTAGACCAGAAGACAATGCTATTCATTTGAGGAAATATTCCACACAATAAACATATATATCACATGAAAATGCACAGGGATAATGATGCGCCAGTGAGATAATAAAGTCAGAATGCTGCTGAAAATTCCAAATACTCTTTGCAAAAATATGCACAGTGAGTTTTGTACATGCTTCTAAGGGATACATAATGAAATATACAACCAATGAATTGTCCTGTTTCAGTTCTAATGTTTGAAGACCAGGCTGCCCGGTCATTAATTCCAGCACAGGGAGCTCTTGCCCTTCAGTGTTGGAGCATCTCATGAGAGACTGTTCTCATTACTGACTCAAGTGATATGATGTTATTTATGTGCTTCATGGCTTCTGTGGCCTGCCTCTGCTTTCTTAAATGATCACATTTATTTTCCATACAAACTAGGCAAAGATACACCCTCCAATGTAACAAGTGCCTGGAGAAGTACTACCACTAACCTGTTCTACCACTCCCATTCTCCGTAAACAGTTCTCCCTGGTCCTTTTTATCCCTCAGCCTCCACTCACTGCTGATTTATCGTGTCACAGAATCACAGAATGTTAGGGGCTGGAAGGAACTTCGAAAGATCATCTGGTCCAACCACCCTGCCAGAGCAGGATTCCCTAGACCAAAATAAACCAAATAAAATTCTTAGAATTGTTTTGAAAATCTTATTTCCACTCAGAGAAACTGAAAATACTAAAACTGCATAAAAAACTTGGGAATGAGGAATCAGCTGCATATAAACCAGCAAACTGGTATTAGAGAAGTAGTTCTGGTGCTTTTCCTCAAAGCCAGATTGCCATCCTACCACTCAAACTTGCAAAGAAAACACATACTTCTGTATACTGCTTGTAACCAAACAATCCCAGGACTACAGAAAATAAAAGGAAGGGCCTCCAAGGCACAGCTTAACATTTTCTAACACTGAAAAGAGGCTCTGAGGATAGGATCTCAAAATTGAAAACATTTTCTCTTTAATACTATGGCAACTGAACAAAGAACAGTAATTACCTGTTTTTCTTGTTGCTTCCCAGATTCACTGCACCTGGGCTGACTTGTTTTTGAGGATTGGACCTTTAACTGTCTCTCCATGCCTGGCAAATATACTGGGCTGGGGGGGAAAGGGATAAAAAAAAGGCAAAAGTAGATACCTTCAGAAAAATCTGAGCAGTCTTACCAAAATAAAAGTGATTTCCTAGCCTGAAAACTACAAAGAAGAGGCTTCACTGCAACTTGACGAGAGCAAAGAACAAGCAAGGAAATGGAAAGATCATGAACAGACAGATTGTTTTAAATGTGTCCTGGTTTGGGTTAAAATGTCCTGGCTTGGGTTAAAACAGAATTAATTCTGTTCAGTGACTTTATTTTCTAAGAGGTATTCCATCCCATATACATCATGTTCAGTATCAGTCGTCCCTCCCCCCCAACTTGCCAGTGCTGCCTGCTAAACTGAACTTCCCCTTTAAAACCTGAAATTCCTGAATCTTAAATAAGGACCCTGCCCCCAGAGGAAAACAAAAATCTGAGGTTTCTGGGACACTGGGTTTGCGGCTGGGAATTAGTTCAGTACTGGGGAGCTACACACGTGGAGCGGATACCGGGACTGAGAGCTGGGAGCTGGCATGGGATGTTTGCAACTTCAGTGGTGACATAATTATTATAAAAAAGGGGGAGTTGAGTTCGGTATTTGGGTCCTGTATATATTTATATACATTTAATTTAATATTGTTATTATTATTAAAGTAGTTTTAGTTTTTACTTTCCAATCCA
This sequence comes from Galbula dea, assembly GCA_013399015.1. Taxonomy (NCBI): domain Eukaryota; kingdom Metazoa; phylum Chordata; class Aves; order Piciformes; family Galbulidae; genus Galbula; species Galbula dea. The sequence continues at coordinate 7,317 of VWZX01003000.1, forward strand.
GAAGCCTCTCTGCCCTTATTGTCCCCTATCTCTTCCAGCTGGGGGAAAAAAAAAAGGGGGGGGGGGTAATAAGGAACTTTCTGCCATGGGTCAAGGTCAGCAAGGCCTCTCCAACCATGACAAATTGAAAACATGCTGAAGTCACGGTTATTCTTCTTTCTAAAGCACCTGAGCATAGAATAATATTTCACCATTTTCAGGCAGCAGACAAGGCTGAAAGACTGCTGAGAGACTGAAGCTATACACAGTTGTAGATTGAGAGTACAAAAAGGTTGCACACTGCACTGCTAGGCAAGAGTGACTGTTAGGCAGTCATGACATTGTGGTGGTAGGCTTTAAAACATTGCTTCACAATACTGAGCTCTGGTTCTGCATTTTTCTTGTTGTTGCTTCAAATATCACACTTTGGCACAGCTTGATATAATTTCACCTCCTATTTTAAAAAATAAAATTGATTTTGAGGAAATCTAATCTAAAAGCATGATTAAAGAAGATTGTGACTCTGTGAAAAACACATGTATTAGATGTGGAAGGACTGTTCCAAAAAATAAATACACTTCATGAGTTTTCTGAATGTTATGTGAAATATTACAGGAGAATCATATGAGTTATAATGACACATTAAACCCTACTTATGTTTCATATAATTTCATGAAACATTATTGTACTCATGAGTGCCTGTACATAACACCATATAAAACTTCCATTATATTAACTGATTTTACTTACATACATGTAAGCCTTTAATCTTGAAACAGAGACACAAAACTCACCTGGCCACATGTCAGATGTATTTTTTGCTCATCATGATTTACCAACTAGTCTCATTAATAAGAAGATATCTGTAAATGTCCCATCTCAGACAATTTTAGGTAGTGTGCAATATAACATGCATTTATAAAATAAGAGTCTCTAACCTTCTCACAACGCAAAAACATCTTTCTAAGCCCGTTCTGAGTTCCACAGGTATCACAAGCCTTTTCAGACCTTCATGTCTTACAAATGATGTACCTGAGAAAACTAAAACACTTCACCAAAATGTTTCTTCCACCCATGAAATGGAAGGCCCACTGCAGAAGAACTGAAAATGTTTCCACAAATCTCATACCACACAAAAATCTATGACTAACCCTCATCAGTTCTGGGCCATGAAACATGATTTTCATAGCAGAGCTCATCTCCAATTAATCATCTGGGTAAACTACCTGACTATCTGAATAAAAAACCTTTAGCTACCAAAATGCTACTGCAGAAACCAAGTTCTGCACATATCCCCAGAAAAGTGTCACTTGCCATCACAATGCTTTGCAACCAGTCTTGGTCAGCAAGGACCTCTAGTTCAACCCCTTCTCATTAGTGAACATGTGTTGCAGAAGCCCAGAAATGGCTTTACACTGTACAAATCTGATCCAAGGACATGTTAATCCACATTGTCCTCTTTCTTAGTCCGCTCCTGCTGTTATTTAGCAGGGCAGCTGCTTGTACTACTCTACAGATTTCAGCAAATGGCTGGCAGCTCACCAATGGCCTGCAAAGCTGGCATAAGACAATGGCACCTTTACAAACCTCTCTGTTTCTGACGGGCTGGAACAGAGATATTTCATCATTCTATTTAGCAACACAATCCGAAATTTTTATATCATACCTACACAAAAGAGATCATAGGATATCAGGGGAAGAATTTGCACACTTCACCCAGATCCTAGAATATCTGCTTTTGGATGTTTGCCCCATTTGGATGCAGCAGCTCTTGAATGACTGCCCCAAGAAAGCTCATGATGCACTGAGAGCAAAAATACCATAATGAACATAGCCAGCATGAGACAAATTTACTGGTACATCTACACAGGCTGCTGCCTGAAAGCAGTAGAGAGTGCATTTAGATACATCTGGACTTGTGGAAAGACCTCTCAGACACCAGACTCTGCAAATACCATCTCCACAGCAATAGTTTGGCAAAAAACCCTGCAAAATAAGTTCCCTATGAAAAAATTGCAGTTATGTATTTGAAATAACCTACCATTTTCTCTTGATTCTAATACATTACCAGAGTCCTCCTTTTCTCTAACAAAAAGGTCATTTTTTTGCTTTATGCAACAAGAAGAGTAATATACTCTATTTGAGCAACAGGAGATTTCCTAAAATGCAAAGAAAACCATATCAGACCAATTATTTTGCAATTGTTCATATGTGGTATGCTTGACAAAAGCAACATGCTTTTAGAAATAACAACATTTTCTTGCCAGGTTTCTTACTACAAACTGCTCTAAAATCCCATCCTATAATCTTTTGTGTATTTTGTGTTTTGTTTTCCTGGTGTGCTCTATACCAAAATTTAATTTTCATACTAGGTAAAATTTGAGAGGAATTCAACAAATCATCATATCATACCAAAAATAAAATACACCACTGATAGGACACCTGAGTAATATAAGTAGCAGGGATGCTTCTGCATTCATCAACAGACAGAATACTTAGAAAGACAAAAAAGCAATTTCTAACGAGGTTTTGACTGGTTCTACCTTAGATGTTAATGTTTTTTGGCACTGCCCTTCTTGAATGTCTTTTTCCCTCCATTCACTCCTTACTGAAGTTCTCCTGGTTCTAATAACACAACATTCAGTAGCAGTTTCATCCTTCTTGGCATAACAGTATGGTATTGCGTATTATGTACTGTTTACATGACAGCCAGTTGTGATGGTTTGGACCTGGCTCCCTGCCAAATGCCCAAACTCACAGTGAAATCCTTCCCCCTCCCTTTCTCTCTCAGAGTTTAAGGAAAAAAAACTACGAGAGAAACTAAAGAGGCCGAAACAACCCGACCTACATCAAAAGTATTTATATTTATATATATAGCAGTTATATACAATTAAAATAGTATGTACACAGTAGAGGGAACCCCCAAGGGAAAGGGAAAAGGGAAGGGAAGGGAAAAGGGGAAAAAGGGAAAAAAAGGGAAAAGGAAAACTAAAACAGGTATGTACACTCGAAACCCAGGATAGAACTAATAAAACCAGAATCTTACTACTCTCCTTAAGATAGCAGAGTCGCACTGACCGACGTCAGCAACAGCTGCCTCTCAAGGCCTACAAGGCTTGACTCCTCTGCACGGGTGAGACTGATAGCAGAGAACGAACCTGCATCCTCGGATCCACCGGAAGGCAAAAGAGAATGAGAGCCTCTCCCCCTCTATATTTATACCCCCAGTTACTTAAAATCGTGTGGAATACTGGGTAAATATGATCACTTCCCTGGTTACAAACTGGTTACCAGGAAAAGCCTGGGTCAAGCCATTACACCAGTACTGATGGACTGCTGTGGCCAGATGTTTGAAAGAAATAGACTGTAAATACTTCAGAGAAGGAGAATGCCTTCTCCCCTGCTTGCTAAGCAAAAAGGTGGAAGAAAAGAGGCACTGTATCCTCCCTTCTGCCATAAAGAAAGATTAAACAGAAAGTAATTAAAGCCTGGATTTCTCAGACACTAAAAAACCCACAATGGATGCTTAGCTTAGGTTTCTGCCAAGCTTTCAGACAACAAAACCTCTGCAGCTGGGTTTGGAAGTACAATGCAGGTGATCCACATATGATCTTTCCCAACTTAAATCACTTGAATCACATCTACATCAATAACAGAACACCAACAGTGAAGAGGAAAGTTGTTTTACCTCTAGCACGGTACCATGTTACTCCTTTTACATGGGTTTTGGAAGCCAGGCTCAGTTCTCTGCATTGTATCAGACTGTGCAAGAGGCAGAGTTAACTTCTCAGCTTGTGACTGCAATTCAGAGGCAGGTACACCACACTCTATTCCTGCAGCATAAAACAGTTAGTAAATGTCACCTAACACGAGGGATCTTTTGAAGGTAATAAAGCTGGTTTTCCAGCTCCATGGGAATTGTCCAAAATTTTTCAGGTGAGAAAAACATCCTTTGGGGTTAAAAAGTTCCTTAGTGCAAAGAACTTTTCATCACACATTCAAGAGCCACTTGATTTCTGTAGAAAAAGGGAGTTTTTCCCCTCCCTTGTTTTTTCTTTTTTTTTTTTTCTTTTTTTTTCTTTTTTCTTCTTTTTTAATTTTTTTAGTAAAGGATTTTTTAAAACTGGCTATTGTTAATGCATGGGTTTTTGGAAAACTACTTCTTTCTTGTCTTTTCACCAGCAAAGAATATTTGAGCGATGATGTATAATTTGTTAACACTCCACTTATTGTAATCTGTGCCTGCTTCTTCTCTTGGCAACCTGTTAAAAAAGCTGCATTTGGCATATTTTAGTTGTTATCAATTTGAGAAACAGCATTCTCCTGGCTACTAGCTAAAATGGCAGAAATTTGCATTCTGGTGACTAATAAGCAGTTTGTAATAAAAGAAAAAATGTTTAATGTAATTGTTAGGAATTGCTATTAAGTCCTTCTCAAATTTCTCTCTCAACTTGATTAGTTCCATCAACTTGCTTTCTTCCACCCTCCATTCTAAGCTGCTTTTTTTTTCCCTCTTGTTTTGCATTTGTTTGTTTATTTTACGGTCAGGACAAATTATTTTGTCCCAGACACAGAGCTAAGCACTCTCAGAATAACCAAATCATTTAGTAGTGCTTGGATTCATGTGTTTGTCAGCTGCAGATGACATTTAGCACTGGCTTTATCTCAGTTGTGGTAATTACTATACTGACATGAGCTCTCATAGACAGCACAGATTGTTTTCAGCAGATGTAACCAAACAACTCTGTCTTCTCTGAAATGCCTTATCTGGCTTTCAGAGTGTGACAATATTCAGATACATACATGCACACACCCACACATACACATAAAAAGCAGGCCAGTGCTAGTTTCAAGGCAATGTCTACTCTTTCTTCTTTCTGAGTCAATTCAACTAGCCCATGCAAGGATAGTATAGAACCTCTCAGTTGTGTGCTGCTCCCACATTACATGCTGGCTGTGCATCTTATTATACATGAAGGTTATTGTTATTGTAATGTATCTCAGTGGTATAACAAAGGTTACTTTAATGATGTAATTAATATGCTTGGATTTACCTTCTGATGTTCTTAGACACCACTTGTGTTAGTTGGAAAAAGCAGGTTAAGGGTGTTGGCAGGGAGAGAAAAAGGATTTATAACACAAGTCATGTTCTCTAACATTTTGAAAACATTTGTATCAGATATGTTCAGCTGACATGAAAACTTGGAGTGATGCTACCTCTGAAGTTTGTATAATATGCATTATTTTTATATAGCTGGCCTCTGTCATTTGTATTATTACTACTATTATTATTGTTGTTTTTGTCATTTTTATTATAGTAGTAGTAGACTGTGATAGACTTCAGTAGCAATAACTCAATACTTCTAGAGTCTGGACTTTGCAATTGGTTGAACAATTTTGGGACAGAACTCTTTTCAGTACTAAAAATAGCTTGTTTGATGAATAATCTGTACAAGCAATATTTTTTTCCCCAAAGAGTACTTCTTTCTTGTAGAAAAGACAATTTACACCAATGATACACTGTTACTTTAATGTAGCAGTGATGATACCTGAAAGAGAAGTGCATATATGTAAGTATAATAAGAGCCCAAGGCAGATTCTGAATCAGTCTTCACCAACATAACTATCAATCATTACTTCTTAACATACAACCTTTTTATTAGAAAAGCATTTATGATATTAAATAAGAACTAAGATGGAGCCTAATGTATATTAACAGTGGGTACAATTTAAGAACATGCAAGAACACAGCATGAAAAAACCAAATTTTAAAATATTTGGCTTAGTTTTTGCTCTCCAGCAGATATTGACCTTGTGTTACTGCTATCACTGAACAGCTTCTTTTTGGTGTGATTCAGAGTTTTCTTCTGGGTCATGTTAGAAACATCCTAAGAACACTTTTCAATTTTCCATCCAGAAACCACACATTTGTCAAAGAAATAAAAAGACATGAAATACAACTTCTGAATTTTGAATATACATCTCTTACAAAATTAGAAAAAACAATTAAGGCAGCAAAAATATTATTTAAGTTTTTTTAAAAAGTAAATCCAAACAGTATAGGGAAACTTACACTGAAACATACTTTCTCTCATATGATAGATCTATGTAGCTGTTAGTACACTGCCAAATGATTGAGTAGTCATTGCACAAAAGAAAACTTTTAGTTAAATAATATTTTAAAGCATAATGCCAAGAATTTTAATTGCCAAAACGGGATTCATGAGTAACATCACTCTTTGTTATGAGTGGGAAGAGATATCTATGGAGAGAGGAGGTTTTGTGTGAAACTCAGCATTGAGTTTAATGTTTCATGGCTAGGCTTCGCGAACGAAGATTTGGGAAGGGCTCTACCCACGTTTGTTGCAAGCGCGTTGGTGCCTAAAAAGGCCAATACGAGATAGGCATGAGTGGTTGCAAAAGGCACAGCAGAAAGACTCCTTAGATTGTGTATTCTGCAAGGCACGATTCTTTTTGCATTATCTTTTCTCCTCAAGGGTGACTCTCCATGCTTTCTCAAAAGCATCTGAAGGGTTATAGAGGGTTTGTCTCCAGGCCTCCCTCTTGGAAGCCAGAGTAGACC
>VWZX01003014.1:255-79533 GCA_013399015.1 Galbula dea
CCCCAGATCCCTTTCCCCTTCACTGCTCTCCAACAGGTCTGTCCCCAATCTATACTCATACATGGGGCTGGTCTTTCCCAGGTGCAAGACTCGACACTTGGCCTTATTGAATCTCATTCAATTTCTCCCTGCCCAACTCTCCAGCCTGTCTAAGTCTGGCTGAATGGCAGCACAACCCTCTGGTGTGTCAGCCACTCCACCCAGTTTAGTGTCAGCAGCAAACTTGCTGACAGTGCACTCTGTTCCCTCATTCAGGTCGTTAATGAATAGATTGAAAACTACTGGTCCCAGTACTGACCCCTGAGGGACTCCACTAGACACAGGCCTCCAACTAGACTTCATCCCATTGACCACAACTCTCTGACTTCTGTCCTTCAACCAGTTCACAATCCATCTCACTACCCAATCAGCCAGACCACACTTCCTCAGTTTAGCTGCAAGGATGCTGTGGGAGACAGTGTCAAACACCTGGAGTACTGCGCTCAGCCCTGGGGTCTTCATCACAAGGAAGACACTGACCTGCTTGAGAGGGTCCACAGAGATGATAAGGAGGCTGGAGCACCTCTGCTATAAGGATGGGCTGAGAAAATTAGGGTTGTTGAGCCTACAGAAGAGAAAGCTCCAGGGAGACCTTACAGAAGCCTTTCAGTTCTTAAAGGGGACCTACCTACAGTAAAGATGAAGAAAGACTCACTAGGCAGTGTAGTGATAGGATGAGAGAGAATAGTTTTAAACTGAAGGGGGGTAGTTTTAAGTGAGATGTAATGAAGAAGTTCTCCACTCTGAGGGTGCTGAGGTACTAGGTGGCTGCCAAGAGAAGTCGAGGATCCTTGGAAGTTTTCACGGCCAGATCAGACAGGACTTTGAGCAACCTAATCTAGTGGAAGGAGTCCCTGCCCATGGCAGGGTGGTTGGAACCAGGCTGGAACTAGGTGACTTTTAAGGTCTCTTCCATCACAAACCATCCAAGGATTCTCTGATTCCATGAAACAGCATCCTCTCTTTCCCTCAGGCAGAAAGCAAGGTAGGGCCCTTCCTGCACTAAAGCCTCTGGGATCATGCCATAATCTAAAAAAACCACAATAAGTACAGTTTGTCTTTGCTCAAAGTGAACTCCTGCCTTCTCAAAAGCCAAAACAGTTTAGATGTCAGAAGAGGGTGCCCAAAATTTCATAAACATCCAGATTTCAGGATTTCTAACAATAGTGAATGCAAAATGGGCTGGAGCTGGTTCATTACCCATGAAGGTTTGCAGGGATGCAGTTACATTCTGTGTTTCCCAGCTGTTAGGGCTGGATTGGGACTTTCTTACATCCTAGGGAAATAGTTTCAGTTTTCTGAGCAGTAAGAAAAGTCTCACTACAACTTTTGGCTCAGGGCAGACAAGGCAAAAATAAGTGAGAAAGGAAAACAATGTTGATATCTAAGTGAAAGTTTGGTGTAAAATACTGACTTGTTCTCACTCAGCCCTCTCCTGGGTTATTCAGAGTGTCCAGAGAGAAAAGTTTTATGCTTAGTGAAGAGCTGTCTTTTGGTGTAAGTGAGTTTAAGCTATTCTACTAATTTCCAAAGACATGAGAGTCTTTAGGAATTTCTTTTGGTTTAATCTATTAAAAAAAAAAAATGAAGTTGACCTTGTAATGGATATTTTTTTACATTTTTAAAAGCATTTCTCTGATCATTTCCTGGTGGGGACACAGAATAAAATGGTCACTTTGTAGAAAGCTAAATCATATAATGCAAGGGAAGGAAATAAAGACAAACCAATTGCAGTCTGCATCTTTCTCAACATGCTAGGCAGAAGAAAAATACCAGCTTCAGAGCAATGTATCCTCTAGGAGGGCAAACAGAGCACTATGCTTGTACTGGGAATTAAAATGCTCCCCAAATGCAGCATGCTTTAGGTGTATGCTTCAGCACATTGTCTGATCCTGACTAATTCCAAAGTTGAGGAGTGTTCTGGGTAGCAGGAGGTCTAAAACATGCTACAAAAATATTGAAAGACTTAAAGTGATGTCAGAAAGAGACGTGGGTTTCAGTAACCAACTTAGCTTCCAGTTTCAGGCATATACTTGTCTTCAGCACGAGTGACCCAGTAGAATGCAAGTCTTTGCAGGGCAGGTTATTAAAAGTCACACAGCAATAGTAAATAACAGCTGTGGGGGAGCTGAGGACTGGGAGAGGAGTTGGACTTGTCACTCCTTCAAGAATCCTGGCCTGGCCTTGAACTAGTGTGATTTTTTGAAGGGAGAAACTCCAAGTTTATGGAGGAAAAAAAGGAAACATTTCTCTGGCAGTCTATTTTCTTAAGAGCAGCTGTCTGAAACTGCTGGGATACTTGGAAATGTCCCAACAGAGAATGCTTAAAGGGCAGAGGACAGGTGAAGTGGCTGGATGTGTGTAAAATGCCTTTTTGGATGTGTCTGTCTTTAGGCATTTGCATATTTGCTCTCTTCTCTCCCTAATTAGCCCTGGCAGCAGAACTCGATGCAAACACGCCTCTGCTGAGAGCTGGAGTCTCTGTTTGGCCAGACAAAAAATGCTTCCTCCCAGTCTCACTTGGAGTATGAGAACACACATGCAAGTGCAATTACAATGGAGAACAAATCTCACTGGAGGGAGAATTCCTTAATTTGTGTTGCAGCCTAAACAAGCACCGAGAGAACACAGGAAGGTCTCTGCAGCTTCGCAGGGATCAGCTTAGAGGGCAAGTCAGGAATCTAATTGTTACGCTCGTTTCCATGTCAGTAACATAACAGATGTAGAGTATAATGGAGGAGGGAAAACTCGGGTTTTGTTGGGTGAGCAGGTGCTACATTAACTGTCACATGGAAGTTTCTCAAGTGCATTTGGAGCCAGTTGGAAGGGAGCCAAGAGCACAGCTTCCATTTCATCCTCTGGACATCCAGCCGTGCAGCTGCATAAGCCCCCAGAAGCAGCTGAGGCTGTGAAGACAGTGACACCTTGTCACTTCTCCTTCAAGCATTTCTAACATCCCATCACAACTATCCAGAAAAAATAAACCAGCCCAGAAATGCCCTCCCCCAGCTACATATACCATGACCCAGCTGCCAGATATGCCTATCAGAGCATGCTAGGCAGAGCAGGGGACAGCAAGTTACCCCTTGTCTCCAGCAATTACTGCGCTCAGCACATCAGGGGATGGAAATAACTCTGCACATGTGCTAAAAGGACTTTGGGGAAGGATCAGTGAGTCTGTATGGGTGACACAATGATAAGCTCTGTTGTAAAGAAATGATTTGCCAGGCAACTGCAGTCCCACTGGAAACCAGTGTCTGTTTAATAGCAGTGCACAGAAAGCTTAGCCTGTAATTAGGCTGAAGCTGTCATCAACAGGCAGAGAGAGGCTTAGCGCTGTTACAGGAGCTCTCAAGTGCAGCCTATCTCCTCTCTGAACAACTCTTCCATAGCCAAAAGACTTGGAAAATCATGCTTATACTTTGCACAGAGCTCTTCATCTAGGATGTGGATAAGGGGGAAGTCCCAAAGATAAGAAGGCATCAGAACACAGATTCCCAGTGTTCAAATAAAATAGGACTGCAAAATAACCTGGAACCAGAGTTCCCAGGAGTGTGAAAGATTATAGGGTGTTTTTTGAAGCTGCAGGGTGTGGGGAAGCTAATAGATGCAGAAGACTGTGGTAACCACAAGCATGCTCCTTGAAGTGAAGTTATTTGCAGCAGTGTTTTATAACAAATGCAAAACTAAGTAAACCCAAACATCTGGTTTGGTGCAATAGGCATTCAGAAAGTTAGTGGGAGCAAGACAACCTGTGTGACACTGCTGGTAAGGATAACACTGGACACTAATGATAAAGTATTGTGCATTTGTGCAGAGAGCTATTTTCTAAGGAATGAAAGTCAATAAAATCAATTTATTGACAAGTATAAGGAATACTTCTACACCTATACATTAAAGTTCTATATTGACATTGAGATCTGTACATCTGAGCTGTGGCAGTGACTGAGCAGGATGGGAGATAACAGGATGACTTCAGATGTTCCAACAGTGTGTGATGGAGAAAAAAAAGTTTTAGACTCTATAACCAACTGCTTATTGAAGGAACTAATGGATGAAGCCACAAAAGAAAATATCCTTATTTTAGTAGTGAACAGTGCCCAGGCTGTTTTGCTCTGCATGACTGTAATCGGTATGCTCAGGTTCAGCATTCTTGCTAGAACAAAAAAGATGCAAATTCCAACACTGCAACTACAGTACCTTTCTTTAGAAAAATAATTAAAAAGAAGGAATCACTAAAAATCAGGAAACTTGTTAAATTAAAAGGGGTAGCTAGACGAATAAAAATGCTAACAGTTGCCATGGAGGCAGCTTGTAAAATAAAAATGCAATGTTCAGAGGAAATGTGGACTGCAATCAAAATACTGAAAACCTTAAGAAAAGTTAGAAAAATTAAAAGAGAAAATGCAAGAAACTATTAAAATCATCATGACATCTTCCAAGCATGAAAGTTTGTGAAAGAAAACTGAGAAGAATAAAGAGGCTGGTAAATGTGTAATACAATGTCAAAAAGGATTCTGATGAAGACCTTGGTAGTCACCTAAAAGCTGTATTTTTTTCCAAAAACACAAACCAGGTAAAGAATGAAGCTTTAGAGCTCAGAGGTAACTTAAGTACCAGGGCACTCTGAGAAGCCATATAATAAAAATGATTGATTTGCATCAATATTTGCAACAGAGAGGTTGGCAAGGTTTCTGCTAGAGGGAAATTTGAGCAAGTGTTTAAAATTGAATTATCAACAGCTTTAAACAATAAATAATAATATGAAAGCTAACATCATCCCACCTGTCCTAAAACAATCTCAGCTATTAATATCTTGGGTCTCAACTGCAGTGCATAGCTTTGTCACTCAGCCTGGCCCTCAAGCTTAAGAGGGTTTGTTTACAGGGTTTTGAGAGGTTTGTTTCCAGCTTTTGCAGGAGGCTCTTGAGAAAAAATGCTGACAAATGTGTGTGATTAGCATACCAGGTGAATTGATCAGTTACAGTAAGAAATAGCATTTGTAGATAATTAAATAATACAGTAAGAGCAGTCAATAAAGCCTTTGTAAGAGGAAATTACACTGGACAGAAATCAGTGTCCCTGGAGGTGTTTAAAAAACAGATAGATGTGGCACTTAGGGACGTGAGTTAGTGGCATGGTGGTTGCTGGTTGGACTTGATGATCTTGGAGGTCTCTTCCAACCTTAATGATTCTGTGAATTTATATGATTCTGTGAAGTGACAAGAAGTGTTGGTGTCAGAGAACAGTGTGCCCAGGGGCTCCTCAGGGCCCAAAGCAGTGAGACCTCCACAGGACCTAGTCCCACTGCAGCCAGAAGCAGGAAACTTGGAGGGGACTGGGACATCTCCAGCCCTGGACATCTGATAGAGACCTGGGTCTGTGGGTGCTCTGGGTAGGGCTGTGGGGAGCTGAGGGCTGGCCCTGCTGCATGCACCATTGCTGGGGCAGGGGCTGACATGGAGTCTTAAGCCTTGGGTGGAGAGGGAGAGCCAGGCCTGGGGGTGCCTTCAGCACCTAAGCAGATTTGTTGAAGGTTTCCCCAAAGGTTCCCCTTTCACATATTTCTTCACCACAGGATTGAAGACATAAATAAATCATAAGACAAAGATGGCAACTCTCTAAGAAAAGAAAGCAGGGCAAGAAATGGTGAGGGTTGTCATGGCAGATGGGCTCAGCCAGGGCTGTGGGTGGCACTCAGGAGTTGCACTGGAGACTGTGTTCACGTATGTTCCTGGTAACTGTGTGGAAATGGGGAGAGCAGATGTGGAAAAGCTCCTGAATGATAATGTTCTCCATGGTATTAAAAATAAAACTGTGTGTATTTGTAACTGTAGCTCAGCACTGCACAGCTGTGACACAAAACTACACTGTGTGGCTGGACGACAAGATGGCAAAGCAAATCCAGTATTCCTAAATGCACTGGGACCAGCAGGGGACAAAAGCAGACTGCCTGGATACTGCCCAGGTTCACCTTCACTGTCACTGCTCAGGGATGAAATCTGAAAGGCACTGCTGAAAGCTCTTCACAACACCAATTAAGGGTGAGGAGGAGTCAGAACAGCAACCAGACTCTGTTAAACCTAGTATATATAAACAAAATGTCAGTGTGAAAACAAGAGACACAAGTGGCACATGGCTTCTGTTTGAGGCAAAGTTACACAGGCTGAAAGCCTTCAGCTTTGCAAAGGCAAGACTGAGGAGAGAACTGTCAGAGCTTCAGAAAGATACACCTAGAACAAGAACTAGGATAAAACTAATGAAATCAGGCAGCAGGTTTCAACAAATAAACCCTCTTTATTTTTATGTATTAGAAATTTACATAATAGAATTCAATGCCACAGCATGTTTAGATGTCAGTAGTCTAAGATATGCTATTAAACAAATCCATGGAAAAATGGTTTAATAAACTTAAAGATACAATGCTATTTACTGCTTAGGGAACCCAAAACATGATTTGGAGGAAGACAGGAGAATGTATGAGGTATGGTGTGCAGTAAATAATACATATATAATTATATACTGGTAGACTATTTCTCTAAGATTGCATGAAAGGTAACTGTGAGGGTATGGAACCAGCTGTAACTTTAGTATGACTGCAATAATATACTTGTTTTACTAATATACTTTTTCCTAATTTGATGAAGTGTTGTAGACAGGGATTCTACCAATTCATTACTGCTGAAATGAGTTTCTTCCTTCCTCAGACTCTAATGCATTTGTCTCACATGAAAATGTTCCACCCCCATGCCAGAGGCACTACCAACATATTTTTAGTTAAACTATTACTAGTATCATTTTACACACCTGGAATGTAATAAATGCCTAGCAGTGAAAGGGAAAAAGCAATTTTCCTTACTGTGAAATTGCACATTCCTGAATCCAATAAGGTGAGAGGTGTCAATTCATAGCTCCTGAGGCTGCAGCTTCAAAAATATTTCCTTTTTTTCTTTTAAACAGACCAATTCTTTTGGGGGTCAGTTCCTTGACCTGGATCATGACCCAGTCACATTGTCATTAGCATTGCTGTAACTATGTTTGCAGAAATTCATGGCCAGGTCTCAGAGAAGTGGAAGGCAGACCATCATTTAAACAGCAACCTCCATTTATCCTGATAAAAACAGAAAGGAGAACAGAAAAATAAAAGCAGAGTGGATTTTTTTCTGCACTGAGCAGCAGGGAACCTGCACCTTCCTAACCATGTCAGCATACAAGGGCAGACATAAAAGGCAAGGCTTCCTGCTGCAGGAACAAAGAGGGAACCAGCCACTCTTTGGAAGGCAGAGTGTCATCTTCCTGCAAGATCTAATGCTATGAGATAACACACATCTATCTTCTGAAGAGTATAGGCAGAAGAACTCAGACAAATACAAGACTGTACTGCCCCAGCTAGCCATAATTCATACTTTTCCTAATGTGCCTCAGTTGGCCACACACTTTACCTGTTGCCACTCAAACTTTTCAAACAAGCATCTTCTAATCCAGTGCTTAAAAAATCTGAAAAGCAACAAAAACCTGTTAACTAATGGAAAAGGCTGGTTTGTCCCACAAAGTGGTAATTGAGCAGCATTCCTTAAAGATCTGGTTCCAGCTTTCACTACACCACTCTAATATTGACTGCTTTGGAATACACTGAGGAAAATTCTCTTGTTTTAAACCCCAGCTGAAGCAAGGAAAGAAATTACCTTACTGCCATCTACTCCTACAATCTGCCAGGTAGAGCTATAAAATCATAAATATAATATAAAAAGATGGAAGCTTTAGACCTTTGATCTCATGTATACACTTCAACAAAGTAACTGCAAAGCAAAGCTGTACTTTCAGTCCTGAAAACTCTGAATAGAATCATAGAATTGTCAGAGTTGGGAGGGACCTTCAAGATCATCTAGTTCCAATCCCCCTGCCTGGCAGGGACACCAGCCACTAGATCAGGTTACCCAGGGCCCCATCAAGCCTTGTCTTAAAAGCTTCCAGGGATGAGGCTTCCACAACCTCTCTGGGCAGCCTGTTCCACTGCCTAACCACCCTCAGAGTGAAGAACTTCCTCCTAATGTCTAATCTAAAATAGAATAATTTCTTCCCCTTGACACACTGATCTATCTAAAGTTGCCAGACATCCACCACTGAGCAACAAGCAGCTAGTGCCTGTGTAGCAGCTTGGACTTTGCCTTTCAGTTGGAGCACTGATTCTGATGGCATGCTCAGCCTGTATCACAGTGCCTTGCAAGGACTGTTCTGCTGGAAATATATGTCAGGAGCATAGACAAGCTTTCTGCCATGGCCAGCAGTAATATCCTTTCAACAGCAGTGTAGGAAAGTGCCTGCATTTACAGTGCACAGTCTAAGTGGGGCTGTCAAAGCTGCAATAACTTCTGTCATCATCTTGGCTCTGTTTTGTGTTCTCCCTCACAGCCTTAGAGCAGGTCCACATATTATGCTGTACCTTATCAATAAAGAATGCATGCTTACATTCCTCACACTGCAGTAGTCAGTACATTTTACCTTGACATCTGTTCCTATGCCAGTCCAAGACATAATTTTACCATTTCCCTTCACAGCACAGACAAGGGATGTTTTCTGATGCAAAGGCAGTTAGCAAACAAGTCCTCAGCTTTGCTTATTATTCTCACAGCTAGTGGCACTTTGCTCAACCCTTCTCCCAGTGCAGAACCTGAGGTAGGATGTGTCTCAAAGAACAAGCCTTAAGATGAATCCTTCAATCTACAAGACACAGCATTCCCTGAACTCTTCCTATCCCAGAATGATGCAAAAGAGGGGGAGGCAGTTTGTCCCCAGCCTAGTTTATACACCATTGTACATAATCAGTAGGCAACTGGCACAGCAAAAGGGTTTGGGTTTGCCTCACTCTTGGCCCCAAATAGTCACAGAAAGAGAAGCAGGTGCCCCAGGGACTGACAGGGAAGGACTAAACACCTTGCTTCTCCACACAGCCACTGCAGATCACCCTACTGAGCTGGAAGGCAAGCCAACTCCAAAGGCACTGGAGGTGGAACTTGCTTCAGACTAAACTCATGCCTGAGGAAAATGATAGTTTATGCTATGAAGAGTTCTGCCTAATAACTTATCCATATGCTTATTGCCATAATGGGACTCACTTCCTCACTCATGTCTTCCAGTATCCCATCCAAAGAGGAGATGAACAATCAGAATTTAGACTCACTAGAGCACAGGCTGTCCTACATTAAAATTCATCTGCACTGTTTGGTCTGTGATGGTGAAGAGCTGCATGTCTCAATCACCCCAGGGAACTGCAAGCACAATGCAGAATCTCACTGAAGATTTGCACTGGTGAAATGGGGAGGATGCATTCACCCTCCTTGCAAAAAGATCAGGAGATGACATGATCAAAGGGAGAAGGCTCCTTAAGCTGTTCATCTTTGTGAAGAATAGCCTGCTGATGTTTAATGGGATGATTAGGCATAGCTATGGTTTAGCACATATGCAAAAGATTATTTCCATTATTAACTGGTTGTCAGAAAGCAAGTTATCTAATGACAATAGAAAAGGAACTTTATCAGTGTCTTCCAAAAGATAATTTGCACTCATGATCTTGATATGCAGCTCCTTAATTGGGTCATCTCCTAGCAGTGTCTCTGAAGCAGAATTGTGGGTTACTTCAAAATTGGATCGTAAAAATGATGTTGAAAGGAGACTTTTCTCAGGTAGGCTCACAGAATCAGCAGCCAAAATATCTGAGTCTAGATAACAGAGGTGCTATTGTTTCTCACATCAATTTATATGTTCTTTCTGGGGACAGAGAGAAGGGAAGGATGCAGAGAGCAAAAAAAATACTGCTGCTGAAGTTAAATATAGATGTATGGAGCCTTCAGATTTTAGGCCATGGCTTCAGTGCTCGAATCCAGACCACAGAAATTATGAGCTGTTAGAGTTTAGCTTATTAAAGGTGAGAGGATCCAAAGGACTGATTGGCATGTGCTGTGTATTGCACAACAGAACATGCCATGATATGCAACAGATGGTGAAGCCTTCAAACACATGTTCAGCTATAGGTTGAAATTAAGTCACTGCTCCAGCATGGGTACAAGCTTTGCAGGAACATGTAAACAAGCCTGACTAACCAAGCACTCTGCTTCTAAAACTTCCTCCTTTTTTTAACCCTCTTCCATTTGAAACAGAGAAGTATCTTTGATCAAGTGGCAGAACACTGAAGGAGTCAGCTTCCACCTCAGAACAAACCCCCAGATTTAGCCATTATTCTGGATTTCCATAGCATAAATGCCCAGACTCATTGTACAGGGGAAACCTGGCTCTGCAGTTATAATGAAACCACTTTCTTGGGTTTCAGGAAACAGAAAGCCTAAGAGGTGTGTGTCCATGTGTCCTTTAGTAGTTCTCAAGTATTGCTTAGCTGGAGATCTTCAGCTGATGTTGTTGGAGATGTTGTTGAATTCTCTGACACACCAAAGGGAAAACAAAGCAATTGTACCTCCACAGCAGAACACCTCCCCTGTCCCTGCCTGCAGGTTTTCTCACAAGACAAGGAAAACTAGCCTAGAATTTGGCTTATGTTTTCCTATTTGCACAGGGGAACTCAAATAAATGAGCTCATAATGAACAATCTGCCAGCAAGCACTGCAAACATATTATTCACTCACAACCACACACCAGAATACCTGCAGAATCAAAAGTACACCTGCAGCTTTAATTATATGAAAAATCATACTAACAAAGAGCAATAGAAGGACCATGTTTCTACATTTTG
The DNA here is from genome assembly GCA_013399015.1 of Galbula dea. Taxonomy (NCBI): domain Eukaryota; kingdom Metazoa; phylum Chordata; class Aves; order Piciformes; family Galbulidae; genus Galbula; species Galbula dea. The sequence goes on from VWZX01003014.1 coordinate 11,039, forward strand.
ATTTTAAACCTCATGTTTCATTTCAGTCTTACAGAGGCTTTCAGATCCAGAAGTTAATTCTAAGGTTGGCTTTGGAGGTTGGACTGATTTATGCTCTTGACTGACTCAGGAAGCCAAAAAATACTGGTTTTTCCCAGCTAATAGACAGTTAAAAGTGTCAAAAGTGAAGCACATTGTTGCCTTAAAGGCTAAAGATCATAGAACCATGGAATGTTAGGGGTTGGAAGGCACCTAGAAAGATCATCAAGATATTTCAGAAGTCACCTTCCTATATAACCAAACTAAAAGCACAGGGACAGAGTGACTTTGTCTCAGTACCATTACAGAAACTCATTAAAACTGCAAACAGTTTTATCATTTAAACTGTATTTTCTCTTTGTTTTCAGCTCCCAGCTTCCACAGCCCTGATCCAGTCTCTGTGCCCTGTTGCTGTTTATCTATGGTATGGGAGCTTATGCAACCAGTTCCCTCGAAAACAAATCTTCACCAGTAATTATGTTCTAATAACAAGCTAGAGATACAGACAAATGAGCAGCTTCAGCACTCAGAAGGAGGTATAACCCAGCTATTGCATTTACTCATGTGCACATCTGTGATATTGTCACAAAAGGTAAGAATTTCCTACTTTCTTTCACTTATCATCTTCCTCAGCTGACATTTTTAGGCAGGTGTGCTGAGGAAACACTCTCTTTTCCTGTGAGCTAGAAAGTTTTCCAAGCATCAATTCTATATTGAAACAAGAAAATGTCAAAACAAACTTCAAAAATTAGTATTTTATAAGATACTTCTTAAAGACTAACTTACTACTTTTAGTTGACTTCTAGTTGAAGAACTGAGAAAATCAAAACCATGGCTTCTGCCAATGCCAACTTCTTGGCAATTTCATACATTTGCAGGGAGAAAAATAGTTTGAGAAAAAAAGCCAAAATAGGTATCTAGAAAAATAAATCAATGTATCTGAACTTGGAAAGATCTGAAGGGAGAAACCATCCCTTTTGTGCTTGCCTTTAGTGGCCTCCAAACCAGCAACATCCCAGGGCTTGAGCCAATGCTGTCTGTGAGCCAACACTCAAATCAGTTGTGTGGTACAGAGCTGCAGCAACTGTGAGGCTGCTGAGCCACACATTGCCCTGCTGTGTGGGACATACCTGTACAGTGAGCTGTGCCTCTGGAGAAGAAAGGAACACTCCAGCTGGGTTAGTTCTCTGTTAAATCCATGTTTCCCTTGCTTTGGGCTTGAGTTGCCCCTACTCAACCCTACGATGTTTCAGTTCTCTCTACCAACCAACAGTCAGGTTTGCAAAGTGCAATATGAGGATGATCTGAAGTCACCACCAACAGCTTAAAGACTCATAAAGATTATGAAATCTTCTGAAATACAAATGACTATTTTTACCAGGTTTTCCCCAGACTCCTATAAATCCTGATGTTTTCAGGCTGGGAGACTCACATCGTCAAGTCTTCTCGTACACTTTTTCCCTCTGCAAAGACAACACTTGAAAGAACAGGTAGTTGAAGACATACATCTACCAGAACCAAAGCAGATCACTGTTTGATGAGATTTTCCTCATTACTCACATTTAATGAATTTAGTGAGTTGGAGGAATTTTCTTTTCTTTCTCACTTTCCTTCTTTTTTCTTTCTTTCTTCCTCCTTCCTTTCTTCCTTTCTTCCTTCCTTTCTTTTTCTTTTCCTTCCTTCTCTCCTTCTTTTTATCCTTCCTTCCTTGTTTGTTTGTTTGTCTCCTTCCCTCATCCCAAAAGCACCAACAAAACAGATTATATTTGGAGGTTTCCTTTCTTCCTCTTCTTTTCCACGGTGAATATCCCTTTACTGGAGGCAGTGCACCCACTCCCTGTGTATAGAACAGGTTATAGAGTCTGGATGGGAAGAGTGGTCTTCCCTACACACATCTGCTTAGACACATGCTTTCTGGGTCAGCCCTATATTTTGTGTCAGTTCACATAGGCACAAGCTGGTGCTCCTGGAGCTGTGACACTTGATACCAAATTATGCCTCCATAAGGCAGCTCTTGAAGTGGACACATTGCTGGCTTTGCCTTTCCTATGGCTCCATCCTCCTGGACTGACTTATTAACAGGATCATTTGTATTGGGAAGGGACTAGGATGAGAGTTTGGGGAGCTGGAGGTGATTTTAGTATCCTAACACCAATCACTTTGTCAAGATGGAGAGTCAGTACTAGATACTGTCTGTGCTCATGCTTTTTGCTTTACATAGGAGTCAGGTTCAAAAGCTGTTAACAAAGGAAGTCTTCTGCCCTTCTGAAATTATCTGATGCTTTTTTCTATGTCCTCTTCCTCATTCACAACCATGGGGTCCTTACTTGGGCAAATTTCCTTCTACTGTTGTCAAGCCTTCTGCTAAGATGGTGTCTTGCCCTATAAGTGGTAACCATTGTATGTCTAAGGCTATTCTTTTACAGCTAAAGCTTCTGGGGCCACTTTAAAGCTGGATCCTGAGCTGTTCATTCCCTGAGCTGCCCACCCCACCCTTGTGGGGGACACATCTAGCCCCAGAACAGCACCATCAAAGCTGCTCCCATCTCAGCTCCTGTTTCCAGCTGGTCATGTAAGGAAAACCAGCTCTGATTTCAGTTTACCTTAGCTTTACCTTGCACAAATCACTGTGGGAATTCCACCACTCCATCACAGGAGATCCCTAACTCATAGGCAACACCATCCATAAGACAGGCAGGGCAGACAGCTATAGGGTATATTCAGACATCTGATTTTAATTTAGCACAGTGAGTCAGGCAAAGTTCTTATTTCCATGGGCTTGTACTTGTGAGTAGGTTGGATTTCCAAAAACACTAAGTGGTTCAGGAGCATAACCACTGTGAAAAATTAATCAGACTAGTGAGTGTAAGTCACTTTGGGACAGCTAAGAATTTCACTGATCACAGTTAGAGCACTTTTAATCTCCTCCTCTGTTTGCCTTCAAGCATAAGGACACTTTGTTTTATTTATGCTTCATTTATTATGAAAAAACTCCCAATATTTCATGTCAGCAAGAGAGTGCTTGTAACTAGTGGGAAGCAGCAGGATGAAATCATCTCTTGTAGAGGGGAAAAGTGGGATATCCCAAATAAGTGACACACATTGATTCAGACTCTTCCCATGATGAAAACCATCAGCCTTAGTTTTAAGTTCAAAGTCTTGCTGTGCTCCACAGCAACACAGAACTCTTCTAAATACCCCAGTAACTGCCTTTGAATCCTAGAGTGGAGAGGAAAAGGCACACTGGCCATGGACCTTAGCATTAATGCTTGAACTCTTCCCTCTATCTTTCCACTGTCTACTTTGTTTCAAGTGTGTGGTCCATGACACAAATTTACTTCATTGTTAGATCAAAGAAGGCATTTTAGCTTTACACCCCACAGGCATGGGAGTAATTTGTTCACAGACAAATCATTCCCAGTTTTCACTTCTATACTTTAAATGTGTTAAGAATACAGCATGAAAGCCAAAAATAGTTCAGTGTGTATGCTATATAAATAAAATAATGAAGGCTCCCTTCATTTATTCCTCTCCAAATCTCAACCTTTTACTAGCAGAGATAAATGGCTTGGCCTTCTCATGCAGTTTATCAGCCTTGATGAGACTGAAGAGAAACTCATTCTGATTAAAAGTCTGTAAGGGATCTTTGGTAAAGTGACTCCAGTGGTGCTCCCCTCATTTCCTACTGAATTGGAGCTGACCTCTTCTTACCCCTTTGCAATCTGCAGAATTGGCAACCTTCAAACAAAACCAGTTCCCCTAAGTCAAAGCAGAGCTTTGCCAAACAGCCTGGGCCACTGAAGGGATTTTAGTGTCAGCTCCTTTAATGTCTCATGGGGAGGATGAGCATGTAGAGTAGAAGAGCAAGGAGGAGACAGGTCCTCCCACTCAAACACAGGGCTTTTAGTTCAGTTGTCACTGTGGCCTTTGGAGGAGAATTTGAAAGCTCTGCTGTTCTTAAAAGGGTCTTAACCCTCATGATCCTCAACCTCTGCAGAATAACTTAAAACATTTTGAGCCATATTAATGTAATCTAGAGAGGGTTTTCAGTGTTGCCAGCTGTACCTGAGTGAGTCACCTTTGGCCCCCTTCACAGTCAATGGAGAGAACACAGTGTCTAGTTTCATATTTGTCTCATGCTAAAGCAAGGTGTGAAGTAAATCATGTGGATCATGACCTAAAAGTGACTTTTCTTCTTCACACAGCTATAAAAGCAAGAAAAGGTGATCACTTAGATCTTTTTTCACATATTTTTGTCCCAGTTGAGGTGCCAGAGCACTGCCACAGACTGCCAAGAGAGGTTGTGGAGTCTCCTTCTATGGAGAGATTCCAAACCTGTCTGGAGGTGCTTCTGTGTGCCCTGGTCTAGGGAACCCTGCTGTGGCAGGGGGGTTGGACTAGGTGATCTTTTGAGGTCCCTTCCAGCTCCCAGCATTCTGTGATTCTGTGATCTACCTGTAAATGTCCAAATGATTTTTTTTCAGGCCAAAACTGTATAAGAGGGCCAGTGGTAGGCTTCATAGCTCTGATTTTTGTCACTGAAGTACAAGTGCCAGTAATGAATGGTAAGATGCCATCTCTTAGGTGAAAAAAATCACCCTGGGGTAAGGGGATTTTGTAATTCTGTTTCAAGGGCCTGTCCATGAGGGCTCCACAGTGTTTGGTTTATATTACCACCCCTACCAATGGCACCATTTCTTACAGACAACTGACAGTATAATAAACAACATTGCCCCTAGAGAGCTGACCCTTTTCAGTCATTATCAACCTGGTAGGGATTTATGATGCTCTGTTCTGTTGCATCACTTCTCAAATCACTCCCAAGCAAAGATACAGCCAGAAGGCCTGGATAGACAGATACTCAAAAACCTACACAGACAATGCAGCATCACATTAGCAAAGTCATCACATTTCCTTCTTCTTTTTTAGATGTAATTTATTCAAGAAAATACTGACCACAAAACAGACAGGGTGTGTTCAGTCCCTTCTTGGCTTTGAGACTGTTGCTTTATATTGTTTATGATGTAATTTGCACCCAGCACTCAGCACAGACAAAGTACAATCCCTCAGATTTTCTTCTTGTGAACAGATCTTAAAACATGAGTTTGGACCACCAAAGTCAATAGGAATATTGCAGGAATAGGACTATAAAATCCCTGCAAAGACAGCAACCAAGCTGCCCCATTGTATGCCAGCTTATGTGTTGTGCTTTGCCAATCAGTCAAGAGGGATTTATGCATTGCTGATGAAGAGCAGCCTTAGCTAGTAAATCTGGCATAATATGAATAAGCATCTGTTTATAGCTGGAAAGAAAAGCCAAAATGTTTCTTAATAGCAACCCCTTCAGAAACATTCTCAATTCATTTTAAACCAGACAGAACCATAAATTTCTTCTTTATACCCCAAACTCTACTTCTAGATGATAGTTGTCCTAGTGGCTTCCATAAGTTTGTCCAACTGAAGCATTACAGTTACAGGGTTTCTGGAATGCTTACTAAAATCTTGCTTTATACTTGGAATACCACAAAGCAATCTAGCTCTCAAGCCTTGCCAGCAGCAAGACAGATGAAATGACAGTTACTCCCATGTTTCAGTTATGCTTCTGTCTACTTTCCCCAAAATCATGAAGCAAAAGAGAACCTTCTGCAGAAGTCCACACATAAGGTTCAGTGAGAGGAAAATCTGCAAGTCCTTCCCCTGATGGCAGCAACACACTTTTCATCTGGTTGTCCTTGGCCAGGGCACCTTTATCCAGGCTTTCCAGATGAGAAAGCAAGGCACAGCAAAGTGAAGCAAACCCATCTGCCCAAGGGCAAAGAGGAAATGTTCAACTAAGTCAGGAACTGAGCTGGTGATTCCTGAGTGCCAGCCTAGTGCCTATCTTCAAGTCTAGCTCTGATTTCTTGCAGTGCTGCCAGTTAAGCCTTGATCCTTTCATCCCTAGCAGGTGAAAAAGCAATACATACCATTATTTCTATGTTTAAATGGCAAGACCTAGTGCAAAAGGTAAATATTTCCAAGGTCTTATCATCACAGCCAGGTGGTGGTTTACTGGTTAGGGTTTGGTGCTCTCTCTGCCAGGGCTTGGGTTCGATTCCTGCTCAGGGAAGCTTTGTTGTGACCTGGTCTAGGGAATCCTGCTCTGGCAGGGGGGTTGGACTAGGTGATCTCCAGAGGTCCCTTCCAACCCCTGACATTCTGTGATCACACCTCTCTGTCACTGAAGAAATGATGAGGCTAGGGCTCAGCAGGATCAGTACTTCTGACCACAGGAAAAAACCACCAGAGGGACAGTGCTTTGGAGTCCAGACACATCTACTCCTGATGCACAAGGAGCTTGCTCCTGGTGCTTAGCTCACTGACAACTATACACAGTGATCATCTGCTAACTGTTAGCTCTGTCTAGACACAGTGTGCTCTCCATTAGCTAATTGTTCACACCTCTCCCCACAGGCTGCAAGACAGCAAGAGAAACAGAGGCAGAATGTGTATCTGTGTAGGACAAGTGGCTCAGCAGATGACCAACAAGCTTTTTACACTGTACCCTTCACCTGCCATTTAATTCAGCACTTGGGTAGCCTCCATTAGGACCTCAAAGTCATACCTTCAAAGCCTTACACAAGGGTCTGTGTCACTTCATGTATGTAGAATTTACTGGGCTTGGACACCCTAGGTGCTGTTTCTGGTGCAGAACTTTGGGGAGAAAGAGGAACAAAACTGTGAAGATGCTGTAAGATTCAATAGCTCAAGCTTAGTGTCCTCAGAGTTTTGTAACTATCAAAATGCTGGATGTATCTCATAATCCAGTATTACTGTGGTTTTTCCCTAGAAATTAAAGAAATATAGAATAAATCTGGCTCTTCCAAAACATTACAGAGTCAGGAATGCAAACTGCAAAATTATTCCTTTTTGTAGAGGAGCTTAGTTGCATTGAATGGATTAGAACTGGAGTTAGTCAGAAATGTCTCAGTGGGACAATTCCTTTTGTTAGAACAAAAGCATTTCACAGGAACATACCTGAGTGAAACAAGGAACTTGAACTTCAGTCTCCTAAAGCCTGAAAGGTACTGCTTAGCCAGGAGAAGAATTCTCTTACAGTTACCTGGTAACAGTAAAGCCTTCTGTTTGTGTAATAAACAAAAGCACTTTGTTTATATTATTAAGTGTGAGGAGAGTTCACTACCCATGAGACTGATGACCCTGACTTGCAGCCTCTACTGGGTTTAACTGGTGAGTGTGGAAGGGACAATCCCAGTCTGTCCATGCCAGCTTTCTGTCCTCACAGCAGCAGTAAGTGCAAGGTAGTGTGTCTAGAAAGGACAAGGAGGCTGGTGAAGGATCTGGAGAATAAGACTGATGAGGAGCAGCTGAGGGAACTGGGTTTGGTTAGTCTGAGGAAAAGAAGGCTCAGGACAGACCTTATCTCTCTCTACAACTACCTGAAAGGAGGTTGCAGTAAAGTGGGGCTTCATCTCTTCTCCCAGGTTACCAGTAATAGGACAGGAGGCAATGGCCTCAAGTTGCACCAGGGGAGGTTTAGATTGGATATTAGGAACAATTTCTCCCCAGCAAGAGTTGTTAGGCATTGGCCCAGGCTGCCCAGGGCAGTGGTGGAGTCACCATCCCTGGAGGGCTTCAATAAACATCCAGCTGTGGTGCTCAGGGCCATAGTTTAGTGGCATGGGGGTGATAGGAGGCTGACAATTGGACTTGATGATCTTAGAGGTCTCTTCCTACCTTAATGACTTTGTGATTCTGTATGCTGGTTGCTCAGCCACCCTCATTTGCAGGCACAAACAATCAATTTTCATTTACATTAGCCACCCTGAGAGTTAACAGCAAGCCATGGAGTGAGATAACACCCATCCTGCTGCCTCTGATCTGCAGGTCTGGTAACAGCACAGGGTGGGCAGCTGAAGTCAGTGGTTTGTCATTAAAAACTCAGAATGGCCACAGGGGCTGATGTGTGGAAATGAGCCAGAAAGTGACTTGTAAAAGTATCTCATGTTCTGTCTGCACTGCCACTGGGGTTGTTTCCTGTCTGATAGGAAGATTTCTTAATCTCAGCATTTCACATGAGAGAAATAGTCTGTCTCCAGGTTCTAGCTGTGTTTGATCAGCATTTGTGCCACTGAAACCTGAAGCAGGCCCAAGGTTTATTAAATATTCCCCTGAAATAATAGGGAAATGGCTCAATAATACTGCATGACTTCATAATGTTAACAGGGAGGTAGGAAGTTTCATTTTCCTCAGTTGTGTCAAGTCTCCATAGGTACAGGTTGCTTTGAAAGCAGCTCTGACTGGAAAAATGCAGTGGAGAAGCAGAGAGACTTCACCCACCCATGGGAAGCCACAGAAACTAGCAGCAGGCAGCATTTGGCTGCCACAGCCACTGTCCCAGCAGCTGAATGACTGACTCCTGGCATTTCTACACCCATCTGACTTAGCCAGTGCAATCCCAGAGCATGTCTCACACCACATTTCCCCTTCTGAATGCCTCAGAAATGTCTGTTTCAACAGCCCTGGTTTTCATGAGACTGTTGTTTCACAGTCTACAGCTCACTGTCCCTTGGTCAGGCCTGGAAACCTCCTCAAAGCTCTGGCAAATGCTTGTGTCTCCATGTTTTCTGCTTTCCCCCTGTGTCCTGAAGCACATCCTCCCTGAAAAGTGCAGCAAATGCATGGCTTTTAATAAAAATAAAATACTATCTGAGTTTTAAGCTTTGCCTAGGACAAACCACCCATGCCATGCTTACCATGCCCCTAGCCTTCTGTTCTGGCATCTAGCTTGCTCCTTTTGCCCCTCTGTGGCTGTTGCACCTTCTGCTTGTTGAGATTAACGTGCCATAATTGTGCACCCATGTGCATGGGATGCACAAAACACATATTGGCTTAGATAGATCCAGGGAAAGGTGCATTGCTCCTCTCAGGAAAATGTCACACAGTAGAGGGATTTATCTACCTTAACACAAATTAAGCCAAGTGATTCATTGTATGGCAACCAAGGAACTTAAATTGTGTATTATTATTTTCAGGTCTTTGGTGTGAGCATGAGTTTTATTGGCTTCAATATTTTAAAGGTTGTACTCATTTTAGCATCATTTCCATTTTATTTGATCTTTCCTGTGGGTTGTTTTCTTTCTAAAAAGAAAAGGAAAGGAAATAGAAAAAAAAATGAAGAGGAAAAACAATTATTTTCAGAAGTGCAAAGCACTGAGGCTTAAATAATATATCAGAATTTAAAGAAAATAAAATGTTCTCTGATTTAAGCAGAACAACACATGTTCTGTATTTGATGGAATGGGAAATTGCTTTTGGCATTCACACAGAGGTGTATGAGAAAACAGGTATTTTATTGTAGCCATGTGATCTTAGAGAGTCAACATAAAAAAACATTTTATAGATTCTGCTTTGTTCCAGCCAAGCTATGCACAAAGAAAATTCTTCCTATGAAACTTTATTGAAGAGCCCTTGGTCATGGATCCTCACAGTGCATAGTTTGCTACAGCCCTAACAGAGCTGGTAATAGAAAGAAGTATTAAAATAGGTAGGTGTAAGAGAACACACTCAGAATACTGTTCCAACCTGCAGAGTTCAAACTGACTCCAAGAAACTCAAGGAAATCAAGGAAAATCATAGAATCATAGAATGGCTGAGGTTGGAAGGCACCTTAAAGATCATCTAGTTCCAACCCCCCTGCCATGGGCAGGGATGCCACATGCACTAGACCAGGTTATCCAGGGCCACATCCAGCCTGGCCTTCAACACTGCCAGGGATGGGGCAGCCACAACCTCTCTGGGCAACCTGTTCCAGTGCCTCAGCACCCTTTGGGTAAAGAATCCCCTTCTAAAATGAAGCTATCTAAAAAGTCACAAGGTTATGTTTTTATCTAGCTGCTACAATCATCCCTCTCCAGCTGCTGAGTGAGGGAGAGTGACCTGTGCTGAAACACCACTCTCCTTCCAGAGCAGTACAACAGTTCAAACCCACTCTATGTGGGCAATCTCTTGAGCATGTCAGGATTGTTACCCAAGAAGGACCTTGTCCTTCATTGTCTGACTACTTCTAAATCATCACCTGCTATTCAAAACCAGCTACTGAGATGTGGAATCACAACTCCCTATAATTCCATGCTGATTTGGTTTGACAAAGAACAGCCTCTAGCCTTCATTATTCTAGTGCTCAGTTTCACAGGAGAAGTCAAATATCAGGATAAACACTGCTTCTTTTAAGTACAATTCCCATTTTAAGAGCTGCACAACCAGATGCATTTAATTTTTAATAAATTTAACAAAGATAAACACAAAATTGATTTGTAGGGATGGCCTAAAACTGGCTAATTCAAGTGCCTGAAGTGAAACAACAAATAGGGAACTTTAGATTCATGGTTGACAGCCTGTAGCTTACAGTGAATCATAGAATTCTAGTATCATCATGGTTGGCAAAGCCCTGAGATCATGGAGTCCAACCATCCACCCAGCACTGCCATGCTCACCACTAAACCATGGCCCCAAGCACCACAGCTCCATGTGTTCTGAACTCTCCCAGGGATGGTGACTCCACCACCTCCCTGGGCAGCCTGGGCCAATGCCTGAGAACCCTCTGGGGGAAGAAAATCTTCCTACTATCCAAACTGGACCTTGCCTGGCATGACTTTAGGAAGTCAAATCTGATAAGGAAATATTGCTCAGAAATGCATTTATCATCCCTGGAGGTTCCAAGAATTGCACATTTTTCACTTGAGATGCAGCCAGCACCCCTGTCCCATCCTTTCTATACCTTGTGCTTTCCAAAGCTGGGATGTCCTGGGTTTCTTCTCTAGGACAGGGTTAAATTTGCAGAGGAAGCTGAAAGGGGCCATGGCCAGGATAGACAGCAGAACCAGCCCATGGGATATCCCATTCCATACTAAGGCCATGCCCCAAACGAGCCCATGGGATATCCCATCCCATTCCATAGCTAAGGCCATGCCCATGGGGCACTGCAGGAGCAGGAGCTGAGCCAGGGCAAGGCACTGGGGCTAGGTGCAGGCACCACAGAGAAAACAGTGACTGGGAACTGGCAAGCAGCTGGGGAACACCTGGGGAGGGTCCATGCTGGGAACTCCTCACCTCCCCCATGGAGCCAAGGAACAGGAGAACTTGGGAAGTGTTGGCTGGGGGTCAGGCAATGGTTTGCTCAGCAGCTGGCTCATGCCCTCAGGTCTGATATCCTCTATGTATTTATACATATTCATATATATTACCAGTTTAGTTTTCTTTTTAATCCTCTTGTTTCCTCCCTTCTCTGTGTTATTCTCTTAAGTTTTTCCTTATTTCAACCTACAGGATTTGGGCATTTTTGCTCCTGATTCTCCTTTCCTTCCCACTAGGGGAAGTGTGCAGCAGCTTTCATGGGGCACAGCTGCCAACTGGATCTGAAACCATGACAGAAGACTAATTCATGTAAGGGACATTTAAGATCCAAACCTTCTGTCCTGTAATTTAAAGATTCTATAAGAGTCATCCATTATTGGACAAGTGCATCTTTTGTACTGGCAAGTTCTACCTGCTTTTAGTTCATCAGTTCTGTGTAAAATTCTTTAGGCTTCATTGAATATTTCTCTTCACAACCTAAATTCTTCCTGCTGCATTTACCATTCTATGTAAAATTAATGCTCCCAATCCTTTGTTTAAGCCTAATGGCAGAAGAATGTATTTACATTATCTTGAGATAGTACAATATACAGCTTATGTTTTGCTCATAATAATAGAGGAACTTACCCTCTATTCCTACCACTGATCAAACATTATCCTGCAGTCTGTTTATATACTGGAGGGGGGTTAGCAGATTTAGTGACTATGACTGCACTGTAGACCCTGGTTCACTTAAATCACTGTAAATGATTCCCATATACCCACATTCTTAATTAAAGGAAAAGTGGCCTGAACAGCTTATCAAATGTCCCTAAACTGTCATAACATTAAATTATTGTACAAACAACATGGGGCCTAGGAGAAGTCAGAAGGATATTTTAACTCCCTTCCCTGTAGAGTTATCAGTTCTATCTGGACCAAAGCTCAGCTTCCCATTCTGTGAACACAGTTGGTATATTCCATATTCCATGCTCAGCAGATGAGGTACTCAGTTGGCCAAGTACTTGCAATCATCACCTTTTGGAATGTGCTTTTCTGTTTATCAATGGTCTTCAAAAAACAATCCCAGGCCCCAGCACCTTCCCACTGAAGCCATTGGCAAATTTGCTCTGATTTCAGTAAGCTGTCCACATTCTTCTTTTTACTGCAGTCTAGGCCCTTTCTAGGATTGCTGAATTATAAAATGTATGGTATGGGAAATTATATTTATGTTCAATAAATGAGTTCCACATTGCTCTAAGCTGCTTTTATGCATTGTCATTTTTATTGCACCCACCACTTTTTATTGCACTGCACTAACCCTTTTGCTCTGGGAGAGAAAGTGCTGGGAAATGCTTGGCTCAGGAATAAGACAGAACTTGTACCAGAACTCCAAGTCCTTATGGCACATAACCTCCACATCCCCAAAGCTTGTTAGACTAAGAAGCTACAAGGTTTTTCCCAGTAGTTCTTATTAGCAAGGCTTCTTTACATGGACAGGTGATTTTAAGCAGCAAACATATTTGTGGGAGCTTGGCTGTTAAAGGTTGGGAAAAAAAGGGTTCAGTCTGACAAATTCCACACTTCAAATCATGCACATAATTGGCTTCCTGGGGTGCTTATTCTAGAGAGATTTTTCACAGCCTGACAGAGGGAATTGGTAGACTTTAACTCTGAGGTAAAAGAGTGAGAAGGAACAAGGGAGCAAGTGCCATAGGAAATGGCAGAAATATTAGGTTTGCATGTTTTGCAGCATGCACTGTTGAAATCACAAACTGAAGAAAACATTCAAAGATGTCTTTCCTCAAGCCTTCTGTAACACATGATGTTCCCTCAGGCAAAAATCTTCTCAAAGCTTCCCTACTGCAAACCTGTCCAGGTTACTGCTGTCTCACTGAGGTGACTTGTAAAAGGGAGAAACTGAGCTGGCAGAGCAGTTATTAAACAAATCCCTGTTTCCACAAGTGTGCTGGGACATATTCACTTGCTGCTTTGTGCTGCTGCAGCAATGCAAAGCAGTCAAATGTAACAGAATTTGAGCCACTAATCTGAATTAAAGAACAATTCCTTGACAGTTTAATCTATGGAACCTATTTTAGCTAAGGCTTGCTTGATTAAGGATGCACTGGTTTGGGATTCAGTCACATCTTGAGAATCTGTTTCCCATGGAGTAAGTCTGCATCTTTTGCTGAGTTTCTAGGAGTACATGATGGCTCCAGGGATTTCTTCTGCAGCATCATACCAGGGATGGAATCCTGCCCCTCTCAAAGGTGCAAAATGTTTGCTCATTGTTGATAGGAAGCACAGAAGGAAAGGGAGTTGCAGGAAAGGAAGGGAAGGGTAAAATCTGGTTTTCCCAAGTGAGCCTAGATAATATCTTCCTTAAATAAAGACTAATCAAAGAGCTCAGATTCCTGTGCTTGGAAAGAGGTATGGCAAGAACAAAGTGCCTCAGTGTACCCCCAGGTACTGCAGAGAGGAGACCACATGTTGGAAAAGAGTGTCACCCTGTGCCCTGAGGCCACCTCTCCTTCCAAAAAGAGGAGAGCAGAGGTCCCCTGAGTGTTGCTGTCAGCTTTTATGCTTTCCATTTTTTTCCTGTCAAAGTAAACCAGGACAACAGTGGGGATTGATTCTCAGGGAAAATGAGGTCCCCATAAGAAAACCATAGAACCACACTGGCAGAGAGCTTCAGGGGTGAAGGCACAGACAGCAGCCATACCTTGGGTTGATGGGCTGCAATTTTAATGTAGTTAAACCCCAACATTTTGTCAAACCCTTTAAGTCCTTTGGGAGGATAATTCCCCAATGGGAAGGTGGCCTCCTGATTGCCTTCTGAGGCACACTGAGTCTCCTACAACTGGAAGCCATAGTTCATCTTACCCAATTCACAGCCTGGTCTCTTTTCACACAGAGCAGGCAAATTTCTACCTTATGGGTGCAACAGTTTCAATCTAGGCAAGGCAAGTTGAAGTTCTAACAAATCTCAACTGATCAAGATTTTTCCTTTTTGTTTTTATTTCACTAGGTTTGTCCATATTAAAACTGATGAATTTTCTTTGCACCAGGACTGTAAACAGGTTGGTCCCTTCCAACCTGTGCCATTCTATGATTCTATGATCTATGAGTTCAAATACATTTCATTATCATATTTTTTCCCCTACAATGCAGACATGGCACAAATGTGAAATATTTGACCTCTCTGACAAATCACTTTACCTAGAGAAAGTACAGGAATACTGTGATCATACAGCTGTCCCATTAGGAATATTGCCTCCCTAAAGTCTGGTCAGGTACTAGGGAGTGGTGTTCAGATGGGCTTAACTCATCAGCAGGAGTCCCTGATTTATTCACTTCTTTTCTTAAGAATACTTTACTATATCTTCTTTTCAAATGAACCCAAAATCATCAGTAGTCACTGTACAGCTCAGCTACTGTTCCCTACAGCTCAATATATGCCTTTAAATGAGGTTCCACAAGTACTGAATACCCTGAGAAGAGAGATGATGTAAGGTCCAGGAAATACCCAGCTGGGACATAGACTCACTCCTGGGTTTCTTATCTGGCTGCTGGTTCTAAAAAACCTCAAGGGCTTGCACACAGTCATTCACACTCAACAATGGAAGAGATGTGATGATCCTAATTCATCCCATGCTCTAGTGAAGATGACCCTGTTCATGCCAGGGGGGCTGGACTAGATGACCTTTAAAGGTTTCTCCCAGCCTAAACTGTTCTATGATTCTGTGACTCTATGATTCTACATTTCTATGTCCAGATTAAACAGGCATTACACTCAGTCTGAGTCATGTCCCAGCATCCCCAAATGGGATTCAGGAACCAAACTGACCAGCAATCTGAGGCAGCCCATGGGGAACAGGTTTGGCCCTTCTGCCTGGGTAACCATCAGAGAAACTGCCAGGAATTCATGCAGAATTCCACCCTTCCTTGCCCAGCATTCATCCTTGCAAGGACCTTTCCTGTGACCATCAGGGTTATTGGAGAGTGTGCATACACTAGTGCCCAATTATTTCCACCTTGCAAGAGACCTGAGACATACCTGAGTCAAAACTTAAGGCCAGTACCAGTTATCTTCCTACTACAGGTAAAGCCAAAATAGCAGCTGTCTTACCTAAGATACACCTGCAAAGACAAATCCTGGCTGATGGCAATCACTTACCACTCCTGCAGCTTTCCTAAGTGGGCTAGATCAAACCTGCTGAATGTCACCATCTTGAGGATTAACAGAAATGTTCCCATCAACCAGGGGGCTTATTTTCTCCTTCCACAAAGAGAAAAGATGAAAGAAAGTGAGCCTACTGAAAAGCCTAGGTTTAAAAAGAAGGAAAGCTAAAGGATTGTTCTTTAAAGTCAGCCACTAATTCTTAAAGAGCATTCCACTCTTTGGAATTGAAAGCAAAACAAAATAAATCCTTTTTATCATTTTCAGAAGTAGAAAATGTAGTATCTGACCACATTCACAAGAGTTGCATTCTTTCCTATTTTGTGTTTCCATTATTGTGCATTATTCTTCTAAGACTCAAATTTAGCAGCCCTGATGGTTTAAATTCAGCATAAAAATAAAACACAGCAAATGTCATGGCAGCCTCCCAAACATTTAATGTCAGGTTCCCTTATGTTCAATGCTTTACTAGAAGCTTCTCATCCATCAATTAGACAATTCTGGAATATTTAATTTTGTAATTAAAAATTAAATCCCTTATGCTTGGTATTGTTTTGTGGGAAGAATTGCTTCTTCATATACCAACCTCAGTATGTGTACTTGGAGATATATATGTGTATCTGCATTTTTTTCTGGTGTTACTTCCCATCAGCATAATTAAGCATTTTCTTTCTATTAAGACTTTGCACATCATACATAGTTCTGCAAGTGGAGCCATGCAGAGGCTCAATCTATTTCCCAGCAAGTCTACAAACCTCTCCAGAACCTGTCTGCAAAGACTGTCCTCACAAAATTCATAGAATCATAGAATCATAGAATGGCTGAGGTTGGAAGGCACCTTGAAGATCATCTAGTTCCAAACCCCCTGCCATGGGCAGGGATGCCACATGTACTAGACCAGGTTATCCAGAGCCACATCCAGCCTGGCCTTAAACACTGCCAGGGATGGAGCCTCCACAACCTCTCTGGGCAACCTGTTCCAGTGCCTCAGCACCCTTTGGGTAAAGAACCCCCTTCTAATCTCCAGCCTAAATTTCCCCTCCTTCAGCTTGTAACGATTCCCTCATGTCCTGTTGCAATCAGACCAGGAGAAAAGTCTCTCTCCTTCTGCCTTATAATCCCCTTTCAAGAAGGGAAACCTTAAATAGGTGTGAGGATGCCACAGCAACTAAGACAGGAAACAGTGTTTAACATGACCCAGGGGCTTGAGGAAAAGTGGGATGGCATGAAAACCAGAAGGAAAAGGAATACATGGGTGGAGTGAGCTGAGGAAGATCACAGAATCACAGAATATTAGGAGTTGGAAGGGACCTCCAAAGATCAGCTAGTCCAACCCCCCTGCCACAGCAGGATTCCCTAGACCAGCTCACACAGAAGCGCGTCCAGATGGGGTTGGAATCTCTCCATAGAAGGAGACTCCACAACCTCTCTGGGCAGTCTGTGCCAGGGCTCTGGCACATCAACTGGGAAAAAATTCCTACGTGTATTCACATGGAATGTCCTATGCTTCAGCTTACAGCCATTGCTTCTTGTCCTGTCACTGGGCTTCACTGAGAGGAGCCTGACCCCATCCTCCTGATACACACCCTTCACGTATTTAAAAGCATAGATGAGGTCACCCCTTAGCCTCCTCTTCTCCAAGCTCAAGAGACCCAGCTCCCTCAGCCTTCCCTCATCAGGAAGATGTTCCACTCCCTTCATCATCTTGTTGGCTCTGTGCTGGACTCTTTCCCTATCCTTCTTCAACTGAGGGGCCCAGAACTGGACACAATATTCCAGATGTGGCCTCACCAGGGTAGAGTAAAGGGGGAGGAGAACCTCTCTTGACCTACTAACCACACCCCTTCTAATCCACCCCAGAATCCCATTGGCCTCCTGGCCACAAGAGCACACTGCTGGCTCATGCTCATCCTTCCATCCACCAGGACCCCAGATCCCTTTCCCCTTCACTGCTCTCCAACAGGTCAGTCCCCAGCCTATACTCATCCATGGGGTTGGTCTTTCCCAGGTGCAAGACTCGACACTTGGCCTTGTTGAATCTATTCAAAGTCTCCCTGCCCAACTCTCCAGCCTCTCTAAGTCTTGCTGAATGGCAGCACAACTCTCCGGTGTGTCAGCCACTCCACCCAGTTTAGTGTCAGCAGCAAACTTGCTGAGAGCACACTCTGTTCCAGGCTAGGAGAAAACAGTAAGACAGAGAATGCTTGAGCCCCATGAGGACCTTTAACTCTGAGCCCAGTGTAGAGTCTGAAACCTCTTACCACCAGCCTGGGAATCAGCCAACATTGTACCAGTGACTCTCATGCCAGGCAGGCTGAAATCAGCAGGGCTGTGGCTTTGACCTGTAGTCACCAAGTCTATCAAAACATAGCTTCCTACAGACACACAACACAGCTGCAAACATCCCTTGGAGGTATTGCACATCTCTTTCAGCTCCCTGTCACTGAATGCACACTGTCTCTACACCAACAGAGGTTACCCAGGGCAGAGAACTGCATGCTGAGTTCACCAGACCATCCCTTTGGTGACATAAGCTGGTGAGTGTTATCTTCATTCAAATATTAAGTAATTAAGTAATAAAGACATTCATTAATTCTTAAACATCACACATTTAACTGTCATAGTCTTCAGAGTTTGTTTGCTGTCATGGCAATTTCATTTGAATAGGAATTCAGTCATGGTTAAGTAGCAGCAAGAACCTCTTCACTGTTTGGGGAAACACACAGGCACTCTAATTTGTTTCAATATCTGTTTATATTAAGCCTTTGAAACAAGAGTTTCCCATAAAGTCTTTTTGCTTCATGCAAACAGCATGATTCTGAGCTCTCTGCCATCCTACATGTTCTTGAAATTGCAGAATAATTCCTGCTATCAGCACAGACTGAGGCAAGGAGAAGCCAGAAAATATTTGGGGGGGGGGGGGGCAAATATATTTCTGACTCGTTCATATTTACTCCCATATACTGCACACTTCAAAGCACAGAGCTGCTCTTGGAAAGTTTTACAGCATGAGGTGTGAAATCTAAACTTCCAAAGGACAAAGAGCTCAGCCTAGAGGTGTCTGAACTCACACTGCTCCTGACTGTAAGCACAAAGCACTGTCCCTATGAAACTAGATAACAGCAAAGAAAAACAAGATTGTCATGTCTTATTGCTTTTGTTTAACCTATTTTGCAGTGAATGGGATCTTCAATAATCTAGTATGCAGAAAACCCTCATTTTTTGGTCATTTCATCACATCCTACCTCCCTTGGGGAGCTCTGCTCTGTGTGTAAACAAACACAGGCTTTTCTCTAAAATCATAAGGCAAGGGGGGGTTGAGCAGGGAGCTAGAAAGCTGGCACTGAGGCAGCCCAGTGTTCTGCAGCCCTTGGTAGGAAACTCTCTGGTGCTGTTCAGCTTTTCCTCTGCACATCAGGACTGTAAGTCACTGCAGCAGTGGGGCTTTTGGGGGTAGGAAATCATCTCATTGCTAGGTCAGGGCCACTGCCCTCTCCTGGTTTGTAGAATCAGGTCTGCAGCAGGTTTAATTCTGGACTGCTAAAGACATTTGTATACAATGACAGCTTCTGCTTACAGACTCATTTTTCCTGCCCTCTACTAGACTCTCTCCCAGTTTCACTGAACTTCTTAACAGCTTGAGCTATAACATTTAGGTGAGGATTTATCTTCCTCAGCTTCAGCATTTTTCACTAATAACATTAAAGCCTGGCAATCTCTTCCAGCCAGTGCCATGAGAACTCTCTGGATGTGCAGCATACAAAGTATTCTTGGACAGAAACATCCTCCCAGTGCTCATCAGGCCAAGAGCTATTTCCTTGCTGTTTACTCCCACTCCTCTCATAGAGAAGGATGAACACTGCAAGGAAAGGAAAGGCTTGGACTTCAAGGGAGCTTGGCATTCCATTTTATTGCTTTTCTCAGTCCTCCATCCTAGCTCTGAAATATCATTCCCCAAACATACATAAGTTCAGGAACACCCACAGGTATACTTTAATGGTAAAGAAATGCTGTTGGCCCAAGCACTGTGGTAGAGCTGTAGTATGTGTGGAATGCAAGCTAAATCATCACAATATAGCATGTGCTGCCCATGCTGTTAATAAATAAGTGGGGAGATACATGATACTCTGCACTCATAGTGTCTGAGGCTGAGAGTGCCCAAACAATCAGGCCAAGGCCATCAAGAGACCCCAGTTTCTGGAGTTTCTGG
Organism: Galbula dea; assembly: GCA_013399015.1. Classification (NCBI taxonomy): domain Eukaryota; kingdom Metazoa; phylum Chordata; class Aves; order Piciformes; family Galbulidae; genus Galbula; species Galbula dea. The sequence continues at coordinate 30,562 of VWZX01003014.1, forward strand.
AGTTCCTGTCCTGCTCCACACTGAGGGTGTTTGTTCCAAAATGAAAGCTTACTCTAATATTCTGCTTCTGTCATGTTTCTCTCTTTTTAAGGCTGGTTGTTGAAGTAGAAAGAGCATTTAATTCCTTCAGCATCAGAAAGGTATATGAAGAAGTGGTAGTGGAATTCCTCAGCTTCTATAGTTCAAGTCAGATGCCCAAGGCTATTTAATGCAATTAGAGCCAGATGCTCTCAGTCAGGCACAAAATTCCTTTTATATCCCTGAAAAGCAAAAAAGAACCTTGTTTGCTCTTTATAAGGAATTTCAAAAGCTCTGCTTTCTAAGGCTGACTTCTAATTTTGTAAGGGGTGTTACAAATAACATCTTCCTTCAGAGTGTCCACTACCATTTAGCACTTGTCTGCTTTAGTTTGGAAACAATGCAGAGCACAAATGGCCAAGGACAAATAACCAGGACCTTTCAACTTCTTCCTGCAGCCACAGGGAATGCACTAATATGACAATATTTTGTGACCCTGCCCTGGAAAATGTAATTTCAGATAGAAAAGGCTATTGAGGTAGAACACTGCTAGTTGAGTTGTTATTATGAGAATTTTTGTCTTACTTTAATAAAAGATCTCCTCTCTTTAAAAGTACTGAGGTGAGGCAGAAGTGGAAGCCACACAGATTCCAAGCTTTTTGCCTTTACTTCCCTAAGTCCAGAATAAGATGAACTCAGTAGAATGACATCACTGCAACTTGATGTGAGAGAAGACTTAGGTCTACTGTGTCTGCTGGGAAATAAAGGAGTAATAATTAACAGGAAAGGAAAGCTGATGGAGAGATATAAATCAGTTCCAGGTAAGCAAAGGGGCAGACTCTGGAAAATCTATAGATTTTGAGCAGCTATCATCTTCCTAGCAGGTTACTTTGCTCCAAAGCCCAAGGCACCTTCTCCCAGCCAGCAATAATGGACTGTGTGCCTGTGGCTCAGCCACTGGATGAAAGTTTGCTCTCTGTTGGATGGATAATGGAGGCAAGTTTGTCTAAATGGTCAGTTTGGCACTGCTGGGACTCCCAACTGTTGGTTCCCCAATGGAGGAACAGGAGTCAGCACAGGGCTCAAGCAAAGATTTTGGGGCAAAAATGCCTCAAAATGTCCCAGGGAGACAAGGCAGGCTTCTCTGCCAGAGTCCTGTAAACCAGAACTGCTCTCTGGCAAATGATGGAAGCTTAGAGATAGCCTTCAGGTGTTGTGGCTCCCAACCTGCCCATGTCTGGAACATGATCTGCATAACTCCAGGCTTAATTCCTCTGTATGTGCTTGCTGGACTCTGTTCTCATATTCAGTGCTGAGGCAGCACTCACACTATAGCAAATGACATTAATGGGAACTATTGCTCATCCACACTGAACACTGAAGTCCTATTGATTTACTGAATTCAGAAGCCTTTGGTATGGGAGGGCAATTTGCTATTTATTCATTTTAACCTGTAGCTGAGAGATTGAAGAATTAGGGTGGACCAAATGGTGCATTTAAAATCCCCCAGGCTGTCTGGAAACAGCCAGCTTATTTAACACCTGGGATGGAATAAGCCAAGCAATAAAGTCCTTGAAAGGGTAAAACATCAGACAGCAATGATCATGTTTATCAGCTCAGAAGGTGTTCTTGCAGGAGAATCACAATTATGTCTTCAATGAGACTTTTTGACTGCACAGATTCAATGACATAATCTGATTGTTTACATCAGCTGGAACTTACAAAGCCACTGAAATCTTCCTGTTGAGCCCTGCCACATGCCAGCCCTGTTTGCATCCTGCCCTGCATGCATGTCCACTGTGGGAGGTCCCTTTGCTTCAGGCTGCCTTTCAGAAGTCACAAGGTGACCTGCTGCAGGAACACTGTTTATTTGGCTCCAGCCTTCAAATAGATGCCTTCAGTCTTTGACAGAAGGAAAAAACATAGCACACAGGACACAAGTTGCCAGCACAGCAGACACAAGGCAGCATTAGATGCACTGTCATTTCTAGGTAAAGTCAACACCTCACAGAATTCTCTCTCCTCACTCTCACCAGATTAGGAAACACTTCAGTGAAGCAGGAGCTTAGAAAAGGAAATGTTCTTATGCTACTACTGGGAGAGAAAGCACAAAACCTTGCACACACTTCTACAGCCACACATCCTGTCAACAGAAGGAACAAAAAAATGCCATGAAATAGCCTGAAACCTGCAGTTTCCCATGAAACAATTTAAGGTCAGTCCTTGGAATTTTGTCCTGAATTTTTTTCCTTATTTTTTTTTCTTTTCATTTCCCTTTTTTTTTCTGTAAAGAAATAAGAAAAATGACTACTGGTTCCCTAATGAAGAAAAAAATATTCCCATTTCCACCTTTTTCTAGGGAACTAAGAAAGGTGACTTCTTTAGTGCTCAGCTGAGAAGGGAATTCCAACTGGCAACTGGCACCAGTTCAGCCCACTCTGCCCACTGGAGTGAATATTTCCTTGCAAACTGTAGGAGGTGTCATTTGCATATCTCCAAGTAATGCTTCACAGGAAAGAGCAATTTCTCCTGTAAGGTGGTTGCTCATTAGGGCTCCCAGAAAGATAAAAGGTTGCCCATGACTTTCGCACATCTTCATGCTACTACTGCCACCTTGCCAAGGCTCAGGAGGTCACTTGCCTTAGATATGAAGGTGTGGGAAGTGGTTTCAGGCAGGGAACTCATTTTCACAGAGACACCTGTATTAGCACTGAGTTCAACTTCTGAAGGACAGACCTTCAGAGGCACAGCTGTCTCCAGTGTTTCCTCCACTCTGTGTACTGGACATAGCAAACCCTCATCACAAACCACAAACTTTCCCACATTCAAAACAAAGCTGGTCTAGGGAATCCTGTTGTGGCAGGGGGGTTGGACTAGATGATCTTTCCAGGTCCCTTCCAACTCCTAATATTCTGTGATTCTGTGTGATTCTGTGATTCTGGACTTCAACTCCACCTCTGAAGCCAGGCACCCAACTTTGGAGTTAACCATCACCTCATGTTGTGGTCAATGGCTCCTTGTCTAGGTGGAGGCCAGTGACAAGTGGTGTCCTTCAGGGTTCTGTCTTGGGACTGGTGCTCTTCAATGGCTTCATTAATGACTTGGGCAGAGGTATTGAGTGCACCCTCAGCAAGTTTGCAGACAACACCAAGCTGAGTGGTGTGGTTGACACGCCAGAGGGGCGAGATGCCATTCAGAGGGACCTGGACAGGCTTGAAAAGTGGGCCTGTCAGAATGAAATGAAATTCAACAAGTCCTGCATCTGGGTAGGAGCAACCCAAGATATGAGTATAGGCTGGGAGAAGAACTTGTTGAGAGCAGCTGTGCAGAGAAGGACTTGGGGGTCATGGTAGATGAAAAGCTGGACATGAGCCGGCAATGTGCACTCACAGCTCAGAAGGCTAACCGTGTCCTGGGATGCATCAGGAGAGGCATGACCAGCAGGTCTAAGGAGGTGATTCTGCCTCTCTATTCTGCCCTTGTGAGGCCCCATCTGGAGTACTGTGTACAGTTCTGGGCTCCTCAGCATAAAAAAGATGTGGACCTCTTGGAGCGGGTCCAGAGGAGGGCCACAAAGATGATCAAAGGACTGGAGCACCTCCCCTACGAGGACAGGCTGAAGGAATTGGGGTTGTTCAGCCTGCAGAAGAGAAGGCTTAGAGGGGACCTTATAGGTCCCCTTATAGGGAATTATAAGGCAGAAGGAGAGAGACTTTTCTCCTGGTCTGATTGCAACAGGACACGAGGGAATGGCTACAAGCTGAAGGAGGAGAAATTTAGGCTGGAGGTTAGAAGGGGGTTCTTTACCCAGAGGGTGCTGAGGCACTGGAACAGGTTGTCCAGAGAGGTTGTGGCTGCCCCATCCCTGGCAGTGTTTAAGGCCAGGCTGGATGTGGCCCTGGATGACCTGGTCTAGTGCATGTGGCATCCCTGCCCATGGCAGGGGGGTTGGAACTAGATGATCTTTAAGATCCCTTCCAACCTCAGCCATTCTATAATTCTATGATTCTATGATTCATTGCTGAAGTTCCATTCTGGAGCTGGCCTATTACACTCCTCTAGACACAAAAGCATTTCCTGAAGTTTCTCCATCAGATCCATGACCTCTTCTTTCCCTTTAAAATGTAGGCAACAGAACTTTTTAATATTCCAAGAGGGAGAACATCACACATAAGTGCATAAAAGAAATGGAATAATGTTCTTGCCATAACACTGAGCCACCCAAGGCATTTGTTAGGGCTCAGCTCTAGTCAGGATGATGCTTTAAGAGAAGTTTGGTTTGCAGTTGAGTATGTTATTCCAGCAGCATTCCCTTCTATATTTTTCTCACTTGGCCCAAATATCAGTGACTACATGGGGTGCAAGCAGTGAATACTCAAGACCTTTATCCTGCTGCAGCAAACAAGACTAAAATGTGTGGAGAGGTCCAGGGGAGCTCAAGGATTTCTTGCCATGAGAGTCCAACAGCTAGTTTGATTTTGCTTTGCCCCACATCCTGTCACTGGAACCTTTCAGATGAGGAGGAGGACTCTTTCCTGGGAAGGACACTGAAGCAAGTCACACCTTAAGACATTTAAGACCCCTAACCAAGAATTGTATGTGTTGAAGTTCATCCTTTCTGTGGAATCACCTCTCAAGTAGCTGTTCACAACCACTGCTGCTTCAGAAGGACAGTGCACATCCACCCAGTGGTGTCACCCATTAGGTTGAACTTATGTCAGCATAAATCCTACTCAGTCCAGAGCAGTCCTCACCCACATGAGGGACCAGTCTCAAATACTCAAATCAGGTGCCTAAGAAACTACAGCAATGAACCACATGTTCATAAATGCACTACCAGGTCTGTGGGACTTACCTAGCTTATATGAGGCCATTTCATTTCTATAGAAATGGGGATTTTCTTTAAAACAGGTGATAAAATCTCCTGGAAACAGTGTTAGGGCACTGGAGATGCAGTTCTGAGAATGTGTTGTGTTTGCAGCTTACTCTCTTCAGTCTCTATTAAGTGTTAAACTCTTTATATATCCTTCTGGCTCCATCTCTCCACACAGTTCTCCCAGGCTGCATGTCCCTGGGGCTGAATCCACACATGCAGCTCAGGGAACTTTCCTGTAAGGTTTTGACACAGATGAGAAGGAAACAATTGTATCCTTTACTTGGTGTAGATACTCTTACATTTGCCAGGCCTTGTAGTCAGCAGTAGGCAAGGGAATGATCCCACACTCTCTAAACCTGGAGGAGATATGTTTATTCCACATCCAAATCCATATCTGAAGTCTGCTGAGTGTGCCTTAGGTGGGTAAATAAGGACTGTGCTCTTCTCTCTTGCATCTTGCAAAGAACAGTAAAAATGCTGCAGATGATGCCTTCTTTATCAGACTACAAAAGCAATATGAAGATCTTCATCTCCAATAACCCAAAAGCCCTTCAAGCCCTTCCTGGCCTATTAGCTAACATTGTGATTTAAAAGAAGACACATCCAAAATGGATTTGGTTCAGAGTATTTTGCACTGCTTCAGTGTACTTTTGGTTCATGGTGCCTTGCTGTGTACCTTGTGTTTTGTTACACACAGCTTGCTCTGTGTATTTTAAATAGCACAGGACCAGACTTCACCCTGGGATTGGTGCTGAGGAGCACTGATACTGCCCTGACAAAATTCCTGCCAAGTGCCATTAAGGCTCAGTGCTAAGTGATATTTGAGAGGCCTCTGCATCACCTGCAAGTGCAGAGCTGAATAACACAGACCCAAACACTGCCCTTACCAGGTTAGGAAAGGGGCTTCTGGCCCAGCCCATCTTCCTGCTGCCAGTGTCTGTAAAGCCACAAGGAGAGACTAAAGTTGCTGTGATGCTGCTGCAGTCCCTGTAAACCATCCCTCAGATAGTCAGCACAAACCTGCATCTGAAGCCATCCCAACAGTTCACCCCAACAGCAGCAAAGGCTTGGAGTGAACCATGCTTTGGGGTTTTTTGGGCATGTTTTGAACTGAAACTCTTAAAACTCTTCCTGTTCTCCTAAGTAGCAAAGTATCAGCAATGTAGGAGGTCCTTGTGATGCACAGATGTAACTCAGCTAAGAGAAGCACAGCTCCAATGGGAATGACAGGTAGGGCTTCTGGAATGCAATGGTGAGATGCCCTCATTCAGTGAGCAGGTACCCTTGGCTGTTGGCTGCCACCACAGCTGCAGTCTCACAAGGAGAATGGTAATGTTCATTTGCACTGCTGGGGCATTCTTACTCTCTGTAAATTCAGTTTTGGGCCTCTCACTCCAATAAGAACACTGAGGTCCTGGGGTGAGTCCAAAGAAGGGCAACAAAGCTGGAGAAGCAGCTAGAGCACAAGTGTTATAAGGAGCAGCTGAAGGGAACTGGGGTTGTTTAGCTTGGAGAAAAGGAGGCTTAGGGGAGACCTTCTCACTCTCTGGAACTCCCTGAGAGGAGGCTGGAGTGAGGAGGGAGTTGGTCTCTCCTCTCAGGTTAACAGTGAAAGAACAGGAGGCAATGGCCTCAAGTTGCACCAGGGGAGGTTTAGATTGGATATTAGGAGCAATTTCTCCCCAGCAAGAGTTGTTAGGCATTGGCCCAGGCTGCCCAGGACAGTGGTGGAGTCAACATCCCTGGAGGGGTTCAAAACACATCTAGCTGTGGTCCTTAGGGCCATAGTTTAGTGGCATGGGGGTGTTGGGTCAATGGTTGAACCTGGTGATCTTAAAGCTCTTTTCCAACCTAAATGTTTCTATGATTCTATGACTGGGGTAACTAATTGGTTTAAAATATTAAAAAGCAATATAAAAATCACCAGGCTTTTCTCACTTTAAAGAGAGCTTTTTGTTGCTATGGCCTACAGCACAGAATTAGCTGAGAATAGGAATAAAAGTTCTGTGGGGATATCTGCAGTGTACTTTGGCCCTGGAAAAGGCACCAGACATTCATCCAAAAAATCCTATCCATAACTGAGAGGGTTTTGCTCTGTTTCTTGTGGAAACTATTCTGCAGCTGCTGACCATTTGTCTGAATTAACAACAGACCTTTATTTCTTCTTGCTCTAACAGCCTGTGGATGCTGGAGTGCTCCAGAGGATTTTTCCTATGCCTTGTGGCAGTGCATGTGAACAAGAAATGTTTCAAGGGGAAGGGGCAAAGCCAGTCAGCTATCATTTGTTGAGGGCTATACCCAGGGAGTTCTGAAGAGTCCAGGGTTGCAGAACATTTGTAAAGCAGCTCCACTGGCTGCAAATTGTGCTTTGCATTTAACTGCTCTGTGAACATCCCAAGGAAACAACTGGCAGTCTGTGGAGTGTCAGATTCAATGGCTGGTGTTTAAGCTTTAAAAAATGGCCATTAGAGTTGCTCATTAGCCTTTTCTATTAGTTCAGCTGCAGCACCCTAGCAGCAGAGGGAATCCTGGGGTAGGCATGTTGCCATGGTACCATATTTAGCAACATGTTAATTAAATCTGCTGAAAGTAAGAGATTCTAATAATTGATATAGCACCAAGAGTGAGAGATGGAGCAGGTCTCCCAGCATTTCTAACTGTGTTTCAGAAGTGGACATCTGAATGTGGATGTGGTGCACATAAAGAGCATGTCACAGCACCCCCCTGGCTCCTCCTCAGGAGATAGCAGTGGCAGGCTCCTTATCAGTGCTGGAGGAAACAAACAACTGTATTCAGTAAAGAATTTATATGCTGTAGTAAAACAAACAGTTCATTCCATGCATCTCACAACAGATACTACAGTGCACAAGTCCTGCCATGATCTACTGAAGCTCTGATGTCTGTAAAATGGCACAAGCCTTTCCTGCCAGCCTTTGCTTAGCTCTGGGCTGCAGCATTTCTTCACTTGCAGACTCATCTCCTTGGTCTTCCTTCTTTCCCCATTCTTTCACGCAGAGAGCTGTTAGGAACTGTTGTTAGCAAACAAACTTGTACCCTGCATATGTTCCTGTGCCTTTTTGAACAGCCCAGCCTGGATCACAAGCTGTATCCCACACCATTGTGTCCAGCACAAAAACATTGCAAGGCAATGAACTTGTAGCCCTTAGTGAGGAGCAGGACACTAAAACATCACTCACGACAAACTACTCAGTTTACTTTTGTAGCAGAGGATGATTTCTGGTTATTCTCATTCAGAGCAGGAAAAATGCATCTACATCTTCTCCAAATGATACACACTGAGGTTTTGGGTGGGTTAAAAAGCAACAACCTTTAGTAGTGCCTCACCTGGCCAGAGGATAAGGAACACAGTACAAGTTCACACCCACTTGCAGAAGATTTCATGGCAACTGCCTCACTCTGGTTTACATTTGGTGTCTTCATTTTTCTCTCCTTCATCCCCTGCTCACTTTTGCTGGTCTGTAGTTCTCTCTTCCCATCTGGATCCTTTCCCATTTCACATATATTCACAGAATCACAGAATGTTAGGAGTTGGAAGGGACCTCCAAAGATCATCTAGTCCAACCCTCCTGCCACAGCAGGATTCCCTAGACCAGCTCACACAGAAGCGCGTCCAGACGGGGTTGGAATCTCTCCAGAGAAGGAGACTCCACAACCTCTCTGGGCAGTTTGGGCCAGGGCTCTGGCACCCTCACTGTGAAAACATTTCTACATGTATTCACACAGAATCTCCTATGCTTCAGCTTACAGCCATTGCCTCTTGTCCTGTCACTGGGCTTCACCGAGAAGAGCCTGACCCCATCCTCCTGACACACACCCTTCACATATTTAAAAGCAGAGATGAGGTCACCCCTTAGCCTCCTCTTCTCCAAGCTCAAGAGACCCAGCTCCCTCAGCCTTTCCTCATCAGGAAGATGTTCCAGCTCCTTCATCATCTTGTTGGCTCTGTGCTGGACTCTTTCCAGCAGTTTCCTATCCTTCTTCGACTGAGGGGCCCAGAACTGGACACAATATTCCAGATGTGGCCTCACCAGGGTAGAGAAAAGGGGGAGAAGAACCTCTCTTGACCTACTAGCCACACCCCTTCTAATACTGTAGCTGGCCAAGATACCAAATGTCCTACTAGTGACAATTTATTTACTGCATTAAACAATTGTCTTGTGCTTTTTGTCATAAAACTAAGTGACCTTGTAAAACATCTAAGGGTTCTCACATGTGGTAGAGGATTAAAGTCAGGTGGTTGAAAGATGGATGAAGATACTCTGTCATCTGTCTCACCCCTTCTTGGAGGGGTGCTGCCCTCACAGGGGTAGCTGGGCAGCTCTTGGAGCAGACATGGTGTTGCTGTAGTGTTTATAGACAATTTATTGAACCAAGCTAATGGCATGACCTGCCTCATGAATCATTCAAAGAACTCTGCTGTGGGGAGCAACCAACATACAAGCTGGTCAGGTGAGGTCCCTGATTCAGCCATCCCACTTAGAACCCATCATGATATATGTTAAAATCATACAATTACAGAATCATAGAATTGTTTGAGTTAGAAATGACCTTAATGACCATCTAATTTCAACCCCTTTGCCATGGACAGGTACATCTTCCACTAGACCATTGGCATCCCTGCCCAAGGCAGAGGATTTGGAACTGATCTTTGAGGTCTCTTCCAACCCAAGCCATTCTATGACTGTATGATTCTATGATCAGGTTGCTCAAGGCCCCATCCATCCTGCCCTTATACACTTCCAGGGATCCACAACTCTCTAGGCAACCACCCAGTGCCTCTCCACCCTCACAGTGAAGACTTCATTCCTTACATCTCACCTGAATCTACCTTCTTTCAGTTTAAACTGTTACTCCTCCTCCTCTCACCACACTCCATGATCAGGAGTCTCTCCTTGTCTTTCCTATAGGTCCCTTTAAGTACTGGAATGTTGGAAGGTCTCCCTGGAGCCCTCCCTTTCTAGGTTGTTCAACCTTAACTCTCTCAGTCTGTCCTCATAGGGGTGGTGTTCCAGCATCTTGATCATCTCTGTGACCTCTTTTGGACCCTCTCAAACAGGTCTGTGTCTTTCTTGTGCTGGAGCTGCCAGGGCTGAACACAATAGTACAGGTGGGATCTCACCAGAGCAGAACAGAGGGAGAATCACCTCTCTTGGCTTGCTGGTCACACTTCTTTTCATGCAGCCCAGGTTACAGTTGGCTCTCTGGGCTGCAAACAAGCATTGCCAGGTCATGTTGAGCTCCTCATCATCCAAAATCCCAAAGTCCTTCTCCCCAGGGCTGCTCTCAATCCACTTATTGCCCATCTGTATCTGTGCTTGGGATAGTCTTGACCCAGATGCAGGACCTTGTACTTGGCCTTGTTGAACCTCATGAGATTCACACAGGGCCACCTCTCAAGCCTCTCAAGATCTCTCTGGATGGATCCCTTCCCTCCAGCATGTCAACACCACCACACACCTTGGTGTCATCAGCAGGCCTGCTGAGGGTGCACTCTATCCACTGTCCATGTTGCCAACAGAGATGTCAAACAGGACCAGTCCCTCTGTTATGTGCTAGAGAGAAGATGTAACCCAGCAGCAGTCACAGATGCAGGTAAAAAGCAGCAGAATAACCCCCCAGAGTGCTTTGGGACACTGCAAGGGTAGGACCACCAGTGACAGAAGGAGAGTGTGCCCATTGTGAATGAAGGAGACAATGGTATTTCCAGGCTATAAATCATGTCTTACATGAAAGCATGCAAGAACTCTGTGCTGGTGTGGAAGATTTAATTACACAAACAAATAACTAGGAGGAGACAGGACACTGAGAACCACATCCTGCCCAGATGGGAAAGCATGCTGGAGCCTGGAAGAGAGGTGTGGTTGCCTCATGGCAACTCCATGAACCATTCTGCTGGGGCAGGAGAAGATTTCACAGCAGGAAATGCAGAGCCAGTCTCAGAGGTTGGAGCAGGCCACTGCAGAGCATGCTCCATGGAGCCATTTCCTTCTGCTGCTCTGATTAAAAGTGAGCAGCATGTGCCCCTGGCTGAGACATATTGCTAGCAGAAGCACATGCATTTGATAACAGCAGCTTTGCTGTTCAAGCAAGGAGAAAGGGGTTTGTCCAATCCAGGATAATCAATGCAGTGTTTGTTTCTCTCCCTGTTAAGACAAACACAGAACTTTCCAAGTTCTTTAGAGGGTTGGGAAGGATGAGAAGGAAAGAGAAAGATATGGGGTGGTGCTAGTCCCACTCTGCTCTGCACTGGTGTAGCCTCACCTCCAGTACTGGGTGCAGTTCTGGCCACCAAAACATAAGAAGGATATGAAGCTGTTGGAGAATGTTCAGAGGAGAAAGGTCTAGAGGGGAAGCCACATAAGAAACAGCTAAAGTCACTTGGTTTGTTCAGCCTAGACAATAGGAGACTGAGAGGAGACCTCGTTGTAGTCTACAGTTTCCTGACAAGGAGAAGTGGAGGTGCAGGAGCTGATCTCTCTGGTGACCAGAAACAGGACCCAAGGGAATGACATGAAGCTGTGCCAGGGGAGGGTTAGGTTGGATATTAGGAAAAGGTTCCTCACCCAGAAGGTGCTGGAGCACTGGAACTAGCTCCCCAGGGCAGTAGTCACAGTGCCAAGCCTGACAGAATTCAAGAAGCATCTGGACAATGCTCTTAGACAGATGGGGTGACTTTGGGGTTGTCCTGTGCACAGACAGGAGTTGGACTCCATGATCCTTGTGGGTCTCTTCCAACTCAGAACATTCTGTGATTCTATGATCTCCTTCCCTGAAACAGACAAAAGGTAATAGTTAGGGCACTCACCTGCAATGCTACCTTAGTTGTCAAGGTTCCCAGTACATGTGGCACTGAAACCCTAGTTATCCTACATAGTTACAAGTCAATCAATATAAGGAAAGCAGGTATTCCAGTATTCATAGCATCATAGAATGGCTCAGGTTGGAAGGGACCTTAAAGTTCATCTAGCTCCAAGCCCCCTGCCATGGGCAGGGATGCCACCCACTAGACCAAGCTGCCCAGGGCCACATCCATCCTGTCCTCAAACCCAGCCAGGGATGGGGCAGACACAACCTCTCTGGACAACCAGTTCCAGTGCCTTATTATCCTCTGGGTAAAGAATTTCTTCCTAAGATCTAATCTAAATCTTTCCTCCTTCAGTTTGATGCCATTCCCCTTGTCCTGTTGCTTTCTACCCAGGTAAAGAATCTCTCTCTCCCTCCCTTTCATCCATGGGACCTGTTGGAGTGTGTGCACTTTATGACACAGTGTGGTGATCAGAGCATGGGGGGGGGGGGAGGGATGTGAAAGAACCAAGATTTTGTATTTAAAGGCCCCAGATAGAGACATCTAAAAGAGGATGCAAAGTCTGACAGAAGGACCCTTCCCACCTCCCTCCCTTCATTCTCTGTCTGCTTCCCCCAGGCCAGTCTGGCACAGTGGCTCCAAGCCCCTGACAGAATGTTCTGCAGCTAATTCCTCAGGCATGAGGAGCCTCATTGCTGAGGCTGAGCAGGGAACACTTCTGGGTCCACGTGTACTAGCACTGCTGCACGTAATTCTGCAAGACAGGAAGCCAAGGTGGCTGAGCTCCTCACATTCCTGAGTACCAAAAAAGGGGGAGCAGAACCCCAACAGACCTGCAAGACCATCTTTTTCTTTTAGACTGAAGGAGTCATCAAAGCAAAGCAGTCCCTGTGCCACCAGTGAGTCCAGCAACCCATCAGTAAAGTAAGTGACAAAACCAAGACATGACTTTAAGGCTGCAAACACTGCTTCAGAAGCCTGTGCCAGGGAGCCAGATGTTGCAGGAAAAAACATCTGGGATTGTTGATTGCCTTTAAGAATGAGTAGGAGGAGAATTGTGATGTGGTATGAAAAATAGCCTGCTGCATAGTTTTTGGATTAATGACAAAATTCTCTCCTTTACAGTACTGTGAGATGTAAGGATTTTCACTCAGATAGGATGGTTTAGAATGGAAAAGAGAAGTTATATATACATTGTACAGAAATACTGAAAACCCTGAGAAGTTTCTAAACACCTGAAAGAGGTCTGTAAGGATATTTCAAGAAGAAAATTTTCCTTTCTATCCATAAGTAAACAACATGCTTTCCTAGGAAGGGAAAATGGGGACAAACCAAATGAAGCAGCCCACTGCTGTTAGCAACAAACTTGAATCCACACATGGGGTCTCCCATTGATGTTAGTCCCAAAGATGTAAATCAGGAGTAGACCTGGCCAGGGGCACTTGTGCTGCCTTAAAATTTTTGGTTTTGATCATCAAAACACCCTATTATATGAAGCCCAGGACAAAAGAGAGACCTCTGAGGAGAAAAGCAGTAAACATTTCCTCTCTGCCCTTCCACAAAGCTGGGGTTAATGAAAGCATCTGGACTGTGGGGAAAGGCAGCACAAACCAAACCAAAGCTTTCTCTGGTCCTCCCACCATCCTGGGCTGTTCTGAGGGAAGGGATTTGCCCTCAGCCTGGTCAAAACAAGTACCAGAAATCAGATGTAGGAAACTGCTATGCCTTTTGATCTCAGTTACTGGGAGCTGCACTTGGAACACAGAAACTTGTGCAAGGTCCTGTCAAAAACCCCCTCCTCAGGAGCTCTGTTTGGACACTAAAAAATCAATAGATACTTTCAATTTCATTTTTCTCTGCTTTAGCAAAAATAAACCACCCAATTCCACAAGCCTGGGCTGAAAAAATCCCAATAGTCTGAGAGAGGGGTGAGGGAAATCCAGATGGAAATCAGTAATCCTGCCTTTAAAGGAGGTTACAAAGGATGTGCCACCCACAGCACAGAGCAGCACAGCTGAAAAGGAGCTGCAGGCTGCCTGCCTGCCCTGGGAGCACATCCTGCTCCAGGAGTGATGAAGAAACCCTTTGGAAACAAAAAAAAAACCCAAACCAAAACAAATCAAACCAAACCAAAAAATCCAAACCAAACCAAAAAAATCCAAAACCACCACCACCAAAACTCAAAAACCCCAAACAAACAAAAACCAACCAACCAAACCATCCCCCCCAAAAAACCCAAACCAAAGCAAAACCCCAACCAGAGAAGAAAAAAAACCCAGACAAAAAAAAAAAACCCTAAACAAACAAACACACACAAAAAATCCAAACCCAAACCCAAACCAACAGAGCATTTAAACTATTAATTTAAACTATTAATGACTCTGCAATAATGTTTGTGGATAAGAGGACTGGAGCTGGTAACAAAGCAGCCCCAGCTGTAGCACAACCTAATCTCCTCCTAGCCTGGCCTGGTTTGTCACCCACATATTCCACCCATGTGCTAACTTAAAAGCATTACACAGAGTAGAAAACAGGAGCTTGAAGGAACCTTTTCAACTGTGGGGAAAACCTCCTCCTGCAGGAAGTGAACTATAGCACATTTTTCCTTTCTAAACAGTTTCTACTTCTTGCACCTCCTGAGTGTAGCTGCTGTCCAGTAAAGCATGGCTAACCCTCCACACAGCCTGGAAACAGCTTTTAATAATGAAAGTCATATTTCTTTAGCAATGAGGATCTACTGGGTTTTGCTAGTGTTCTGGGAGCAGCTCTCCTTGCTGTGGCCAAATTCCTTTCTTCTCTACAGCACTTTTTAACAGACATTTTAAGAAATACATTTTCTGACTTAACTGTGTTGTTCAGTTTCCAGTGTCAGTATCTGCCCCAGGTCAAAAATGGGTAAGCAGTGTCCTGACTGGTAAAATATAGCTTTAGCAGACCATTTAGAACATTGCCCCATCTGGTTAGTCCATCCAGGAAGGGGGGGTTAGCTGGTATGTTAACACCAAAAAAAAAGGAGAAAAGAAGAAAAGGGAAAGGAAAAGGAAAAGGAAAAAAGGAAAAGGAAAAAAGGAAAAGGAAAAAAAGGAAAAGGGAAAGGAAAAGGAAAAAGGAAAAGGAAAAAAAGGAAAAGGAAAAAGGGAAAGGAAAAGGAAAAAAGGAAAATGAAAAAAGGAAAAGGGAAAGGGAAAGGAAAAGGAAAAAAGGAAAAGGAAAAAAGGAAAAGGGAAAGGAAAAGGAAAAGGGAAAGGAAAAGGAAAAAGGAAAATAAAGGAAAAGGAAAAGGAAAATGGAAAAGGAAAAGGAAAAGGAAAAGGAAAAGGAAAAGGGGAAAAAGGAAAAGGAAAATGGAAAGGAAAAGGAAAAAAGGAAAATGAAAAAAGCAAAAAGGGAAAGGAAAAGGAAAAGGGAAAGGAAAAGGAAAAGGGAAAGGAAAAGGGAAAAGGAAAAAGGAAAATGGAAAAGGAAAAGGAAAAGGAAAAGGAAAGGAAAAGGAAAAGAAGGAAAAGGAAAAGGAAACAAGGAAAATATGCTACATTTAGTTGTTTTCAGTTGCTTACACAGAGCAGACAGGACCTAACTGTCTCCTCAGATAGTATCTGTGCTTAAAGAGTAGAAATCTAGATGACAAACTCCTAGTGAATAAAATTCAATGTCACAGAGAAGTATTCCTGGAGCAGCTGCTGTCCTGCCCTGGCTGGAGCACAGAGGCTGGCAGTGTCACCCCTGCCCAGTCTGCCTCCCTGGGGCAGCCTCTTGTGGGCCTCCACCCACCCCCACTGAAGGAGGCTGCTGTTAAGCCGTTGTGTGGCTCACAAGGAATGAGGTGTGAGAGCTCCTTCTGAGCTTGTTTGTAGTTACCTGTGGAAATACAAATGGAGCAACAACAGAAGACAAAGCAAACCCAGAGTAAACCCTCCTGTCTCCCATGGGTACAGCTCAAGCAGATGCTAGCTAAAGATTACACCTTCCTAACACCTAACTTGGAGTGGATTTGTATTTTCAAATGCAGCTGTGTTGTACAGGGAGAGCAGACAGCACCACTCATCAACAGCTGAAAGAAGGAGGCTATGTACCTTGCTCCTGTCCCTTCCCTTATGCTGGCTTTGGTGCCCACTGGTCCTTTCTGGGAGGTTATCTAACCATGCTGAAAACCAACCTGTCAAAAATACATCATATGATATGGCAGGGACTAGGAAAGGCAGAAAGAAAAAGAATGAAGAGGGGAGAAAGAATAAGAAGCACAACTCCTATCTCAAATGCTACAGACCTCAGCTGGAGGTAAAACCTTCAGAAGATCACCAGGACCTTGTCTCATAAGCAGGTGTTAAAGCTCCTGGGGAGTTTTGCCATTCTGTTAATTGTTAGTTAGGAAAGTCTCAGAGCAGTTGGCCACAAAAAACCCCAAACAATTTGATAATAACAAGTTTGGTGACCAGTTGCAGCAGCTGAGATACAAAACAGATCTGTAAAAGAGCTCTCTCATGGTTCAGGTCATCATTTCCAAAGGCTCTGATACTCCTTCTCCTCCTTTGATTCAAAGGTCTACCCATTTGTAGATGTTTCCAGTTGGGAAGACAAACAGTTGATGAACTGGGGTTTCCTCTGATCCAACCTTGGTTAGCAGAAATGCATAATGCTTCCTTTCCCTCAGCATGGAAGCTCTGCCAGAGCAGAACCTGGTGGCACTGTATGCTCATGCTTTTAGCCAGAGCCTTCCCCAAAGTGCTGGTGTTTGCCTCAGCCCCCCTCAGCTCACCTCTCACACCTTGCTGCCTCTTGCTTCCCCAGGCAAGCTGTTCTTCCCACAGACACACCCCAGCAGAGACACCCCAGAGCCTTCTCCAGCCACTGGAACTTCTCATTTCCCTTCATTTGGAACAGAAAACATGGACTTAGCTGACTTTGGAGCTCCTTTAAGGGGACAGCAATGATTAAACCTTTATCATTCAATGTTAGTTCAGGACAGATTTCTGAGAACAGCAGTGTGATCTCAACCCAAACTGTTCTTTTGCCATTTGAAGGCAGGGGAAGTGATGACTGGTCTTTAAATATTTGTTAGGCAAGCCTGTTGACATCCTCAGACTTCCTGGTTCATACTCAGTAGCATGACTAAGGCAACTAAAGCTCCTGTAACACTTTGGACACCTGGGTGCTTATTCAGGGGAAAGCATTGAAGAGACTCCAATGTCTGTTGTGCTCTCAGAAAACAGAACTGAAGTAAATCTCTTATTTATTAATAGCTTTGCCAGCACTGAAGTGAGCACTGAAGGTCTGGATATTTTGTAGTTTAAAATCTTTACTTTTTTTCCACATTATTATTTCTATTAACACAAAACATCTGGAAAGCTCTACTTAACCAAACTTTAGAATTTAATTCCATTTGCTAGCCTAATAATAACTCTTCTGCCAATCCTGTTTACCCTACACTCCCACCTCAAATCATGTTGTACTTTCTATCCTGCCTGCTCCTGCCAAAAGCTGGTACTCTTCCACACATGGAATAACTCCATCTCTCTGATTTGGCCTCCTGATCTATCAAAGTGTGCTAATGGCAATAAAATAGCTAAAATAGTCATAATTGGACTTCTGCAGCAGCAGCTACCTTCCCAAAAGCCTTTGGGCAGCAAGAAAAGGCCCATAGTAAGTTTTAGGAGGAAGTAGGACACAATGTCACAGGAAAGTCCCTGCAGCTCTTCTCTGCATTTAGAATGCAAAGGATCTTAAGCAGTAGAATGTCAGCAGGAAAATTATTATTTTCCCCTGCAAAAAGTCTGTTACAGTTTCTTGGAAAGTGATAGAATCAGGGCTCATTTCCCTGTTACACTCCAGAGAAACACAGCAACATTTGCTCTCTGTGAGATCACTTCCCATCAGCCCTGAGGGCTGGTTCCACCTAAGGGTGAGACACATTGACCCTCACCAGAGTGACAACTCATGTCAGTTCCCAAGACAGTTAGGCTCTGACTACAGGACTAGTAGAGCTAGTTTAGGAGAAAGTCACCTACCTCAGGAGATTCAGGTTTACTTGTTAGCAGAGCAAGAAGCTGCCAAGCCTAGTCAACAGGAACTCAGGTTTGTCTTGAATCCCAGCCTCCTAAGGGTGTTATGGACCCTGAGGCCTGAGCATTACCCAGGGTCCATGGAAGAGAGGAGGGAATGTTTCCAACTCCTCTCAGCCCTCTACAAAACAGTTAAAAGCAAATAAATGAGGATAGAGAGAAGGCAAGAATAAGAGTGATCACTTCTGTGGAAGTGATTGGGGCACTTAGGTGAGACACATGGCATCAGATCATTTCTACTCCTAACCTTCTTAAAGAGTGGGTGGAGAAAATGCATGAGTAGCTCCCTGAGCCCACAGTGTGGCTAAAACCTTTTGCAACATAGAAACCTGTGAGCAAAACCCTGAGGGTCCTTTTCCACTGCTGAGCAGTTACAGGCAAGAAGCACAGTCACCTGCATCCACTGGTACCTCCTTACTCCACAGTGACATCTTTGTGTCCCTTGGCCTTCCAGCAGTCACACAAGTTTGAGGACAGCTCTCTAATGGCACAGACAAAAGTCAGTCTTGATGTAGGGCCAGGTTCTGTGCATGGTGATGGCAGTGATCCTCTTGCTTGGGTTCACTTGAGTGTTCATACTCACAGAACCCAGCCCCTAGGAGAAGTGTTAGTGCTTGAGCACTGGAAGGCAGTCACTGCAGAGCCTTACAACCTTATCTGAAGGGAAAGAAAAGAGAATACAGCTTACAGCAAAAGGAAGAATGTACCTGCAACACTGCTGTGCTGTGAGCATAAGTCTGAGTAACACAGCTGATGGATAAGAACCACGTTGCAAAACCAGAGTACTCCAGTTGAATCTGTGTCAGGGTGAAACTGGGAACAAAAATATTATGCTAATATGAAACCACCTCAAGAAAGAAACCAGAAAATATATGGAGTTCATCTTCCACCCAGGAAAATGAAAATGTGAGAGCAAACACTAACATTTCTCTGGACCAGCTGATGCTGGTGTAAACCACTCACACATTATGATGGTATTTTCATTTAGAATCATGGACTGAGCAGTTTATGTAGCCTGTGATTCCTCTTCAAACAGTAATAGCCACCAGCTTTGCTACTCCCCAGAAATACAGTACAATGGAATTACTCTAGTGCTACAGAATGGCTCATTCTTGCTTATATAAATCAGTCTGCATGAAACAGAGCTGCTGAGAACAGCAACATCTCTTCCCCTTCTTCTCTGTCTCTGCCCTGAAAAGAAGGGAAGGGGAGGGAAGGGAAGGGGAGAAGACATGGAGCAAAGCTGTGGCTTCCAAGACTTGTACCTACAATTCAGGGCATACATTTGAAGCAGAAGTAACTCTACCTGTTTGTGAAAGAAGATATCAGAAACTTTTAAGGGTTCTGGAGTTTATTGCATTCCTCTGATGGACTCCAGTGAAGTTCCCAGGGGTTTAGGAAGCAGATTGTGGAATAGCAGGAAAAAAAAATCAGTTTGTACAATTCAGCTAAGATAACAAACTTTACCCAGAGTTAACAGCAGTGAGAGTTACATCAACCTAGGTCAAAATGCTTGCTACAAAGGAAGGCATTTTCCTCTTTTACATTAATTTGTCACTTGCTATTAAATTTTAACAAGCTACTGCAGGTACCAGACAGAGGAGATGAAAAGTAGAGGTGGAAAGGGTTAATTTTAATTTGGGCCATTTTTGTTTAATACTTTTCAACTAGTTTATTAAACCCAGAATATTAGGAGTAGGAAGGGATCTCTGGAGATCATCTAGTCCTATCCCCCTGGCAGAGCAGGGTCACCTGCAGCAGGTTGCATAGGAAGGTGTCCAGGTGGGTTGGGAATGTCTCCAGAGACAGAGACTGCACCACCTCTCTGGGCAGCCTGGGCCAGTGCTCTGCCACTCTCAAAGTAAAGAAGTTCCTCCTTATGTTTAGGTGGAACTTCTTATGTTCCAGTTTATGCCTGTTCCCTCTTGTCCTGTCACTGGGCATCACTGAACAAAGTCTGGCCCCAACCTCCTGACCCCCACCCATCAAGGGCTGACAAGCATTTGGAGGTGTTAATCTTCATTGAAATATTTTTCCAGGGGAATGGGTTGCCTCTGGAAAGAAAACAAGAATTAGAACCCACACCACACATACTTGTGCCTTGGAAACAGAAAAGATGACTCCAGAAGTTCCCACAGTGCTGGAGGGCAGGGAAGAGAGCAAGCAGAAGAAGCAGAGGAGCACAAACCTGCCCAGCTGCTGGCCCCACTACTGAGCTCTCATCTCTCTCACAGCTTGTCCCAGCACATGGTATTTTGAAGTGGAAAGTAGACTCTGTGGCTTGAAAGAAATATCCAAGCTGCATCCCAGAGTGACAGCCCCTGTCCTCCTCATGCCCTGCCCACAGAGGTCTCCCTGGTGGAGTGACCCAGGCTGTCCCAGTCCCTCAGCCCAGTGAGGTGGCAGTGGGCAGGGCTGATGGGTGTTTGGGGTGCAGACTTGCTGATCTCAGCTTTGGTGGCTACTTCTGGGAAGAAAATACCTGTGTCATCTTTATTGCTGGTGCTATGCTGTCCAAAGCAGGGCTCAGCAGAGAGGTTTGGGGGTGATCAGGGGACTCAGCTGCTGTGCACAGCAACCTGACAGCTCTTAGCTTGTCATGGGTAGCACAGAGCAGCAGGAAGATTTTCCTAAGTTTTAACATGGGCCAAGCTAGATGTGTGGAGAAAGGCCAAGAGGGATGCAGAGCTATGAACTGGGTATTTCTGGGATGTAATCCATGTAACTTCTCTTGTGTATCTACCACAGGATGGGAAAAGCTGTACTCCAAACCAGACTGTTCTTCTCAACTGATAACTAATCCCACAAAAAAGATCACTTAGCATTAAGCTCAGTCACAAAATGCCATGCTAAACTTTCTGGAGCTGGGAAGTGCAAGGAACTATGATGCAATTTACAGAGCTTCAGAAGCCAGTTTTTAACCCTTCTTCATATCTACTCCTTTTGGTAATGTGATCTCTTTGGTTCACCAGTGTCTCAGCACTCCCTTTGTCTACCTTAGGAGATGGTCTCAGGAGAAGGAGTTGCTGAGAACATGGACCAACCTGGAGGAAACTCTGAGTGACCATGCAAGGTGAAATGAGAACCAAGGTGCTCTTCCATGCTGGTGAGCTCCATGGATCTAAAGGATTCTGCAGAAGAGGAGGAATAAAGCATGAGGGTTATTGCCATCAAGGGGTGATCCACAGGATCCACAGAGGCCATTCTGGAGCCAATTGTCCCCATAACTCATCATCTGAACACCACAGTCATACCCCTCTTACAGAAGGAGACCACAGAGAAAGAACATGGAGCAAAAGAAGGAATGAGAAATTTCTTCAAGGAACATATTCAATGAGGGGGGAAAAAAAAGATGATGCTTCTAGTTTCAGGCTCCATAACACATATATATTTTTTTTTTTCTATGTATTTCTATATATTAAAGCAGTCAAGACAATGCTAGGTACTCACAACTTCTTCTGTTTTAAGGGAATTTTAATGAAATTTAATTGTAAGGAAAGTTGTCAGGAGCAGCAAGCAAGTAGGTAACAAGAAAGGCAAGAGCCTGCCCTTGAGCAGGTAAGACAAATGGGACTTTGGGTGAACTTCAGACTTCCCCTCTGGAAGATCTGAGATCTCTATTCCCCCCAGTTCCCATGCTGGGGAAACTGCTGGTCAGAATGTTTCCTACTGTGCCATCCAAACCTTCTCCAAGGACACTTGCTAGGTACTTTGGAAAAGAAAGTGACATTTTACACTAAAATTAATTCTGCCACCTGCCTTTAAGTTTACTCTGATTAAGTTATGATTTTCTAGCATTAAGTAATAATTTCCTAGCTCTGGATGTGCCTGACCTTTGAGAAAAGCTGGACTCAGAGCAGTGTTTCTGGCAAGGTTTCACCTCTCTTGGTGCTCCAAGTGCCAGGGCTCTCAGGACATTCCCTTGCCACATGTTCCACCCAGATCCCTGGAGGCTGAAATTCCAAACCCAAATGACAAATATGACATTATTTGGACTGAAGCTGCATGAATGCTCTCAAGTTGCCATAAGAGCTCACAGTCACCAGAGCTACATTTTCTCAGCTTAGCTGAGCTGCTCCAGTTGCTGTTGAGCAGTGGCCAGGTGCACACTGCTCTTGTGCTGCCCTGCTTGGAGATGCAGTTCTGCTCCTTCATGTGCACCAGCTCTGGCACACATCTGAGCCTGCAGCAACTCCACACTCCAGGGGCTGAAGCAGAGAGTGACCTGTTTGCTCTCCCACATAGCTCTGCTTTCTGGGAATCTGTAGAGTCCCAGGAGTGATGCTAAAGCCAATGTGAGTCTTCCATGAACACCTCCAGGCTTGACTGGGAGATGTCACAAAGCAGCAAGTCATCTTCTCTCTGCCTGTCTCTTCTGGTGGTCAATGGCCCTGCCTGAAGAAGAACTGTGTCCTCTTTCCAGTTTCCCCTCTCCAGTCTCTCTCCTGGCCATTGGTTTGCACTGTGATGATGTCAGGAAATACTCTGAATAAGCTATCTTACCTGTTATCAATAGAAGGACTGGGAATCAGACAAGGGAAATGTGTGGTGCCTCTGTGTTCACTGTTCAGCAGCAGCACAGTCTATTCGAGCTTCATAGACAATGTCAAAACTAGGGAAGACACTGAAAATAATCCCCAAATTTGAGTGCTGGATGAAGTGGTTTTCAGTGGGAAACTTCAGAAATCCAATCTATTTACTGCATGAAAGATGGAGAAGTACAGTCAGTTTCTTCATGAGGAGACCATTCTAAGAAGACCTTTAATCCAGTGGAGAGAAGTGTACCAAGAACCAGCAGCTGAAAGCTGAAGCCAGGCAAATTCAGCTTGGAATGAAAAGCCCTTTTTTATCTTTCTTTATCTCTGTGAAAGTAATTATTTAATGGGGTGGGGGAAAGAGCCAAGGGAGTGGTAGATTTTCTTGATTTTCTTATAGACTCTTGAGAGTCCCTAACTTTCTAAGGAAGAGCTTTTGCCAAGCTGTTAATGAGAACAGTGCAAGGGTAACTGGGTGAAATGTGCTGGGCTGAAGCATGGAGGAGCTTGAAGTAGATGATCTAAGCATCCCTTCTGGCCTTCACTTCCATGAATCTATGAATTTTCCTAGATTTGTTGGCATGCAGTAGGACTGGAAAAAAAAGTAAGTCTTTGAGGAAAAAAACTGTTTGTGATGTGCCTCAGGAAAGTAATCTTCTGGTTGAAGCAAAGGAACCCAGATTGATCTGTATTAATGGTGTCTGGCAGAACATTTTTCTTAGTTGCTTGCCAGAGTTTTGGTGAGGTTTTGGTTGCCAGCTGTAGGAAGTGATAGGAACTGATATACAATGTACAAACAACTTGGTCACCTTCTCGTGGGGCTGAAGTATATGTGATGAACATAATTCCTTTACTGTTGCTCCCTCCAGAGAATTCAGGAATTTGGCTCTTCTCAAAGTGTAGCAATCATGCCTAAGCATTTTATAGACTTCCAGGGAGAAACTGCCAAGCCTGAGAGACTAGTCAAGGGCAGAGGCTGAATATTAATCTTCACCACTGTCATTACAACTGCAGCTGAGCTCCCTCTTCTGACCTTGAGGTTTCTTTTTAACCCCTTGGAGGTACTATAAAACATTCCTTCCAGGTATACTCCCTGGAGCAGGTACTTCTAGTCAGTCTCATCAGGATGCTATGGGCAGGAACACCTGAATAGCAGCTTGCTTGGCTGCAGGTCCATATCCTCTCATCCAAGAAGAAATGTTTGTGATCCTTTCTCAATGGTGTAAATCCTGAACTACAACTTTCCACCACTACCTTTGGTGCAAACCTTTGCAGGGGAACTTTTTCAAATGCAATGATACCAGGAATACAAATCCTCAGACATTTCAGTCACTTCTCCCAGCTTTGCCATATCTGGATTGCTTCCTGGGATGGTGTCCAGCAGAGACAGTGATTCTAAAGCTTGCACAATCTTGAAGGGAATCAGTTCTTTATTATCCTCAGAGGCATGCACTCCTCTTTAATCACATCACAGCTCCTATTGTACTTTATGTCTAAGCTGTCATCCTCAGAGGGCAACATTTTATTCTGTTCTAAATACATAGACCTACATATGAATAAATAATTCCTGTCTTATTGGCTGTCAGGGGATTGAGAACATTCTTGCATTTTCTTTCTTTTTTTAAGTTTGTTGTAATATTTATCTCTTTAACCACATTTTTTGAACATGTGAAGATTGTCTGCAGAGTCACACTTCCTCTCAGACATCTCCAGCCACAGCCATACTTCAGCATCCCCTCCCAGTCCCTTCAGTCTATCTGAAGTTTCATCTTTGCCATACTTTTTTTGGCAAGAAAAGACCTCCATGCTGAAGTTTAGATTGGATATTAGGAAAAATTTCCTCACTGCAAGAGTGGTTAACATTGGAAAAGGCTGCCCAGGGAAGTGGTGGAATTCCTGCCCTTGGAAGGTTTAAAAAACTCCTGTAGATGTGGTGCTTAGGGCCATGTTTCAGGGGTGACTTGGCAGTGTTAGGTTAACAGTTGGACTCACTCCTGGAGATCTTTTCCAATCTTAATGATTCCAGGATTCTGTGATTTTAGTCATTAGACCCTGGGCATGACCACTGCACCCCAAAGTATGCTTGATACTTAGGGAAGGAAAAGGCAGAAGAAATCTCACACAGCAGTTAATTGTCAGCTTTTAGGATGCATCTTCTAAAAGACATGATGATGCTGAGCAGGGCTGTGTGAAGCTGTTTTCACTTCTGCCAGTACAATCAGTCATTCAAATCATACTTGATTCCTAGGCTAGCAGTGAAGACCTGGTGAAAAAGGAGGAAGCTACTTATCAATTTCTTCAAGGCTTTTCCTCCCAGACTGCAGTCCTCTGGCCACCTGGCTTGCTTGATGATGCATGATTCCTAAGAGGGTACCAACAAAAGACATGGAGCAGTGACAGAAACAATAAAAAACTCATGAGAAACCATGGAGAAAACAGCTAAATAGCACATTGAGATGGAAAGGATGGATTTGGAAGGTTACTGGTGCTCACTGAGTTGAGTTTGACAAATGCTACCATTCACAGAGCACTAATGACAGTGAAGAGGCAAGTTTGTGCATATTTGCATTAAAAACTGAGCATTGAATTATTGTTGCTCTTCAGACTGATGTCACTTCTGTTGAACTTTTTGAGGTTTCAGGGTTTTGTCTTTTTCTACCTATAATACAAAATTAATTACAGAGTGTGATATATTCATAAGGAAAGACTGGGAGAAAGAAGGCAACTCCCCACAATAGCTTAGCATGCTGAAATCTGATCTTCCAGCACTGAGATAAATATCTAAGTTATGATGCTGTGGGCTACAGAGGGTGAGGCTCTCCTCTGACAAAAATATCTGTCTTGGCTGGTACCACTGAGTCACCCCAAACAATATGGGTTTCCATCATCTTCCTTTTTCTCTTATTTTTATTCCCACCATAAACTTCATCCTGAACCAGAAAGTTTCTCCATCTGAAGTCAAATCCAATATCTTCATGGGGGGAAAAGTTTGGTTTCCAACTTTAATATTCAAATTAAAACCAATTCATACCAAAGTCTGCAACCATCTATATTCCAGTGTAGTAGCTGTTAGTGACAGCTCTGCTGTGGGATTATACCCCATGTATCACAGAACCACAGAATGGCAGGGGTTGGAAGGGACCTGGAAAGATCATCTAGTCCAACCCCCCTGCCAGAGCAGGTTTCCCTAAGCCAGGCCACACAGAAGTGTGTCCAGATGGGTTTGGAATATCTCCCATAAGGATTTTTGTGTTCCTTGTTTGTCTTGGATGTGTTGTTCTTGTCTTCCTCAGGACTGTGTTCCAGCTCCACTGGGCACAAAGAGGTACACGATGAAGTTCAGAGAGAGCTTATCCAGGCTCACTACTCTACCCCTGTGTTCTCTAACCCCAAGGCTTGCAGGATTTAGATAGTCAGTGCAGAAAACAACAGCCTAATTGAAAACACTTCCCTAATCTATAAAGCAGCTTCTGTGAATGCTGTCACAACTAGAGACTCAGAACCCTCAGTGTAGATACTGACTCTCCCCAGCTCTTTTGCTTTGCTGCTGGTATAATTCAAGCACCAGAGTGACCTCTTTATGCCTTTCCCTCTACACATTTTCCTTCTTGGGTGTGGAGACACAAATGCATCAGTACCTATCCCTTTCTGGGGTGACAGTACCGGTTACGCTTGGGTGCACTGCACCAGTTGGAATGCCAGGAAAGGTTGTGAATCACTGTTGTCTGGAGGCAGCTACTCTTTTGGGAGGGGGAAATAGCTGTGCTTGGATTTCTGTGATTGACTCTTGGGGGATTGGGGCAATCCCAAGCACTGATACAAGCTGGGTGAAGATTGGCTTGAGAGCAGCCCTGAGGAAAGAGATTTGGGGGTGTTGGTGGATGAGAAGCTCAACATGAGCTGCCAGTGTGCTCTTGCAGCCCAGAGGCCAACTGTACCCTGGGCTGCATCAAGAGAAGCATGGCCAGCAGGTGGGGGGAGGTGATTCTCCCCCTCTACTCTGCTCTCATGAGACCCCACCTGGAATATTGCATCCAGTTCTGGAGCCCCTGTTCCAAGAGGGATAAGGGGGTGATGAAGAGTGTCCAGAGAAGGGCCAGGAGAATGATCAGAGGACTGGAGCACCTCTCCTATGAGGACAGACTGAGAGAGTTGGGGTTGTTCAGTCTGCAGAAGAAAAGACTCCAAGGAGACCTTATTGTGGCCTTCCAGTGTCTGAACAGGGCTACAAGAAAGCTGGGGAGGGACTTTTGAGGAGGTCAGACAGTGATAGAACCAGGGGAAATGGGTGTAAGCTAGAGGAGGGCAGATTTAGGTTGGATATTAGGAGGAAGTTCTTCACCATGAGGGTGGTTAGGCAGTGGAACAGGTTGCCCAGAGAGGTTGTGGAAGCCTCATCCCTAGAAGCTTTTAAGGCCAGGCTGGATGGGGCCCTGGGTAACCTGATGTAGTGGAAGGTGTCCTTGCCAGGCAGGGGGTTGGAACTAAATGATCTTTAAGTTCTCTTCCAACTCTGACAATTCTATGATTCTGTGACTCTGTGACCCTGAAAAGAAACTAATACCAAAGCCTTTCTCCTCTGGTGGTGGAACCAAATATCTGAGAACTCACCATGGTTGTTCTCTTACCAGAGAGGGAAAAAAAAGCCAAAATGGTATAACATGGAGGATAGAGATTTATGGAACACAGGACCAGAGAAATGTGACTGACAATTTGGTAGGCTCTTC
This sequence comes from Galbula dea, assembly GCA_013399015.1. Taxonomy (NCBI): domain Eukaryota; kingdom Metazoa; phylum Chordata; class Aves; order Piciformes; family Galbulidae; genus Galbula; species Galbula dea. Next base: position 57,603 of record VWZX01003014.1, read on the forward strand.
AGACACTAATAAACCAGATGAAAATAAAAATTAAAAATGTATAGCATCTAGAAGCTTTAAGCACTGAGCAGAAGAAAAATAAACTAGCTGTTGTACAAACATTGTCATCCAGTTATAGGGAAAAAAAGAAGGAAGAAAGAAAAGAAAGAAAGAAAGTAGGAAAAAGAGAAAAAGGAAGGAAGAAAGGAAAAGAGAAGGAAAGAAAAACATATTTTTAACAGGGTAACTTAGAAAAAATCCCTGTATTTGAGAATCAAAGACACCATCCAGATGGGAGTTTCAGGTTCTTCTAGGTTCTGTTGACTGTTTATATACAGGCATATGTTAAAAACACTCATTGTGAAAAATGGCAACAATCCTTGTAGAAACTAACTGTGAGAGAGGATTCATTATGTAGAACATTCAAGTCTAGCATTACACAGACAGAGCCTCTGTTGTGACACCAGCTAACAGGACACAAGATGATCCTACAGAGATAAGGCAGACAGAATTTGCAGTGTTTAGCACTGATGGGCTGCTCTCTCCAATGTGGCACCAAACACAATGTAGATTTGTCTACATGGTCATCAACCAGCTGACAATTGAGGTTCAGACCTACAGACAATGCTCAATGTATTTGTAAGGAAGCACAAATAACTGGGCTATATAATGTCACAGAAACACAGAATCATGAAGGTTGGAAGAGACCTCTAAGATCATCAAGTCCAACCTTCAACCTGTCACCACCAGGCCACTAAACCATGGCCCTAAGTACAACATCTACACATTTTTTGTACCCCTCCAGGGATGGTGACTCCACCACTGCCCTGGGCAGCCTGGGCCAATGCCTAACAACTTTTGCTGGGGAAGAAATTGTTCCTAATACCCAATCTAAACCTCCCCTGCTGCAACTTGAGGCCATTGCCTCTTGGCCTCTCACTGGTAACCTAGGAGAAAAGACCAACTTCCACCTCTCTGCAACCTCCTTTCAGGTAGCTGTAGAGAGAGATAAGGTCTGCCCTGAGCCTCCTCTTAAAATCCTGTCCTGTTTCCAGATGATCACAGTCTTCTGCTGGCATCTAGGCTTGCATTGCTCAAACAAGTATCAGCTGCAGGCTCTCTGACAGGTCTATCAGTTATAGACTAGGTATCAGAATAGATAGAGAAGGGAGGTGAATTTCTTTCAGGTTAATGGACACATTAGGAACCACCTAGGCTCCATCTGGGGTTCTGAGTCTTGCTTGGGAAATGCAGATCTAAGCCTTAAAATGTGGTGCCAATGGAGGCCTCAGGAAAATGCCTTCCTGAGCAGTGGGTTCTGCATGCAGTCATTTGCTTTGCTCTGGAGGCAAAGTGGATAGGTCTTCTGGGGCTCAGTAGGAGAGGAAAAGGCAATGAGAAACAAGATCTCAAGAGCATATAGGAAGCTGTACTTTCCAGTATGGAGAATGCATCCTAAGATGCTTTCTTGGGCCAAAGGAAATCTATGGGAGAGGCTTGAAATGGCTTCCAAATGAGCTGTGAGAGGACTCTGGAATAGATTCTAGGATCTCAACCTTTACATCAGTCCCTTGATCCACAGGTTCCCAAGGACAATTGCTAGAGCCACAGAGAGTCACAATGGTGTCCAGGACATTGCTCAGGAGAAAGGGGTGACAGAGGTGTCACTGGCAGCAATCCTGTCCATATCCCATCAGATCCATTGCCCAGAGTGAAGAATTTAAGAAGCTGCTGCTTGCAATCTCCCCTTCCCAGTACTCATTCCTTCAGCACCAAATGTGCATTTCTCCAGCTCCTCACACCAGCAGCTTCCTGAGGTTATTGATAAGGCCAAATAGTCCTGAGGCTGGTGAGCAAATTAAATTGTCCCCTCAATTTTACTGCCCTCATCCTTCCTACCCCTGCAGCAGGTCCATGCCTTTCCCTGTAATTCTATTAAAAAGGCTCCCAACAAACTCCCCAGGCAAGACCCAGGAAGAGAACAGGAGCCACACATCTCTCTCAGGGAGCAAGATAAACACAGATTGTGCAGTAGACTTCAGGTTCATAAAAATCCAATTTAGAAGAGTTCATTTAAGGGATCTAGGAAGATAGACAAACTTATGAAGCTTATGTTCTGCTGCTGAACCCAGCCCAAATCTTCCCAGGGACCCCAGGAGAACTTTTTTCATCAGTCACCTGCTAAATTCTGCCTTCCCAAGATGGGCATTAAACTTTTCTTCCTCACTATGATTTTGTGAGGACTAAATCCACTGATGATCATGAGGTGCTCAGCTCCAGTGACACAGACCTTAAACACAAACATAGACTTCCAGACCACACTTCTGCCAAGGTGTTCACTGCAGATGTGAATTTTGTGTCCTTTGCAGGTTGCTATGTCAAAGCTTAGCTCCAACAAAGGCATTTTGTATGAGCAGTCATGAGCTAACTAACTTCACTACCCTTTCTCCTCTTCTCTCCTGCCTGGAGCAGAGCTGTAGGGATTTTAGACTTGAAGAGTAGTTCTGGGCACAGGACAAGTAAGCTTTGTTCTCTCCTTTTTGCTGACATGTTGTGGGACCTCAGGGAACCCATTGAACCTTTTTGTTTCCCATGCACAAGAAGAGAAGAGGGATGTTTCCTTTGTCCCACCCCCCAGTAGGATACAGCAAGCTCTCCCAGCTGCCTCTGGTTGCCTTTGCAGACAGTGCACCTTGTCTGCATCTTGTCTGAGGTCACTGAACACCACCATGGCCATACTACAGAAGAGGAGCAGTTGACAGATGGTGACAGTAATGCCAGGCTCTGAGCCATTCAGAGAAGATCTCCCCAGCTTTGAGGTTATGAGGAGAAAAGGGGTGCTTTCCACCCACCTTAATCCCACTTCCATATGGCTTTGGGGAAGGACTGCAAAGAAAGAGGAAGGCAGCTGCCAGCTAAAGTGAATAACAAGAACCAGACCAGGAAGCACTGGACATTTTCACCTTTGAAGGTTTTGCTGAAGTCTCTTTTTGCTCTATGTCTGGCAAAGGTTTGCTCTGCCCCTGACTGATCTTCTCCACAGCTTCACCAAGTACCTTGTCCTCTCCCTGCCTCCTCCCAGCCTGCCTTCCAACACCATTCCAGTCCCCTGGGGTGTTCTCCTCCCCCACAAGCTGCCCCATTCCCACCCCCCTGAAAAGAGGAAAGCTTTTGTCCTCATTTCCTGTGCTGCTGTGCTCTCCTCCCTGTTCTGTGTTTGCATTATCTAATGGTAAACCTTGGGCTTGAGGGGAGCTACCTAGTACTCATCAGCTGACCAGCAGCCTCTAAAGCCTTACCTTGTTGGCCCTACTACTCTAATTGCACATGATTATTATTATTATTATTAATATTTGCAACAAAGTAAGGAGACTAACAGAGGGGGGGGGATGGATCTTCCACAGGGGTGTTGGGCCTGATCACAAAACAGCTCTTAGGAAAGCTATAGCTCTCAGAAAAGCAATATATAGAAATACAGAGATAGACTGAGATATAGAAAAGCAATATATAGACATAGGTAGATAGATAAAGCAATAGCTCAGAAAAATTCTACAGTTTCCATGTATTCTTTGCTAGCATTTATCACTAAAGTTACTCAGAAACCAAAGAATTTTAAGCACTGACCTCCAGAAAGCTGCTTGAAGGAGAACAATATGCATCTACCTAACATCATTAACAGAGCCAACAAGAGCACAGTGCAATCAGCAAGTGCAGCTATGGATGAGGTTTGCAGTAACTCCTTTGGAAACCAGAGCTGGCTTGATTTTCTGTTTCAGAAGTACCCAAATATAGTGGTGGTTTGAGGAGTGCAACACTTTACCTTTCAGATTTTCTCCTAATCCTCTCCATCTGCTGCTTCAGTGGTTAAGATCTAGTAAATACCAAAGCATGAAGTCATTAGTGAGGTGCAAGAGTAACTTCCAATGTGCCCTGGTTTTACCAGGGATACCTTTCAGAAAGCTCATCTACAACTGAGGGATCCAAACACACATGCCAAGTAAAGCAGAATTAAAACCAGAACTTGAGTTGCTCTTATCTCTGGCTGCAGTAGGGTTGTGACACTTGTAAAGGTTTGTGTCTGATGAAAGGATTAGTGAGCCAGTGCATGCCAGATGTATTTTTGGGTAGATGTACTTGGAAGGGTGTACAGATTTGGGGTTTGAACTACAAAATTTAAGGGGATAACCATTGTGTCTGGAAGACTTTCTCCACATCTGATTGAACCCACAATCTATCATCACTTCCTAATAAATAAACTTAAGAAATATTGGGTCTGAATTGGTTTCTATGTTACTTTCTCTGTAGACTCTGATAACAGCTCAAGTGCAACTGTAAAAGTATCACATTTGTACAACATTCTGGGGAGCTGGAGATGAATTTTGCCCAAGGAAACAAATGACATTGCAAAGGATTTTTACATAAAGAGATTTCCAAGTAACTCAACCCCAAAAGAAAATAAATATAGACACAAAAATAAAACCACCACATGTTCTTCATTCCCTTCTCAAACTTGGTGATATCTCTATGGGGCCACCCAGGAAGGTTTGTGGAAAAAAACAAGAAGCAGGGTGATTTGCCCCAGCTCTCTGTTAGAGACTTCAGGAGGGAAGCAACTCACTAATTATTGTCACAGAATGACAGAATCATTAAGTTTGGAAGAGATCATCAAGTCTAACCAGCAACCTGTCACCACCAGGCCATTAAACCATGTCACTCAATACCACATCTACACATTTTTTGGAGCTCTCCAGGGATGGTGACTCCACCACTGCCCTGGGCAGCCTGGGCCAATGCCTAACAACTCTTGCTGGGGACAAATTGTTCCTAATATCCAATCTAAACCTTCCCTGCTGCAACTTGAGATCATTTCCTTTTGTCCTCTCACTGGTAACCCAGGAGAAGAGACCAACTCCCATCTTGCTTCTATTTCCTTTCAGGTAGTTGTAGAGCACATGCTGCAGCACCTCAATGTCTTTCTTGTAGTGAGGGCCCAAAACAACCAAAAAAACAGTGATACAGTATGGTACACCCAAAATACAGCTTGGGAGAAGCCAGCTTTTGGCTTTGAGGCTCAAGGAGCTATTAGGTTTCTTAGCAACCCCTGCTCTGCCCCCGGTGAGCACAGGGGTGCCCAGAGGTGCAGGGAGCTGGAGTCTCCCTGGCTGGGTTTTGGAACAGTACAGCCTAGAAATACCTCATGGGAGAGACTTAAGCCCCCCCTGAGATGTGCATCTCCAACAGAGGGAGTGAAATGCCCTGTTCCAAACACTTCTCCCATCCCAGCCTTGCATCATTAGTCTGTATCAACACCTAGGCAAACATAAATCACGTTTCCTGGCTTGTCTTGGCAGAGAAAGAGAGAACCCACAGGTTGGAGAAAGGTGTGGGCAGCCTTCCTCCTCTTTTTGCCCTTCTGTTGGCCAATGCAACTTGCATCTCTGAGGAGAAACAGCTAGATAATGCCATCATTTCCCAGTCTCAGAGGCTGTGGTGCCCAAACCTCCTCTCTAAAACCTTTCAGGCAGATTGGTTTCTTCTCATCTTACACAATGCCTCTTCCAGACACAAATTATCTGCTTCAGAGCACAGCCTGATGATACAGAGCAGAGGAAGCTTCCTTTCCTGGGAGGATGAGCAGCACAGTGAGGGGCAGCATGGTTCTCCTTCTTGATGATGATATTGAAGGACAATGACATCAAGCTTGCTGACACTACTGCAGGGCTGAGTTTCTGGGACACTAGTGCCTTGTCCCTTCACTCAGCTGGCCAGGTCCAGGCAAACCCACCTCAACTCCTGGCTCCTTCTTCCCCCTCCCTCAGCCATGCTCTTCTTTCTCCTCAAGTGTCAAGGCAGAGCAGAGTCTCTGGACACATAGGGTCACTTGTGGATCTGTAGGTCCCAAGAAGGTGAGGAAGGGAGAAGGAGAAGAAAGGGATTTGCTTGAAAGGGGGAGGTCCTGCACCCTGGGGGGAAGAGGGCAGGGGTCACCTGGTGTCCTGCCCTCTACAAAGAGGATATAAATGAGGTGTGAGGTATCAGAGGTGAAAGCCTTTCAAGAACTAGTCTCTGCTTTATCTGAGGAGCTCAGCAAGAAGAAAGAAAGTGCCCACATCCAAAAGTTCCAAGATTCACACTGACTCCTTGTTGGGAAAGTTTGATAGCACTGTAATATGTTCTTATACCTTGAGACATTTTTAGTATTAATATCACTGAAGACTCAGTTTGTGTTTTCTATCAAGAATGAACTTTTCCTCTTTTAATTTGCCTCCTTAGGCCAGGTGCAGCTCCATATTGAACCTGCCTGATATCCACTGATAATTGTGGCTTTCCTATCATCTTTGGCTTGAACTTTTCCTTCCCTTATCAGTGTGGAGATGCTTCATGCTTTCTGCTCACAATCTCAAAATCTCAAATGCTATCACAGGTACAAATGTCACAATGAATACAAAAAGTTCATGTGATTATAAATGTCTTATTAAATGTAGGTTTAAAGGAAAAAAAGAGTCTTTTTTTAGTAACATGAATGCACTATTAGGCTTATAAGCATGTAAATTAGTCAGGTGCTTTGTTAGCCCATCTCAGAATCTTTTTTCTTTGTACATGAATGATAAAAAATTAAATGAAAATGGTTCTGAAAGAAATAGTGTTGGAGAGACACAGCCATATGCAAAGCTACCTAAAAATCCTGACAGAGGGAAAGAAAAAAGAAATTAAAGTGCCCATGAAGTCTAAGAATGAAAGATAACTAGTTCTTTGCATGTGCTGTGTGGAACCAGTTGCTGCTCCAAAGCTCTTTACAGGCTTTATGCCCACACACCGAGTGAGCTGCACATCCTCCCCAGCAGCCCTGAGGAAGATGCAGAAAGGGGAACCCTGCTCAGAGACTGCCAAGATTAAAGCACCTCAGAGGCTTAAAGCTGAACCTTTTCTGTCCTTGTGCTAACTGATAAGGCAATGTCAGCCCACAGAGATAACCCTGATCCCCTAGAGATTTCAGACCAAATAACTATCAATAAATGCAAGGGAAAAGAAATGATGGAAATCAGTGGAGTCAGCAGGTACTGCTCTGCACTGGGAGGTGCAGCAGCGAGGGAGAGTTTAAGGAAGCACACAAAGGAGGAGGATAGTAAATACAGTTTGTGGAGCTCCTCATAAGCATGAAAGGCAGCATGGCAAAAAGGACATAATTGCCACTTTGAAGATTAAAAACTGGGTAATGGAAGGCAGTGTCATGAGATAATTAGAGGAGACACAAGAGTTCACATCTTGAATGTGTGTGTTCTGTGCAGCGTGGTATTGCTCAGGAGATGAAAAGGGACTGGCTTAAATAACAGCGAGGAAGTGGGAATGAGAAGCTTGCAGAAAAGAGAACTACACACTTGGTAAGAATAGCTGCTATAAAAAGGACATTTACATGCTAAGAAGGAAGAAATAAAGGATACAGCTGAAGATTTCCAAAATAGTTCTAAGCCAAATGGGAAACAGTTTCCAGCAATTCAGATGCCTCAGGGGCAGGCAGGTCCTCGGCTGCCCCCTGCGAGGGGAGCGCTCTGGGGCTGATGTGGTGCGAGAGCAAGGCCTCCAGTGTGACACCATGTCCTCCAGTGTGACAGTGTGTCCTCCAGTGTGACAGTGTGTCCTCCAGTGTGACAGCATGGTCTCCAGTGTGACACCATGGCCTTCAGTGTGACACCATGTCCTCCAGTGTGACATTGTATTCTCCAGTGTGACAGCATGGCCTCCAGTGTGACAGTGTGTCCTCCAGTGTGACATTTTATTCTCTAGTGTGACACCAAGGCCTCCAGTGTGACAGTATGTCCTCCAGTGTGACAGCATGGCCTCCAGTGTGACACCATGGCCTCCAGTGTGACAGTGTGTCCTCCAGTGTGACATTTTATTCTCCAGTGTGACAGTGTGTCCTCCAGTGTGACAGCATGGTCTCCAGTGTGACACCATGGCCTTCAGTGTGACATTGTATTGTCCAGTGTGACACCATGGCCTCCAGTGTGACAGCATGGACTCCAGTGTGACAGTGTGTCCTCCACTTTGACATTGTATTCTCCAGTGTGACAGTGTGTCCTCCAGTGTGACACCATGGCCTTCATTGTGACACCATGTCCTCCAGTGTGACATTGTATTCTCCAGTGTGACACCAAGGCCTCCAGTGTGACACCATGGACTCCAGTGTGATAGTGTGTCCTCCAGTGTGATGGCATGTTCTCCAGTGTGATGGCATGTTCTCCAGTGCCCTCCATGTGGTGTCCTGCAGTGTGCTCCCCGTGGTTCACATGCCAGACTGGGAAAAGGAAATGGAGTGCAGGGAAATCACCATCTGCTTTTGTCAATAAAAGCCTGCAGCACAGCTGGAGCCTAACCAGGCTGGAGCCAGCCCTTTAGAGCTGCTCAGGGAGAAATGGGAGAGCTTACTAAAGTGTGAACAAGTATAATTGAGAAGGAATAAACAAAAATTACTACAACACAACTTCATCCAGTCTGTATAGAGCCCAACATAGTAACAACAGAAGGCATGGAAACTCATAGAGGGAGGTGCTCACGTTAAACCTGTGATTTTCTCAGCTTCCCAGGGCCTGGTTTCAAGCACATTACTGCAGATACTGTTTTGTGACACTTTAATCTACTTTGTAAAAAAGATTGTAAAGGTTCTCTTTCCTATAAATTTGTACAGAAGGCATTTCTATGCCACCTTTACTGAAAGCACATCACAATCTTCACTGTACTTGTTCTTCTAAGGCACATCAGAAGGTATGTTAATATCCATGTTCCATAAAGCATTTAACTGAGGCACAAGGTCACAGAATTGCAATGTCATGAAATCAAAGTGAGGATAGTATGGTGAGCATATTCAAAACACATGGAGCTGTGGTGCTTGGGGCCATGGTTTAGTGGTGAGCATGGGAGTGGTGGGTGGATGGTTGGACTTGATGATCTCAGAGGGCTTTGCCAAGCACAATGATTCTGTGATTCCATGCTAGGCATAGCTCAGGCACTACCTGAAATGGAATCTCACACCAGGTCACACAGAATCCCCACAGTGTGGCTATTGTGGGGACACCCCTCTGGGGACCATTTGGTCCAACTCTCTGCTCAAGCAGGGTTGCCTAGACCTAGTTGCCCAGTGCTGTGTCCCAGTGACCTTTGAAGATCCCCACTGTCTCTTTTTGACAACTGAGAGGATTCTGGACAGCCTGTAGTTCATCAGATTCTTCTTCTGACCTTCTTAGTGATAGGAGTGATATTTGTTTCCTCCCAGCCCTCAGGGTTCTGCCCTGATCAGCACAGCCTTTCAAAGATAACCAGTCTTTCACAGATAGGCAGCAGTATCCTTGCAGTGACATCAGGCTCAGCTCTTGTGGGTACATGGCAGCAGATCCCAGGGGCTTAGGTACATTAAGTGGTTACACTGTTCCTTTCAATGGGATCCTCCTCCCTCAAGGGTCAATCTTCTTGCTTGAGACTTTCTTTTTGGTCTCAGAGGCCTGGTGTTTCTGAAGGCTGATCTTACTAGTGAAGACTGAGGTGAAGAATGCATTCAGTAGCTTGGCCTCTTCTGAATCCTCTGCCACCAGGGCCCCTGCCCCATTCAGCAGTGGGTTCATACTTTCCTTAGCCTTCCTTTTAGTGCTGATGCACATGTAAAAACCCTTCTTATTCCTCACCAGATTCAACCCCACGTGGACTTTGCCTTTCCTAACCCTATCCCTGCACATTGTCTCTGTGTTGTTCCTGGATCACTTGCTCCTGCCTCTTGCATGCTTCCTTTTTACACCTGAGTTTAGCCAAGAGCTTCTCATTCATTCTGCTGCCACCTTTGCTTGGCAGTGGCTTGATAGCAACTTGGGTACAAGGTGAGTTTGGCAACAAAGACACAAAACCCCTTAATTTTCTGTCCTGCAGCCTTTCAGCCTCATAGCTGCAGTTGCTTGCTAGATTGGGTAGAAAAATGGCCTTTCTGTTGTCCCAGTTACTACCTACTCAAAAATCAGTATGTGGCTGCAGGAAGACTCCTACAGCAAACTTTTAAACTTTTAAAAAGGAAAAAAAACCCCTTTCATTACCCATTTCTTGCACTAAGAAGTTGGACCAACCCCCTTGGCCTCTCAATGTGCAGACAGTAATTTCTGTTACCTGGTAGACTGAAATTGGTGGCTTTCCTCCTACACATCCATACTCCTGATGATAACTGAACTTGCTGGGTAGGTAAGGAGAGGTTTGTAGAGCTGGGTATGAACATAATCCTCTTTATCAGGTTACTATGAAAAGCAAGGTGCTAAAAGACAAAATACACATAGAATAAACCCTTTCTAATATGAAAACATTCAGACATAATATAAACCAAAATAAAATTGTGGTGGGTATATAATATTGGAACAATATTCTGAATAACCTGATTCATTCTTTCACTGTCCCAAGGAGAAAGAGAAAAAACAGATGAAAACACTGATGTGTCTCACAGGAAGTGTCAATGAACCTGGCTTTCTGCTGAAGGGTTACAAACTGCAGCTAAATCTACTGAAAGTCTGTCACAGTTTCAGAGCCACTTGGCAGCCAAGCCTCATGAAAGCTGCTGCACACTTTGCCCTCAGCCCCATCCCCTGGTGGGAGGGGAAGGAGAATCAGGAGCAAAAATGTCAAAAACCTGTGGGTTGAGATAAGGAAAAGTTTAATAGAATAACACAGAGAAGGGAGGAAGCAAGAGGATTAAACCAGAAAAATAAACTAGTAATATTTGTATACATATATATATACACAGAGGATATCAGACCCACCAGCAGCAAGCCAGCTGCTGAGCAAACCACCACCCAGCCACTGCCATCCCCTAACCAAACCATCACCCAGCCTCTGCCATCCCCAAACCACCACCCAGCCACTGCCATCCCCTAACCATCACCCAGCCACTGCCATCCCCCAACCAAACCACCACCCAGCCACTGCCATCCCCACCCAACTTTTCCCAAGTTCTCCCATTCCTCAGCTCCTTCCCCAGGTGCTTGCTGGTTCCCAGTCACTGTTGTCCCTTCAGTGCCTGCACTTGGTGCCTGCACCTAGCCCCAGTGCCTTGCCCTGGCTCNCATCACCCAGCCACTGCCATCCCCTAACCAAACCATCACCCAGCCTCTGCCATCCCCAAACCACCACCCAGCCACTGCCATCCCCTAACCATCACCCAGCCACTGCCATCCCCCAACCAAACCACCACCCAGCCACTGCCATCCCCACCCAACTTTTCCCAAGTTCTCCCATTCCTCAGCTCCTTCCCCAGGTGCTTGCTGGTTCCCAGTCACTGTTGTCCCTTCAGTGCCTGCACTTGGTGCCTGCACCTAGCCCCAGTGCCTTGCCCTGGCTCAGCTCCAGCTCCTCCAGTGCCCCACAGGCATGGCTTTAATGTGGAATGGGATATCCCATGGGCTGGTTCTGCTGTCTGTCCTGGGCATGGCCCCTTCCAGCTTCCTCTGCAAAGTTAACCCTGTCCTAGAGAAACCTATGTGGATTTTGGTTGTCCAAACCCAAACTGAGAATTCAAAACCATTGCTCATTTGCTGAATTCATCAGATTGGAGCCAGGAGCTTTAGCTTGGAGGTATGATCTGTTACTGCTTTTCAAAGTTCCAGGAGAAAGAAGAGGCTAGAGGTGCCATCAGAGATGCCCAACAAATGGACTGTGTCCCACCTTGTGCCTGTCTCCAGAGCACTTCAGGAGCAGCTGTCCAAGGGAGACACAGAAGAGGTCTCTGGATGTGTGATGTCCAGAGCAATTGATGGTTACATGGACACTGGCCTACCTCACATGTGAAGGAGGTCCTGCCACTTGGTAGGGAAGGGACCATGACATGAAATCCTCCCTTTACCCCCTTGCCTAGCTCGAGGAACAACTGTGCCAGGGGGTACCAGCTCTCTGCTCAGTTTATTCCACACTGCAAAGCAATCATAATTTGAGGGCTGGAGAAAGGGATCAAAAGGGATCATGACTGTGTATTATAGTCACTGGGTCAGAGTGATAACACTGGACTCTGGGTGACAGCCCTTGCTTGCTCCAAGAGCTAGAAAGGAGAAAACAGTTGCAGTTTGAGTGGAGCAAGGACCTGAGGCAAGCTGTCTCCCACTGCCAGGCATGCATGCTAAACAATCAGACTGCAGAATCATGTTCATCTTTTGGAGCAATTACTGGGTAATTCTCCTTGATAAAGACTTACTCTTAATTCATTTGATGAGCAGCTTCAGCAAGAGAGAATGGAAACATTTGTGCTCACACTCCCCCATCCAAGAACTTCATGGGAAAAGCAGGGGGAGGTAAATGAAGGGATTCAGATTTTCTTAGGTAAGAATTAAAGCCACGTTTCCTGAGCCCCACCACTGAGCTGCTGGATGAAAGGGGACTGCTTCTTAAGCTTTCAAAGGGGCTAAAGCACTTCACGGCAGGAAAGAGGTCAAAGCACAGCCTCTGAGTGAAGGGATATGCTTCCCTGCAATCCAAGCCTCTGAGACAGGCACAAATGCTTCTTCCTTCTTCCCTAGTCTAGGTGTCTTTCTGTGTAGCCAGGGATTATATGGCCACTGATACCAAACAGTACCAGTCACACACACTTCTGCCAGGTTGACTGGGACAGACTCCACAGTGTTTATTCCAGCTACCTGAAGCAAACAGCACTCTTGAGCTGAGTGTGATAATAACAGCAACAATAACAGCAACAACAACTTGTACTGGCTTAGCCTTTTGCACTTTGTGGCCACAGTGGATATCTCTAGGCAGTGAGACTCAAGAAAGCAGACTCAGGGTTCCAGCCTCTAAAGCCAGCTGGGCCAAGTTCAGAATTTGGCACTTGTCTTTCTCTCCACAGCCCAAACCCTTCAGAAAGCTTATGCACTTGACCTGGAGGTTGCTAAATCCATAATCCCAAGTCCCCCTCATGCTTGATTTAGCCCTCAATCCCTTTTGATTCACAATAACTAAATATCAGGAATCCAAGCCTCTGAGGCAAGCATAAATGCTTCTTATTTCCTATCTGAGATGGCTTTCTGCTCATCTTGGGCCATCAGTTTCACATCACACCTGGTGACACTTTTCAGTATAACTGTGCCCTGCATTGGGTTAGAACAGAACTAATTCTGTTCAATGATTGCACTTTTCAGCTCAGTCTCTTCTCAGTCACTCCCTCTCTACAGTTAACAGTTTGTTCTCACTGGCAGTGTCTGCTGCTAGCAGGAATAAGACCTCATGTCTGGAGAGAGTACCAAGGGTTGGTATGGAGAGCAAGGTCACTGCTGAATCTTGTGTCCTAAGGTTGGGGTGCAGAGTAAAGGCTTCACCTGCAGGGAGGAGTGGAGAGTTCAGGTGACCCTAAACTGACCAGCTGGGGTTTCCATTCCATATACATCATAGTCACTATACAGCTGAGGGATCACAAGGGTCAATCTCCTCTTTCTTCCTTCTCTTGCCCTTCTTCAATGGCCAGCAACCAAGGAGGACTCTGTCTGTTCTACCTTCCCTCCTGATCCATGAGTTCCTGAATCCAGTTCCAGGATCCAGCCCCTGAGCCTGGTTCCCATCTGCTGCTGAATCCTTCTGCCACAGCATCAGTGCTGACTGTGGTGTAGCTGCCAGCAGTGGGGTTGGGTTCAGTATTGGTTTTGTATACATTTGTATGTATTTCATTTTATTGTAATTATTTTAATTAAAGTAGTTTTGCTTTTCTTTTCCAATCCACAAGCCTCTCCCTTGTTCCCTTTCTATTCCCCATGGGGAACAGAGAACATCTCTCACTTGGTTAGTGGCCAGCCCAGCCCTAACCCTTGACACTGTGAACAGTTCCACTAGTATCTAAGTCCTATCCCTCCTTTCCCCACCTGCCCCTCACCCTCCCAGTCCAGCTGGAATTCATAAAAACAAGGCTGGAGATGTTCTAGCCACATGACCCAAAGCCCTCATCCATAAAGCACATGAGGTCCTTCAAAACAACTTGAGGAGACATCACCTGCCAGTGCCATTCTAAGGAAGAGCTGGTTATCAGGCATGTTTGACTTGGATTACAGCACCCAGCAGAACAGGAGGAGGAGCATGAAAAAGGCAATGAGCAGGAGATACAGAGGAAGAGGGTTGTGGGAGGTAGTGGTGCTGCTGCAGCAAATGCTGTTGGAGCTGCAGCTTCACTTGCTGCCCCATTAGGTTGTCACCTGCTTGTCATGGCTGCTACTTGTCTGGCCACACCAGGAGTTACAAAAGCCAACTCAGCAGCAAACTACCCTTCCCCCTCCAAAAAGAGGGGAGGGGGGAAGAGAGAAAGAATAGTTTTCTGCTGGTTTAACTCTCTCAAATGGCTTATCAGGAGGTCAGAGGGAAGCCAGGGCATGGACAACAGAGGGAGTGGAGCTGCAGGACCAAAGCAGAGGAACGAAGGCAGCAAAGGATTGCCATGGTGGTGACTGAGCCTGGGAAAACTGCTGGGCACCTGCAGTCAGAGGAGTATTTATCCTCAGAACTGATGGATGTAAAGGGTGTACAACTCCCTGCTACAGGCTACCAGCTCCATTTTATTGTCCATGCACTGCAATAGGGTCCCAATGCCTTTTCTTTGCTGCTGAAATGTGGATCTCTGAAGCAGAACCAGCAGAACAAGAGACCACAGATTTACTGGTATATTTGCACCATCCCTCTTAGTTGTTGCTTCTTGCTCTGACTGCTCTTAAGGGAGAGGTTTGAGCTTCACTGGAGTTCTTTTGCTTTTGTATGACCCAAGGAATTTTTGGTTGGGTAGGGTTGGGTTTCTTGTCATCTCTTCATAGGTTTTTTTTTTCTTTTTTTCTTTTTTTTTCCCCCAGAAGCAGTCTCATTGCTGGAGCCTGGTTATCTGCTTGCTTGACAGATATTTTTCTTGTTAGATATGAAAAAGACAAACTATGTGACGCTTCTGAAACAGATGAGCTCTGTGAAGTTTTCAGTTTCCCAGCACACTAGCCATTCAAACAATCTGGATCCTATTTAACAAACATTGGTGAATGTATTCAGTTAATAAAAGCTTGGCAAATATTAGTAAAGGGCTTGTAATGGTTGTGAGTGACATAAAGGTTAAAAGCTTTTGATAGCACTGCACCAAACTGGAGGAAAGCTTGAAGAACCCAATGTGATGTGCCAGTAAGGAATCTTAGCCCTGCCAAAGGCATCATGAAATACTCCTTTCTTGGAAACAGGAAAAGATGCAGCTGTTCCTCAAATCTGAATTCAGCTTTAGAACCTGAAACTTCTAACATTATTCAGATCATATTGTCCTGTTCTTTCATCATCAGAAAGTATATAGAGGATAAAACAAGAATGAATTTCCCTCATTGTCCCAGGCTGGAGAGCTCCTGGGAAAGCAAGAGGTTTCCCTTCCCAAGCCTATGCTACACTGCTTCTCCACAATGACTAGGATAAGACAAGAAAGGGAAGCATATAGAGAACATTATCTCTTGGTCTAAACTTTATTAATGTTTGGGTTGCTTGCTACCCTCCCTGCACAGAAGAAAGGTCTCCATGCACCCCAGGACACAAGGAGGCTTCCCAGTGCTTCCAAAGAGCTGGGATGAAATCATAGGATCACAGAATCATAAAACCATAGAATGTCCTGAGTTGGAAGGCACCCATGAGGATCATCAAGTCCATCTCCTGTCTATGCACAAGACAAGCCCAGGGAAGAACAATAGGAACACCAGAAAGCACATGCTTCTTTCAGGATTTCTGTAAACACTGGCTTTCAGCTTCCCGAACCACTTTTAGATTCACAGAATCACACAGAATCTCAGAATGTTAGGAGTTAGAAGGGACCTTGAAAGATCATCTAGTCCACCCCCCACCCCCTGCCAGAGCAGGATTCCCTAGACAAACAAACAAACCAAAAGTATCAGTGAAAACTTTTAATTAACATATTTTCAGGTTCCCTGTGTTGACACAGGCTGCTGCATTTCAGTCTATTTGCCAGTAAATGTGTTAAAATACCTAAGTCTCCTGTCTAGGGGTGTTGAGTTAGGACATGTTTTTAGAAGTTTCCAGATTTCCCAGGAGTTCAAAGGTCACCATGATTGTGCTTCTCCCTTAGCTGAGGGTGAGTGTCACTGCTGTGTGTTCCTGGTGCCCTGGGGAGCAGCTGCCAGACTGGTTGGGAGCTGTTCTTGAGCCACTTTCTCCTTTTCCTGAAGTGTCATTTCATCTACCTGCCTTTCAGGAATGGATGGAAAGGAATGGTTTATACAGTATTGAGGAAACAAAAGCTGGATGTTGGTGAGATGAGAGGTTTGGCAGTGGCTGCAGGAGTCAGAAGCCATATGCTTCATAGGGTGGCAAATTGCAGGTTTGGAGGAGCTGATGTAAGGTCCAGAATTTCCTCAGACACATAACCTGGAGTATGGCACCACATCCACAGAAACACAGGACCACTAAGGTTGCAAGAGACCTCTAAGATCATCAAGTCCAACCAGCAACCTGTCACCACCATACCATTCAACAATGTCACTCAATACCACATCTACACATTTTTGGAAGCCCACCAGGGATGGTGACTCCAGCACTGCCCTGGGCAGCCTGGGCCAGTGCCTAACAACTCTTCCTGGGAAGAAATTCTTCCTAATATGCAATCTAAACCTCTCCTGGTGCAACTTGGGGGCATTTCTTCTTGTCCTCTCACTGCTAACCTGGGACAAGAGACCAAGCCACATCTAGCTCCAACCTCCTTTCAGGTAGCTGTAGAGAGAGATAAGGTCTCCCCTGAGCCTCCTCTTCCTCAGCCTAACCAACCCCAGTTCCCTCAGCTGCTCCTTATGAGGCTTATTATCCAGACCCTTCACCAGCCTCATTACCCTTCTCTGCACACACTCCAGCACCTCAATGTCTTTCTTGCAATGGGGAGCCCAAAACTGAACCCAGTATTTGAGGTGTGGCCTCAACAGTGCTGAGAATTCATGCAACTGCTGTTGCCAGTGCAGCCAAATACTCTGCATGGACAACTTTGCCTCAGCAGCTCTTGGGCAGGAAGTTAGCAGGAGTTTTTCCAGCCTTTCCACAGATGGTCAGTGTAAAGTCAACTCTTTCTAGATACATATCTTTCTCACTATATACTATGCTTATACCTGGCTAGAAATGTCTGTGTTTATGCCCAAAATCATAGGTGCAAGGCACAGGTTCTGTGTCAATAATCATGAGGTCACAACCAAGCATCAGTAGCCTTGTAACACTGATCTGCTGGGCAGCACTGTAGAGATATCTCCTCAGCCCACACCTCAGTCTGCCTCCTTCCCAAATGAAAAGGAGAAAAATAATCCCAGGTGAAATGTGCTGAGAGGAGTCGCATTTTGGAAGTGCTGTAACAAGATATCTTCCCCTGGGGGGGTGCAACACAGTGTTAGCAGGCTGGAGATGAGGTGTGGCAGAGCCCTTCACCTTTGGTAAAGCTAGGGAAGGTGAATTCTGCCACCTCCCTGGGAACAGCTCCTCAGCCCTGTCTCTTCTTGTTCATTTAGGTTGGATATTAGGAAAAACTTCTTCCCAGCAAGAGTTGTTAGGCACTGGCCCAGGCTGCCCAGGGCAGGGGTGGAGTCACCATCCCTGGAGGGGCTCAAAAACCATCTAGATGTGGTACTTAGGGCCATGGTTTAGTGCCATGGAGGTGATAGGTTCATGGTTGGACTTGATCTTAGAGGTCTCTTCCAAACTTAATGTTTCAGTGATTCTGTGATTTTGGGCCTCCTGAGATGTCTCCCAATTATGGCTGTCATGTTCTTAGAAATATCAGCATCAGCATGAGGTGGATCTGATTTTTTTACTGACACAGCTATTGTGGGAAAAGCCCTAACACAAACACACTCAACAACACTACAATATTTTTCCCAACACTAAATCTCCACCAGTCTTTACACAAGCACCTTGGCACTGGCACATCCTTGCTCCTGCCAAAGAAATAGTGCAGCATCTTTTTGTGGGGAAAGTATTACAGAAAATTGGGATTTTCACATTTAGACCAGATTAGTCATAGGATCATGGAATTTTAGGGGTTGGAAGGGACCTAGAAAGTTCATCAAGTCCAACCCCCCTGCCAAAGCACACCAAGTCAGGGGTTATCTAGGGTTTGATGGATTGTTTGCCTCCTTTTTTCCCCCTTGGAAGGAAAGTAAAAGATCAGGAACTTGAGTAAAGTGGAAGTTGAGGAATGAGGACTCTCCTCTCCAGCATATCTGTTTGTTTGGCACTTAGAGGTGTGATGTGACAGAGAGGAGCCTGCCAACAGGTAGGCTTCTGAGGTCATCAAGGGGTTAAATCTTGTATGTGCACCTCACCTGCAAGGGTTAGAAAGCAGAGAGAAGTCTCCAGTTTGGAGTGCACTGGCACCGGCAGGGAGTGTAGATATATTCCCGATTTCCTTCTGTCCACAGAAGAACTTGTGGAACAAAAGCATCTAGAGCAACATCCATCAATGCTTGTTTTGCTTCCCGTTCTTTCTTTTAAAGCTGTAAAACACTGAAATGGCTGAAAATCGTATCAAAAGCATAATGCAAACATACACTGTCAGAACTCCCACAGTTGCTCTGCGAGTTTCCAATGCCACTACTCTGAAATTCAAAGGTAGCTCTGGTGGAGAGGTAAAGCTGCACATGGTCCATGCAGGAGAAATGCACATCGTGGTAGCCGTGTGAGGTGGAGAGATGAGTTTTGATACTGGTTCTGAAGTCCTGACATGCTTTTCCAGGATGACTTTCTGAGGTGATCTGCTAGATCAAGTAGTTTAAAAAAACCACCCAAACAGCAAAAACAACATAACAACAACAAAAACCCAAACACAACAACAACAAAAAAAAGAAAAACAAGCAAAACCCCCCAAAAGGTAAATCAAAGGAAAACAAAGAACAAAAAAAACAACGCGAAAGAAAAAACCCACAAAAATAGACAAAAACCCAAACAAAAGCATCCAAAAGAAAAAACAAACAAACAAACAAACAAACCCACAAAAAAAACCCCAAACAAACAACGAACCAACTAAACCCAAAAAAGACAACCGAAACAGACAGAACCCTAACCCAATCTCGATGTGTTTAATCTCCAGGCAGGAAGGAGCAGAAGGAGCTCTGCGCGTGGGGGAGCAGGAGGTGGATCCCTGGATCCGGGAGCAGGAAGCAGGATCCCCGGTCCCGTTCCCGTGTCTCCGCAGCTCTCCCGGTCCCCTCCCGCCGCAGGTTCCCTCCCGCTGTCCCGTGGCGGTCGCAGCCGAAGGGACTGTCGCCTCCCCGGGAGCGGTTCCTCCGAGCCGTGCTCAGCCCCCGGGCGGCAGGTGAAGCGTTGGCTGCCTCAGCCCGGTCCCCTCCCAAACGAGGAGCTCCTGCCGTCCCCCGGGGCCGCCGACAGGGGAACGGCCTCGGCGGCAAGGCCCCTCCGAGGGAGCTTCGGGGGGCGGCGGCGGTGGCGGAGGCACTACCGGTACCCCAAGGCGGGGGGCGGAGGCAGCGGGGGCTTGGCGTTAGCGGCGGCCGAGACAAAGGGAGCGGCGAGAGGGAGATGTGCGGGAGATGCGGCGGGAGGGAGGGGAAGGCTCCATTTCACACCCTCCCCCCAAACAATAAAAAATAAACCCCAACCAAATGGTCCTTTTCTCCCCCAGAAACGACACATCCCCGTGACGGTTTGAGAGGAACAAAGGGCGGCGGCCCGCGGTAAGGCTCGGGGAGGGGGGAGGTGGGCGCTGGGCAGAGCCTTCGTTACCGGAACGATCAGAACATCCTCGGTCACAAACCCGAGGAGCTCACCCCAGTTTGGGAATCGCTCGGTTCTGACACTCCTCTCCGCTCCTTAAAAGGAGGCTGGGGAGGGGGTGGGGGGAGGTCTGGGCCAGCCATTCCTGCCTGGAAGCACGGCAGGAGCCAGCTTGGCTCCCCGCACCCCCCGCCCCCTCCCCCGGGAATCGGCATCACTCCCATCCCCGCTCCTTCCCCCTCCCCGGGATCGTCGTTAATTCCCGGGCGGTAGGATCGGGTTGGGTCTTATCCGAGAGGTTTAAATTCAACGTAAACACCCAACCTGGGGCTGGGCTTCGGGAAGGTGCAAATGGAAATCCTGGGATCGGAGACCATGGAAATGGAACCGGGAATTGGGTCAGTGCCTGGGAAAAGGCTGTGAAAACCCAGAGCAGGAATAATCAGAGAACGGAACTGAACTAGAGCCGGGGGCTGATCACAAAATGGGTTATTCTAAGTGAATATTGCTGGGGTGGAGGGATCTGTTCCTGCTTCGGGATCTGCTCTTGCTTTGGGATCTGCTCTTGCTTCGGGATCTACTCTTGCTTCGGGATCTGCTCCTGCAGCCTCTGCTGCAGCCCTGGAAACATCTGTCCTAGAGAGCTCCTAACCGACGTGGGGCAGGTACCTTCCGAATTGGGGAAGATTTAACCACTGCGACCAGTGAAGCCCGTGGAGGAGGAAAAAAAAAAAGGCAAGAAGGTGGAAAAAAAAAGCAAAAGAACCACCAAAAAAACCCAAACCCCCACCCAGAAAACAAAAAAGGCAGCAAATCCCTCTCCTTGCGTCCCTCTGCCCCCGCCCCAGGCACGTACACAGGGTCTGCTGCTCTCACAACGGGGCCGGACGGACCCGCACTCACACTCGCTCTCACGCACTCTCACATTCACATTCACTCTCATACATTCACTTACTCATACAATCACACTTACTCTCACATTCACAGACTCACACTCACTCTCACGCTAACACACAGTCTCATACTCACACTCACTCTCATACCCACTCACATTCACACACACAACCACTCAGACTCACGTTCACACACACACCCACACACACCCCTGCTGACACGCTCTCACACACTCACATTCACACACCCACTCGAATTCACACTCACATTCACATTGGCACTCACACACCCCCAATCACACGCTCACACCCTCACAGTCTCACGCTCCCTCGCACCATTTTTCCCGCCCGCCCGCCTGGCTTTCTCGGGGTGTTTTGTTCGGAGCGCGGCGCGGCTCTCCTGGCGCCCGCCCGCGCGGCGGAGCGGCAGCTGGGTCCGGGCCCGCTTCGATCGCGGCTCCATTGTTCCCGCGGGCAGGCCCCGCCCCCCGGTGTGTGTGGCGGCGGCGATTGGCCGGCGGCGGGCGGAGCGCTGCCGTCACCGCGCCCGGAGCCCATTCATCTGTGCACTTGGGCGTTGGACTCCGCATCTTATTAGCAACCAGGGAGATTTCTCCATTTTCTCCTTGTCTACAGTACGGCTACAAATCTGGGATTTTTTATTACTTCTTTTTTACTAAACTTGGGCTCCTTTTTTTTTTTTTCCTCGACTTTTTCCTCCTTTTTTTCCCCCCCTCCCTCCTGTGCTGCTGCTTTTTGATCTCTTCAACTTTATATTTTTTTTAAAGGAGTGCATTATAACCGGTTCTGTTCTCTCTTCTTCTTGTGTTTTTTTTTTTTTCCTTTTTTTTTTTTTTTCCCCCCCTCTGGTGTGGGTGTGTCTTGCTGCTGCTGCTGGTCGCCCAGTATTTATACCAACCCAACGCTCTTTGTTTCCCTTCCTTTTGGATCTGTTGAGTTTCTTTGTTGAATAAGACAGCATGGGTGCCCAGTTCTCCAAGACCGCTGCAAAGGGCGAAACCTCCGCCGAGAAAGCTGGCGAAGCAGTGGCTGCATCTCCATCCAAGGCGAATGGACAGGTAACAAAAAAAAATTAAAAAAAAAATTTAAAAATATATTAAACCTCCTCTTTTTTTTTTTTAAAAGCCAACTTCGACGGACTCTCTTTCGCATCCTGTTTTAATTTCTGCTTCCTTTGATGCCCCGGTGGCACGTTCGCTAGAAAAATCCGGTCGATCCTTTTATCTCTCTGCAACTCGAGGCAGTGGAATCATTTCTTTGTTGGATATTTTTCTTTTTGTTCGTTTGTGTTTTTCTTTTTAAACGGGCTCGGC
>VWZX01003014.1:79966-124295 GCA_013399015.1 Galbula dea
GCGGCGGAGGCGGGCAAGGAGGAGGTGCAGGCCAACGGCAGCGCGCCCGCCGAGGAGACGGGCAAAGAGGAGGAGGAGGCGGCCTCGCCGGAGCCCGCCTCCGAGAAGGAGGCGGCCGAGGCGGAGAGCACCGAGCCGGCCTCTCCCGCTGAGGGCGAGGCCTCCCCCAAGACTGAGGAGGGTGCGACCCCCTCATCCAGCAGCGAGACCCCGAAAAAAAAAAAGAAGCGCTTTTCCTTCAAGAAGTCCTTTAAGCTCAGCGGCTTCTCCTTCAAGAAGAACAAGAAGGAGGCCGGCGAGGGGGCCGAGAGCGAGGGCGGCGCCGCCTCCGCCGCCGCGGCGGAGGGCGGGAAGGAGGAGGCGGCAGCGGCGGCGGGAGCAGGCCCCGAGGCGGCGAGCAGCGAGGAGGGCAAGGCCGGCGCCGAGGAGGCCTGCGCGGCTGCCGCGGGCAGCACCGAGGCAGTGAAAGAGGAGCAGGAGGAGGCGGCGGACTCGCAGGAGGCCAAATCGGACGAGGCCGCCCCCGAGAAGGCGGCGGGAGAAGAGGCCCCGGCGGCGGCGGCGGCGGCGGAGGAGCAGCAGCAGCAGCAAGCAGAGGGCAAGGCGAAGGTGGCAGAGGAAGACGAGGAGGCGGCGGCGGGCGCCGGTGCGGCCACGAGCGAGGCGAGCAGCGGCGGGCAGGAGGCAGCCCCCGCGGAGGATGCGGCACGGCAGGAGCCTCCCGCCGAGAGCAGTCCCGAGGGACCCGCCGCAGGGTCAGTGGAGTAAGCGCCGCCGCCCCTCGCCGACGGACTTCTCTTTTCCCCCTGTTTGTTTTTTGGAGTGGTTGCCAGGTACTGGTCTCGGAGGAGAACTTGTCTACAACCAGGGATTGATTTAAAAAGATGTCTCCTTTCTTTTTTTTTCTCTCCCCCACCCCCCGCAGCTCCCATCTCAAATCGTTGTGTGTTGCCGCCATTCCAAAGGGCGGAGGGGGGCCCTCCTCCGCCCTCCTCCCCCACCCTCCATATTTTGGGGTTCGTTTTTGTTTTTGGTTTTGTTTTCTTTTAACGTTTTGTTTGTTTGGGGCTTTTTTTCATCAGTATTAATGTTTGGATTTGGTTGGTTGGGGTTTTTATTTTTCTTTTGGGTTTTGTTCTCATCCTTTGCAACTCTCTTCATACTCTCAACCTTTTCCCGGTCGCTCTATGGACATGCCCATATATGAAGGAGATGGGTGGGTCAATAAGGGATATCAGATGAAGTGACAGGGGCCGCCGTGGGGAACTCGGGGTGTACAGCCCCTTGCCAGCCGCAGGCCCCACCAGAAATGATGTAAGGGGTTAGTCTCTTTTTTGTTTTGTTTTCTTTTTGTTTTGTTTTGGGTTTTTTTTAAGAAAAAAGAAAAGTTATTACGATGTATTTTGTGAGGCAGATGTTCTATAAGGTTTACAACACTACAAGTCTTGATTAAGAAGGAAAGGAAAAAGGAAAAAAAAAATAAAAATCAATACCCAGATAAAGAGATCATAGTCTTAGGAATTCATTTAAACCATAGGAACTTTTCACTTATCTCATGTTAGCTGTATCAGTCAGTGATTAAGTAGAAATACAAGTTGTATAGGCTTTATTGTTTATTGCTGGTTTATGACCTTAATAAAGTGTAATTATGTATTACCAGCAGGGTGTTTTTAACTGTGACTATTGTATAAAAGAAAAGAAAAAAAAAAACCCAACAAAAAACAAATCTTGATATACAGAAGCACATGAAGTTTGCAACTCTTTCCACCCTGCCCATTTTTGTAAAACTGCAGTCATCTTGGACCTTTTAAACACAAATTTTAAACTCAACCAAGCTGTGATAAGTGGAATGGTTACTGTTTATACTGTGGTATGTTTTTGATTACAGCAGACAATGCTTTCTTTTCCAGTTGTCTTTGAAAATAAAGGAAAACTCTTCAGATGCAATGGATTTTTTTTTGTTTGTTTTATTTTTTTGTTTGTGTAGCATCTTGTCTATCATGTTTTTGTAAATACTGGAGAAGCTTTGACCAATTTGACTTAGAGATGGAATGTAACTTTGCTTACAAAAATTGCTATTAAACTCCTGCTTAAGGTGTTCTAATTTTCTGTGAGCACACTAAAAGCGAAAAATAAATGTGAATAAAATGTATCATTTGGTTGTCTTTCTTTTATGGATACTCTGGCAGCTTGAAGGGACTAGCCAGGATTGCCTAAATCTGTACAGAGAAAGCTGTGTGTGCTGTTAGTGCTAGGGTTGAAAACCACCTTCCTAGGTCCTGGGCTCTGTAATACTGTGCATCTTGTAGAGAGACTGGGCAGGGCAGCAGGGCATTTTTAGGCTTTTCTGGCTTTCAAAAGCAAACTGGAAGGCAGTCTGAGCATGTAGAGTGGCTGATCCTCCTGTACAGGCTCCATCTTGCTCCTAGACCAGAGGTAGCCAGCAGCTGAGAGTCTTGTCTCTTGAGAAGAAGGGATTGAACTTGAATTGCTTAGGGTGGGGCACTGAGATTTTTACCCCGAGTTGCTTAAAAGGGAAGCTCTTGGAGCAGGTGTCCCACTTGCAGCTTGGTGTAGGTACCTAGACTGGGTTAGCCTGGAGGGAGAGAGGGGGAATTAACACTGCCATTCTGCTCAAAGTAATCCAAAGCAATACTTTCTTTCTTTGTTTTTCCTCAAGTGCTACTCCCGAGTCCAGGTGAGTTCCAAATCTGTCTGTAAAACGAATCACTTGGTGCTTGCCTTTAATTGTGAGGCTCTTCTGGCTGATGTCCAGCATCTTGCTCAGGGCATGTTAGGCCTTAATAAAAACAGTGGCTTCATGCAAGAAAAAAAGCAGCAGTGGTGTTTGGAGGGTGGAAATTGATTGGAGAAAGTGTTGCTTCGAAGTTTATAGGAGAGAGTTTAGTGTTACACTTCACTTGCTTCCACCTCCCTTTTCAGCAGCCACTCTTTGAAAGCAATTACCATTCATTTTATGAGCAAATGGCACGTTAGCACCTTGTTCCCTACAGAACAAAGCCTAAGCTGAATGAAGGAGTGTAGATTCCCTGCTGAATGCCTACTTCTTTATTTTTTTTCTCCTTTTATTAATTTCTTCGTTTTCTTTCTATGTTTTCTTTAATTCAGCTGTCTTTACCATTTGAACTTTGGCTTGTATGTACTCTAGTTGCCCTGGTATTTCTCTATAGCTTTAGAAATGTATTGAAACTATGCTCTAATTGCTGAGGGACAAAAATAAATGGATGTAAACCAAGATCCTCCACACCGGTGTCATTCTTGGAGTACATGTGTTTGGAGTCTAGTGCATAACTGCTTTGCTGAGGGGTTTTTATAAGATGGCTGTAAAAACCTGTTCTGAGATGCATGATGTCTTGGCCAGAGAGTCAAGGTCTCTTTTTAATAAATATCTATATTTAAATCCAAGGATTCTTAAAGAGAAGTCTGATTTTTCTTCTTTGCTTGGTTGTCCAACTGCATGTGTACAGATGAAGAAAGTCATTGCTAATGAAGTTCTTTTGCAGCTTTCTCCCACCCTGTCCTCCTCAGACCTTCATGCTCTCTCCTTGCTCAGCTGATGGTGTTTTCTGAAGCCATGCCACTTCCTGGGGGTTCAGAAACCTTCTGCCCCAGCAGCTGGACTCCATCATTCCATAGCTTGGCTTGAAACCTCTGCCCAAGTCTGAACACAAAGGTGCATCTGCAGGACCAGTTGTGTGGTCTGGTCTTCTGGTCCCAGCAGTCAGGTGAGCTTCCATGAGAGCAGTTTTCCTCTGCCTGGTTTAAGGAGTTGGGAGTGGGAAGGAGCTTGGAACAGAGGAGTTTTGAGCTGCTTCCTCCTGCCAAAGACCTGTGCAAGGGCATCCCTCCTCCCTCAGTCCCTGGGGAACCAAAGGGTCACTCCCGGGCGGTTGGAGAATACCCTGATGTGTGCACGAGGGGAATGAAGGGGCTGGGGGTTGGTGACTGCTGAGATGGTTGATCTTGCAGAGGAAGTTAGATGCTTTTTCTCTTGCACTGGTTGCCCCAGTGAAAATGCTAGTCCTGCTAAGTGTTGTCATTTCACCAAATTCAGAGCTGGAATGCATGTGACTGGAAAATGTGTGATTTCAAGCTGATTTTCCTTCCTAGCTGGTGGGTTGCTATGGTTCTTCTTAAGCAGAAGATTATTATTGCTATGAACAAGATAACTTCTGCTGTGCTGAAACAATGTCATGTTTTTAGGTAAAACACTGGAATCCAATGTGACTTTTCTGTTGATTTACTTAGGCTAAGGCAAGAGGCTTCCTTGGTCAAGGTCAAAACTGGCTTGTACAAAAGTCCTGTCCAATTTCATGCTTGTCTTGGTAATATCTAAACATCATTTCAGACTCCCCAGGTCACAGTGTCTGACCTCAAGTACTGGAGTTCTGTATCTGTTCCTGATGGTTATTAATGTGAAATTGTGGAGACTTTGCCTTCAGGCAAAGGAGCAAAACAAGAAAAGGGAAAGGCAAGGCAGGGGGAGGGAGATGGTTTTGGAGCACATTCAGCTTCCCCTGTGTGTGCACCAGCAATGTGTACACATCAAGTGTCCACACAGCAACTGCTGATGGACCTCAGAACTCCTGTTGGTTGTGCCTGGTGCCAAGGAGTGTTCTGAGGGCAGAGGATATCTGTTTTAAGAATGTTTTTCTGTTCTCTAATACTGCTTGAAACAGCTAACTCTTGAACTTCATTTGCAGCTGGTTAGCTAAAGGTCAAAAGTTTGCATCTGCTTGGATTGTTTGGGTATTTCTGAGTTGTGAGTCATTTTATATTGCTTTAAAAAACCCTAGAATAATACATGTTCTAGTCTGAAGGTGTGATACCAGTTCATGGTCTCCTGCCAAATCTGTCTTGCTAATTCAAGCTTTATACTGTCTGTATAGTGAAAGAGGAGCAAAAGGTCATCACTGGTGATACTGGCCTCCTTTCAGCATCTGCTTGCTGGCTTTAAAGACACTGAGGTGAAAAGTGTTTTCCATCATGATGTAGTTTAGCTGCAAGCACCCTCTGTCCAGGTTATGGCAATTTTGGTTTTGCTCAGGCCACTGGGATAGAATAAAGCAGGTGGTTTTCTTCCCAAAGCATGCAGCAAGTGAGAATAGTGTCACACACACTGTGATTCAGAAAAGGAAAGCTGGGGAAATGATGCCTGTGTCTCTGTGGTGTTGCCACCAAGCAGGTGAATGTTGCAGGGTCTAGGACTCCTAGGGCAATTCTGGTGGCCATGGGTGTGATCACCTGTTGGTAATGAAGTATTTGCTAGTTGCTCTTGGCAGAGATTATATCCCCACAGAGATGATATCTCCACAGGGACTGGAGGTTTATTTTTAGGTCCAGTCCAAACTCAACTCTCTCTCCTGAACTTCACAGCTTGGTTTCTCCAAAAGAGAGAGAAAATGAAATACCTGTGAATCTGCTGCTCAGGGAAATCAGAGTTGCTGAGTAGCTCTGCTGGCTGCAAGAAGTGACTTGCTAGCCTGTGCTGGAGTAGCTCTCTCTCTGGAGCTTGGTATGTAGACCCTCCTGAATATTTTAAGTTAGTCTGATCACACAAGAGCCATGCTTGCAAGGGTGACCTGCTGTTGGAAGGAAACAGAACCCATTGTGGAGCTGCTGCTAATAGGCTCCTTGCTGGAGAAGAACTGTGCTGGACCAGGAAATGAAGACCTGCATGGACAAGACCTTTCCAAAAGGAGAGCAAGAAGGGGAAAGAAGAATCATCAAACTTGAGGAATTAAAGGAAGAAACTGCTTCTTTTTTTTGTTGTTGGATTTTTTTTCCCCCCCCAGCCTTCTGGAGCAAGGTTGTCAGAGGTGTAAAGTCTTTGAAAAATGTGATTTACTGATGAAGGAGACTGCTTCCACCAGAGTGCAAAGCCATGCCCCTTTGGAAAACCACTGAGGAAACCACATCCAAAACTGATGAAGGTACCAGTTTTGAGGAGTGAATCCTTAGGCCAGCCACCAGCTCTACATCACAGTTCAGGAACCTGTTAAAGCAAGCTTACCAGACACAGCACCTCTGAGGATACTGAGCAGCAAGTATCTTCCACCTCAGTAATCCAGCAAAAGGGCAGAAGCCATGGATTGATGCTCAGCATACCCAAAGGAAAGTGATTTTCCCTCTCTGGTTCTGTTTTTGCATATCCTACATATAGATGTGGTTTCTAATAAAGATCCAGGAAGAAAACTTAAAATAGTGGAGACAGGAGAATCCCAAGATTTATCCAAATCCATTTCCCTGGATGTTTCTATACAGATACATTTGATTTCTATTTTAACATTTTATTCTGCTGTTTAACACCTAACTTTACCAGTCAGTGCTCACACAGAGCAGTGATGTCATATGTATGCTAAATTAGATGATGAATTTTCTGAAGGACTCATTCTGCTCTCACTGAGATCCAGGAGAGGGAAGTTAAGCAATACAAAGCTCTTCTGAATTTCCCCCATAAATGTTACTAACAATAAGAGAAATACATTTGATTCTTCCTTTCAGCATCCACCTGCAATCCACCTGCAGTGGAGTGTGGACAATAAAAGGGCAAGAAAGTGACTGTGTTGGTGTGAACTTAGAGACTGAAGACACACAGGACAACACCAGTACTTCAGGCTGGAGAAGAGGAGGCTCAGGGAGACCTTTCCACTCTCTAGAACTGCCTGAAAGGAGGTGGTAGTAAGGTGGGATTTGGTCTCTTCTCCCAGGTAACAAGTGATAGGAAAAGAGGAAATGGGTTCAAGATGGCTGGGGGAGGTTCAGATTGCATATTAGGAAGATTTTCTTTCCCCAGAGGGTTCACAGGCATTGGCCCAGGCTGCCCAGGGAGGTGGTGGAGTCACCATCCCTGGAAGAGTTCAAAACACATGGAGCTGTGGTGCCTGGGGCCATGGTTTAGTGGTGAGCATGGGAGTGTTGGGTGGATGCTTGGACTCCATGATCTCAGAGGCCTTTGCCAACCAGAATGATTTTAGGATTCTGCTTTCATATGTTGCTGTCACAAGTGACAGGAATGGGATGCTGCTGGAAACTTGGCCCCATTATTATATATGAGAGTTTACACCCTGGAGGTTCATCAGGCCTGGCTTTTCCCCTGCCACCCCCACATGGAGTCTAACACCTGACAAGCCATTGAAGTGATGATGCAGAAATGAGTTTAAAAGCTGATGTGGATAAAGAGTCAGAAAGCTTTGCTATTTTCAATGTAACCCTGATGATTTTGGGTGATTTTGGGTTACCACTGAATGTGTTACCTAGTGAATTTTTTTGCCTTTGTGTCACCTGTGGGGGAATTTGCCAAACATTTCAAGATTGCAAAGCTTGTGTTGTTGTTATGTATTGGGCTGGAGGGGATACAGAAGTGGTGTTAGAAGAGGACCATCAACTTCATAAAGACAGAGGCAAAGCCAACAGTTCTCTACTTAAACCCCAGTGCAAATCTGATCTAATCTAAAGAGGCTTTAGGGATTTGGCTTGCATCTTGTTGTTATGATGATGTTATGCTTGTCATTAGTTTAATAATCTCTGGGTATCTGTGAGCAGAAATACAATTGTACCTCTGAAGTTTCTCTCCTGGCTGCTGCAAGGGAAACATGCCAGGTGGAGCTGCATGAAGCAAGCCCTGGAAACCTCCTGCCTGGCTCTGTCACATGGAGATGGAGAAGATGGAAGTGCTAAGTTGTCCCTGAGGGTTTTAGGAGGAACACCACACTTGTTGTCTGTTGTGCCAGAGATAAAATGAGGAACACACAGAGTGTAACTCTTTAGGAAAGCCACAGGAGTTCAGGTGACACTGTTAACACAAGATGTTCCCAACACCACTTGAGTAGATGTCAGAAATGCACCATTTGCAGAAGAAGCTGGACAGTTTGCAACTGTCCCTGACCTTACTGCAGGCTTCCTTTCACATCCATCTGCCATCTTAAAGGCAATCAACTAGCAGATGACAGTGATCTGGCCAGCTGTGAAGGAATCCTGAAGGAGGAACAGCCGGGGCCAGCTTCCCATATGAACTACTCTTGCAAAGTATTCATATTGTAATAGAGGCTCAAAAGGCTCAGATGAAATAGGAGCCTTGCTTGGGCTGGGCTCAGATGTAAACATACTAGAGACAGACTCTGCTCTGAAAAAGCTTCCAGGCTAAATGCAGAAAGGTTAGGTTGTTTCACTTCCTACCATTGTTAAAATCCCATTTCTATTTGTCTTGGTCAAGATCCTGAAGGGTGAGGGAATAGAGGCAGAAATTACCAACTTCCTTGGGCTTTTTTTTTTTTTTCCCCT
The DNA here is from genome assembly GCA_013399015.1 of Galbula dea. NCBI lineage: Eukaryota > Metazoa > Chordata > Aves > Piciformes > Galbulidae > Galbula > Galbula dea. Next base: position 88,271 of record VWZX01003014.1, read on the forward strand.
TTATTTTTTAAAATATTTCTGTCATTTGCAAGTTTCTTTTCTCACTTCATGCTCTTTGCCTTCCTAAGAGTCAAACTGTGAGAGCCCAAGGTTTGCCAGCTGTGTAGAAGTGGCCATGGCATGGGCACTCTCAGGGCCATACCTAGTGACAGGCATGCTAAGCACTCAGAAGGGTAAAGTTAGAGGTGGCTCTTGAGTGAAAAGATCAGGAAGCCCAAAACCCTTAGAAATGTAGCTAGAAGTAGATTATTGGTAGCTCTCTAGTGACACTTTGAGGCCATTTTCACATACTGAATTTTTCTGTGCACTGGCAGCAATTCCCACTCTGGGACTAATATGTTTCTTGGGGGAAGGAGGGAAGGAAGGAGTCTAGATTAGGGAGAATATTTGCCCCTAGAGGTATGATTTTTCTTTGAGGGATGTTCATTATTTATCAAATACATGCTCACCCTGATTAACTAGTGGCCTATTTATGTACAGAAACGAAGATTCTGCGTGGATTTTCTTTTCTATTAGGAAAGTGCTTTAACACCCTGAATTTTCTCATTATTAGTCATGAATCCTAAGAGTATTGATAAGAATTTTGCTCCATCCAAGGTGTATTTTAAAGCTACAGGTGGCAGAAGAAATTGTGTGTACTCCAGCTGACTTACTGTAGGAAAACAAGAGAATGGAGCTACTGGGCTGCTGGTTCAGACATCATCTGAAATGCTCTGAGTCCTTAGGAAGCAGCAGCCCAATGAGCTGAACTGCCTCTGTATGTTGTGTACTAAATAGAAGGGAAAAAAGCAGCTTTATTGGGGATTTTTTCATGTTTATTTTCACAGACATGGAAAGAAAATGGCCTGAATTCACCACCACATCTAGCACACCACAAAATTTAACAGAGGCACTTACCTGGGTATCAGAAGTGTGAAAATTCCTCCAGGTTTTCCTCTGGCTTAGACAGTCATGGTAATGTAGGGCTTGCCCAAGGACATTTCCCCATCATGTTGCATAAATTAGCTGGAGTGGTACAAAAGCTTGTGGCTTGGCTTTATTTCTACTCTCTGTTGCTAGCAGCATGGGAGAGCTGTGGGAGGGTGTTTCCCCAAAAATTGTTATGGTCAGTGTAACCACTGAGACATCTAGCACTTGTTGCCTCCTTGTTTGGGGGACAAGGAGTTTACTTTGGGTTTTCAACAAGTGAAAGGTTATAATCCAGTGAAATCAGTTGTTCTGTGTGTCAGCTGGAGGCAGGACCAACAATAATTAGTATAGTCCATAAGAAGGAGAATATTGCTTTATTTTTAGGAAAGGATTTCAAACTACAAGCATAACTTAATGGTCTAGCAGATTGCACCACAGGCAAGTTGTGGGAAATCTCCTTTCCTGCAGAGGTTTGGGGTTAGAACAGCTAATCTGAAAGGGACCATCTGTCTTTATCCTACCTCTATCAAAAATACAGTTCAAGATCCCTTCCCTACCTATATATCTTTGCTTTAGAATATTAATTCAGTGTGGTGATTTCCAAAAGGACTTGAGAGACCAGAGAAAGCTTTGTTGTGTTTTAGTGAAGGTTAAGGTGGTGTCCAGGAAAGGGAGGGTACAACAACTGTTGTCCAGAATTTACCTCATGACTTACATATGTATAAACATCCAACTAAATAAGAATACACAGGCACTAACAGAGCCACAGATTGTTCTTAATGCAGTTATCAGTAAGGTCCCTAAGCAGAAACAGAGTTGGGAAATAAATCTGTTTCAAAACAATGAAAACTGCTTTTACATTTATTTTGTAAATTAATAATAATATTCCTTTACATGTTAACTATTCAGTCTAGGAGCTGGAGGCTATTGAGTTAGGTGTGTTAGACTTTCAGTAAAAATCATGATCCCCCTGAGAATCTCTGGCCTGTATAGACAAAGAATTGCAAGCAACCCAGCACTGAAGGATTGCTGTTCTGGTTTTCCAGTAGGACTGTCCCAGGCCCTTAGCATCTGGCATTAAAAGACTTGAATCAAGTGTCTGTGGTGATCAAAGGGACAAAGACCATCTGCTAAATCTAGCAGTTGGCATCTCTACAAGTATAGATCAATAATATAATCTATGATTGACTTGCAGGAAATGTGTTATACACTTAGTTTTGTAGAGGGCAACTGGACCAATGGCAAGCACATTCATAAAGGAGGTGGTAGTGAGCTGAGGTTTGGTCTCTTCTCCTAGGTAATGAGTGATAGGACAAGAAGAAATGGCTTCAAGTTCATCAGGGGAGGTTCAGATTGGACATTAGGAAGAATTTCTTCCTCAGGAGGGTTCTCAGGCATTGCCCCAGGCTGCCCAGGGAGGTGGTGGAGTCACCATCCATTGAAGAGTTCAAAAACCATGGAGCTGTGGTGCTTGGGAACAGGGTTGAGTGGTGACCTGGTAGTGGTGGATGAATGGTTGGATTCAATGATCTCAGAGGCCTTTGCCAGCCAGAAATGATTCTAGGATTCTGTGCTGACCAATGGCAGAGGTTAATCAGAAAAGACCATTTTTAGGCAAAGAGTTAAAGAGATGCTCATCATACTTCACCAAGTTCTCCCTTTTGGGCTGATCTTCAGCTGCTAAAAACAGATCAGCCTTTTCACAGTCTATATCCTCTTTTATACACACTGTATAATATAGTCTGTATGTGACAGAGTAGAATTCTGTGTATATACTACAGTATGGTATGTGTGCATATATATTTCCACATGCTTCTCTAGAGAGTCTACAAGCACCAGAAGTGATGATCTTGCTTTCCTTCCTGTACTAGCCATGTCTGAACAGGCTGTGGCTTTCAGGGCATGGTGGCTTAGCTGCTCCATCACAGTTTCATTTATTAGAGGTTATTTCTACCCAGGACACATCCTGCTCCATTTGATATTTTCTCTCACTGTATATATAATATATATAATAATATATATTAACAGTCTCCTGTGAGTGTAACTGGTCTTGTTTCAAAGGAAATTCAGCCATTTGCTCCTACACTTGTGACTTCATTAATCACCCCAGTGCCACCAGGGAGCACAGTGGATTTCCATCACTCCACGAGCAGTGATCACCACGTTTGACCAAGGTGGAGACTGAGATTCCCTGATCTCAGACTGCTGTCAGTCTCAGCACTTCAAAAGAAAGTTTTTTCCCTGTTCTTCCTTTGTAGGGTATCAAAAAGTCTCATTTATCCACTAGAAGAACATGCAGGAAGGTGACTTTCAGAGATCTCTTATGAGCCTGGTTTCCCCTGAAAACAAGGAAACACAAATTAAATACAAAGCCAAGGCTGAGAAACTGTCAAAAATAGAGTTACACATGAAAACTTGACTTCTTTTAACAGACACAGTTTCATAGAGACTTTACTAATGTCATCCTAAAGAGGAGGAAGGATGTTTTGTTGTGTGCCTGCCTCAGCCAGCACATGGCTCCCAGGAGTGCCTGCCCCTCATAGGCCTGTAAACACCTGAGCCATGCAGTAGCTCAGCAAACAAACCAGCAATGCAGTGCTCTCAAACCAGAACAGAATGAGGTTGACATCTCTTGCATCTCACATCTCTAGAACTGAGGGAGCAAAGTGGGAATGAAGAAGAGAAAGGACTGCTGTGTGCCCAAAGCACTGGAGTCCCAGGGAAATGTGCTCTGACACCACCTCTGCTGCTGGCTTGCCACAGAACCTTGGGCAAAAGAGGAGGCCAATACTTTAGAACTATTTTGATGGGGATTTTGTTGTTTGTTTTGGGATTTTTGGGGGTTTTTTTCCCCCTCAGATTCTCTAAATATTTACCAATCTAGCCTAACAAAAGAGGAACAAACCATCCTTTGGTATTTAAGGTTTTCTAACAAGAGAAGGAGGAAGGCAGAAGTAGAAGAGCATTTAGGAATTGACTCTCTGCACTGTGGTTGTCCTTATATAAAGGGGACTAACCCAGCTCCTTGGCTTCACACATGGATTTGATGTCTAGGACCACTTCATCATGTCTGGAGAAAGTTAGCTACCTGGGAAAGACATTTCCAGTGCCCTGCTCCCAGCTGCCCTGTTTAGCCAGGGGGAAACACAGCAACGAGGGGAAAGGAAGGATGTGAGGGACTTTCTACATATGTTTTTATGTACTTATTTTTACAATAGCTGAGAGTTAGAGTGCTCCTGGGAACTGCTGGCAAGCTCACATGCATGCCTGGCTGAAGAGATTTGAAGGCCCTTCTCAGGAAAGTCCTCCCCCACCTTCCCAAAGTGTTATTTCTGCAGGAGAGAAGGAGCAGGAGAAGGAGAGTTCAGTCTCTCCCTCACTGAGGCCATCCCATTGGCCTCAAATTATTAGATGCTTAGTGGAGGAGAGAATGAGCTACCTTAAGTCTTACTTTTTCCTGGATTGAAGTACTTGAGTTTAAAGGCTTATTACTTTCCTAAACATGGGCTTTTGTCAAAGCTTTATGGGAATATAAAGAGGGTGTGAGGTCTTAGCACTGTTGGAGCAGCCTCAGCCTCTGTGGCTTTCTGAGTTCTCAGTGAGTATTTGTCAACTGTTCTAGTCAGCCTGGCTTTTGTGTGTTACTTCTCTGGGTTAGATGAAAAAGGGCAAGAAACACATGCAAAATGGTCTCACTGTACTGACTTCAGCAAGGTCATCAGGTCTGATGCTTAAACTAGTGTGGAGTGGGAAAGAGAGCTGCCAGTGCACTCCAGACCCTTCCATCCCTCACGCACTGGAGCAATGGCATCCACCCTGGCTCTCCCAAATCAATTGGCCTTAACAGCTGTGGGGTTCCTGACAAATGTATCCATAGCTGAGATGTCATTACAGATATTCTTAGTAAATGAATCCCTGGCAAACTCATTTTAAACAAGGATTTAAAGCTAAATTAAGGAAAAGGCAGAGGGGGGAAATGAAAGAGGTCTCCATAGTATGGAGAACAATGACAAGTCCATTTAAAACTACTCAACCACTTCTCTTCAACCCCAGAGTGTTTTCTGGAAGAGCCTACATCAGAAGCCAACATAAAGATTTCTGGCTTGCCATTTTTGACTTAAATAGATGCAGAAGATTTTGATAACAACATATGGAAGAGATTTCTCTGGGCTTTTTTTTTTTTTCACATTCATGTGGCTGAAACAATTTTGTTCAAACTTTTCTGACATAATCCAAGAGCAAAACCAAATATGGAAATCCTCAGTCCCAGAAGAATGTAAGAAATTAATGAGAGGTGCTAAGTTGAAGCTAAACATGAAAGTTGGTGCTGAACTCTACCTAAACAGTCATTAGGCTAGAGCTGCAGCCATCTTGGGTACTTGGTTAAGGAGAAAGAAAAGGGAGAGTAACCCCAACATCCCAGAATCACAGAATGTTAGGGGTTGGAAGGGACCTTTGGAGATCATCTAGTCCAACCCCCCTGCCACAGCACTAAGAAAACAAAAGAAACAACCCAACCCAACAAAAAAATACCTACACTCACACACAAAACCAGCAACCAAACCAAACCAAACCCAACAAATAACCCCAAAATTTCTCCCTGGTGAATCTTTTAAAGGTCAGCCTTGCCAGGCTTGTTACTAGCAACTGAGATGTTCCACCAGGCCTTTAAAGAAATACTGCTTTCCCAGTGCATGATGCACATATAGATATAAGCCCCCATAAGTCTTGGAGAAGGTGACTGTTGACATAGAGGGCAGATGAACATCAGCTGCAACTCTGAAGCCCAATATTAGGCATGGCTGCAGATGTTTGGGTGAAGAGTGGCAGTAATAATTGCAAAGAGGAGCTATCAGAACAGAAGTTGGTAAAGACATCCCACCACCACCTCCACTTCAGTCAGGACCTTATAGAATATGACAGTCTCTGTACTGTGTAGACAATAAAGGGTTTATTTCACACAATCACAGAATTATCAAGGTTGGAAGAGACCTCTAAGATCATCAAGTCCAACTGTCAACCTGTCACCATCATCTAAACCATGTCCCTAAAACTAAGCCAAGTCCCTAGGTACTGCCTCTGAAATCTGTGCATTTGCTCTGTGCAGGATCTCCCTGGCTTGCTGATCTTACCAGGGTTCCACAATCCATGGGGGGAGCACAGCTGTACCTCTGTGAAGCATGTTTTCACAGCATAGCTCACTCTCCTCTCTGTGGAAGCATGTGAGATGGGGCTGCACCCTTTCAACAGCCCAAATGCTCTCAGGCAGAGGCAAAGAGGGAAGCAAGTTCTTGCCCCTGAGCAGGCCAGTGCTGAGCATGTGGTGTAACAGGGAGGACAACGCTGTAGGCACCTGCATCAGCTGCTCCCCCAGCCCAGGGGAAATGGCTGTGAGCAGCCAGCCATGGGTGTGATGGCACTCACACAGACACCAATATGTGCTGCAGGAGAGGTGGTGGTGGCTGGAACAGGTGAAGCTCCATCTGCCCTTGGCTGGGTCTTCTGGCCACCACCCTGGCCATCATTTGCAGCGTGAGCTTCCCTCAGCTGCAGAGCAGGCTGTGCAGCCCTGGCTGGTGGCTGTGCTTGGGCTCTGCCCAGAAACATCTCCTCAGGGATGCTGAGGGCCTCCAGCAATGTAGTGCAGCCTGGTTCCTTCCAGCTGGGGAGCAAAGTTAGCTGGCATGAGTTAGGAAAGTTGACACATGAGCCCAGCCAGGGACTAAGGGTTCCCTCTGCAGAAACACTGTGCTCTATGGCTTGCTTGTGATTCGCTCTGTTGCTGTCAAGAGCAAATGTTGCCTGTAGCTACCAAGAAGCATAAAATAGTGTCTATAAGGACATCCCTTGGTAAGTAACACCCATTGTTTAGCTGTATTAAAAACCAGAGGAAATCATGGTATTTCTACAGAAAGCATTGCACTCAATCCCTAACATAAAAGTATTTTGTGTGCAGGACTCAGCTGCTAATTGCTTTCATCTTGCTGTGCTTTATTCAGCTTTTGGTGAGGCCACACCTCAAATACTGGGTTCAGGTTTGGGTCCCTCACTACAAGAAAGACACTGAGGCATTGGAGTGTGTCCAGAGAAGGGCAAGGAGGCTGCTGAGGGGTCTGGAGAATAAGTCTGATGAGGAGCAGCTGAGGGAACTGGGGTTGGTTAGTCTGAGGAAGAGGAGGCTCAGGGCAGATCTTGTCTCTCTCTACAACTACCTGAAAGGAGGTTGGAGCTAGATGGGAGTTGGTCTCTTCTCCTGGGTTACCAGTGAGAGGCCAAGAGGCAATGGCCTCAAGTTGCACCAGGGGAGGTTTAGATTGGAGAGCAGGAGAATTTTCCTCCCAGCAAGAGCTGTTAGGCATTGGCCCAGGCTGCCCAGGGCAGTGGTGGAGTCACCATCTCTGGAGGGCTTCAGAAACATCTAGCTGTGGTCCTTAGGGCCATGGTTTAGTGGCATGGGGGTGATAAGCTGACAGTTGGACTTGGTGATCTTAGAGGTCTCTTCCAACCTTAAAGACTCTGTGATTCTGTGACAGGATGGCCTGAAATGAGGAGCAAAACTTGCACTTTGTCTCCTGTCAACACATGAATTGTTGCATCATAGGAACAAGCTAACTGCCTTCAGGGGCAGCCTGTGGAGCTGCTGCAGGCAATGGGAGCAAGACCTAATTCTGCTGTGCAAGCACTGGTGTGTGGTAAATGCTGACTGAAACACAGCTAATGATAGAATTAAAGGCCAGATTTGTTGCTTTTCACTATCTTGTTCAACTAGGCAAACACATTTCAAATCTCCACAGGAGTCAGTGAAGATCCAGAGAAGCTGATTTATCAGTAAGAAGCAGCCAAAGCTGTTCTGTGTCCCTTTCAAACCAATAACTCTTCCCAAAGCTGAGTAAGTACTGCATCCTGGAAGAAATGTGTCTGTGCAGTGTAAACCACAAGTTGTAAATGGTTTCTGCTGGTTTTACTCCTTTACTCCTCCCAGTTTTCTGTATTGTCAGCAATATTCACACTTGAAATACTGTCAGGTTCTAAATGATCCAGAAAACATCATTAAAGCCTCTTAATTTTACTGAACTGACCCATACAAATTAGCTCATGTGGATGTGAAACAGCTGCAATGTCATGTCATGCTGTTGTACAAATTAGGAAGCATCTTCAGAGACTGATTTTAGTTCCCTTTAAACTCAAATGCTCATTTCTTCTCCCAAATTATATATCCTCCTGTTTAAAAACTGAGTGAAGCTCCTTTTACAATCAGTTATATGTATCCAAACCAAATGCATCTGCAAGAGTAACTTTACCCTGGGATGGTTTGCCAGCCCTTTACATGGGGAAAGCTGGCTCTGGCTCCTTGAGATGTTCTCATCTTCCTTTTCCAGAACCACCAAACCCCACCAGTTTGAACCATAAAGCTCTTCTGACATATCTTCAAGTAGGGAAATCACTAAATGAAAATTCCCCAAATCACAGCTCATTTCTTTTTGTTTTTAAGAGTAAATCATGAAGTTTAATTGTCCCTTCAAAAACTTGGGCAAGTCAAGCTCTTAAGATTTAAACAAGAAGATCCAGCTGCTAAGCCTGAGGAAGATGTAACCATTCACACTGTTTATTTTTGTTATTGCTGTAGTAAAATGTACTGTGTACTTATTTAGACAAATATAATAGACCTTGTATTTAATATAATCCTCTCTGACCAAAAGATCTGTTTCAGATGCTGCCATTTTCTTAGCAGCACAAAGTACTCGAGGCAGTGGGGAGCTGAGCTGTTAGAAAACTTTTCTGGATGATAAGAGCAGTAATGCTGATCCTTCTGCAGGGCAGGATTTTATTTGACAAGGAGCTTGGAACTGATGCATGCAGCACAGCAAAGGGCAGCAGTGTGAGGTCCTGAAGATGCTGTGAGCGAGAGCTACAGAATCATGAGGGTTGGAAGGGAGCCTCAAGATCATCTAGTCCAACCAATAGCCCTACACTACTCTTATCCCTTTTTTATTATCATACAGTAGCAGTGGACAGGAGGATTGAGGCCTTGCCCCTTCCCTTCCCCCAGGTAGCAGTTTTCACTACAGACAATGCCATGTTAGAAGGCCACCAAATTCCTCATGCTCCATGAGCTGTGCTTTTAGCTGGCCACCTCTCTTCCCACCCTTTAGGGCCTGTAGCCCTTGCTCCCCTTTCTTCCTTGCCCATCCAGGTGCAAGCTAACCAAGAGCCAATCTTACAGTTCTGACAACACTAGAATATGTTAACCCATCTACAAATAAAACTGTGAGCAACAAGAAAAGACAATTTTGGTTAAGGCTTCAAAGTACCATGAACAAGAGGTATCTTCACAACCAGTGTCCTGACAGCACCTCTTCAGTGTAATTCCCTTCATCCTTACAAACTCAGGAAAACTGTGTGGTGCTTCCTTCCTTCAGTCTCTGAACTCTCCACACATTTAGCCCAAGAATATCAGGAGCTTCAGTGCATCATCACATGAGGATGGGGAAGGGCAGGGGAGTGAGAAGAGTGAAAAGGGTGGGGAAGAGAGAGACACTGCCCTGGCAGACTCTGCACCAGCCATACAGAGAATATGCATGGATGTGAGGAGGGATTTTGTTGCTCCAGGTTTTGCAAGTTGTTCTTTAAAGTCAAAACCTTTATTCCTGCTAAGGCTGGTTGTGCAAAGTTAGTTTTCAAGGACCAGCAGTCAGTCTGATTCTGCTCCTGTATTCAGGCCTCCTTTTGATTACAGGCAGCAAACTCCAGGTTAGCAAACCCATCTGTGCAACACTAGTGTCCCCTCAGGATGAAGTCTGCTCCATGGATTGTTGTGCCAGCAAGGGTGTCACATCCTGGGGAATCATGGAAGCATAGGTTAAGGCTGGAAAAGACCTCTAAGATCATCAAGTCCAACCATCAACCTAGCACCCCATGCCACTAAACCATGTCCCTGAGGGCCACATCTAGATGGTTTTTGAAGCCCTCCAGGGATGGTGACTCCACCACTGCCCTGGGAAAAATGAAGGGGTAGTGTCCATCCTGCACAGTTTAAGGAGAGGGACAGACCTAAGGACCTTCCCAAACAGCAGTCAGTCCCAAGGAGACCCACTGGGAAGTACAAAAGCACTTCATTGTTGTCAAGTGCAAACAAATTTTATTGGCCTCACAGAGAGAGGCTGCTGGCAAGGAGTGAGCTCTGAAAACCAGCCCATGCTTGGTGGCCTCTCAGGGACTCTCTGCCCTGCTGGGACACGGAAAGAAAAGAAAACATGTGTACATAAGCCAGGCTTTCTAACTAGGCTCAGCCTACATTGCAGTGTTGGTAATCAGAAATGTTTTTAGATCAGCCAACCTTGTTTATTGAGGTCATTTTGGTGCCCTCAGGGTCTGTTCAGACCAGATGTACAGAGAGGTCCTTCTCAGTTGGTAGCACGAGCTGAGCTAGTCTGAGAAAAACAAACTCAGCACAAAGTGGCTATGTTCTGGCATGGCCCATAACAAAACCTGCAAGGCAGACAGGCCTCCATCCATCCAAGACCCACACATCCTCAGAGGCAGAGTAAACAACAGCAAGTGCCAACAGCCCTTCCCACCATGGAGTTCTGAGGCATAAACCCAGACAACAGGCTGCCTGGCCATGCACTCAGGGAAAAACAACTGTCAGTACAGGCTAGGAAAACACAGACCAGGACACTGTGTCCCTAGGGATGAAAGCAGCCTAAACCAAGAAGGCCAGGAAGAGAACTTCACATCCCACAGTGGTCCTCTAACACCCTTCTTCTGACCTCTATACTCATGAGCTCTTTTGCTCCCTACAGCTACTGGCTCATCTGCCTCTGGGCAAGGACACACATTGCCAGCTTCAGGAAGCTGCAGTCTCTCCCAGCTGTGCCTACAGAGCTAGAGGCAGTGCAGCCACCTGCCAGCTCCAGAGCTGATGTCCTGGCAGGACAATCCCACCTTGTAGCAAAGCTATGGTGCTCTGCCCTCAAAATACTCCTGTTACCAACCCCTCCTTGGTCATTGTGATTGCTAGAGACCAAGATCACACTCTTCCCACCTAGCCTATCCCTCCAAGTGATGTGGAGAAAGGGGTTGTAAACCCTTATAACATCTGCAAGAGCCTGGACTTTCTGGAGGCAGCATGTGAAGTCCTCTGCAGGAAAGAAAGTGAACAAGGCAAGTTCTGTGCTGCTCCTACCCTTGCTCTGTTTATGCAGAAGAAATGGAGTTAGCTAGAAAAGGCAGCATGGAAATATAGGGACAATGGAGCTTGTCCATCTCTTCATAGTCTGTGCCCTAGAAAGGAATGAGGTGAATTCTTTCCTTGACTCTTGCAACTGTAGAGCATGGAACAGTCAAGCTGTGACAGCTCCTAGTGCCAGGTAGCTGCATTCCCCTGCTTTGAAGACCAGATTTATAATTCATGAGCAGCAAAATCTTAGGGCAGCTACAAAGATTCTCTCAAATAATAATAAATAAGTAATAAAAAGAGAAACAGCAGCTACAGCCTCAATTACAGATGGAGGCTTTGGATCTGCTTTTAGGCTTTTCACATGACAAACAGCATTGGCTGAACTGGAAAAAGATGACAGGGGCCAGATGTTTGGGTGCATTATAGAGCATTTCTGTCCCTATCCAGCTTCAAGCTGTCTTGGTCATCAGCAGACCCATCTTTGTTCAGGGAGAAGTCCTCTGGTTCTTTCCACACCCTCAGGGGAAGGCAAGCAGGAGCTGCAGGCAGCCACTTCAAAGCAGCCAGCATCACTCAGAACTTGGCTGTGGTGGACCAAAACACAGGAGAGCCCAAAGACACCCATTTTACCTTGCTCCATGTTGTGCAGGGCACATTAGTGGAGTTCTTCTACTTCAGCCTACAGGAGAAATGGAATTTACACCAGAACACTCCAGCAGTTGTCAGTGCTCAAAGGTTGTCTCCATGCAGAAGATGTTGCACATAGAGCAGAATGGATTGAGACCTGGCTGAAAGAAGGAGAGCATTTGGGCTATCTTTCCTTTTGGTTAGGTATCTAATCAGACAAGGTATCTAATCTAGGCCTCTGTAGTTGTGATGACAGTATTTACCCAACTTGCTATGACAAAACCCATCTCTCTGGAGCTCCACAGATGAAGAGTTCTCCATTTAAGCTATTTTTTGTTCTCTGCTGCTGCTTTAACCTCATTATTTCTGTTCTGTTGTTCTAACTAATGATAGGAATTTAACTGGAGCCTGTTCTTTCAGCATCTCTTAGAAAAACCAACAATCATGTTCAATCCTGCTTCACTCCATCAAAATAAACCTTCATTAAAAGGCAATTAAGATTGTTCAAGCAAAATGCCACCATCACAACAATGGAAAGGCTGGACCTTTCCAGGTCATCCTGTCACCACTGGTTTGGGCTTGTTTTCTCTGGAACACCTCATCTGCATTGACTGCTCAGACCTCACAGGCTTTCTCCAAGGACCTTTCAAACTTTGCTGAATGGCTCCCAGAAAATGTCCTTTTTGAACTGGGTGGAATCACCAGCTGGGGGATTTCTGAGCATGAGTTATGCCCAGATTGGGTTCCACAGGGCAGCTTTGCTGTAGTCTGGACCAGAGGACTGCCATTGCTGAGTCCTGAGTAGCTGTGCTGGTTAGAGCTAGCAAAATTCCCTGAGGTGAAGGTGACCAGAGGAGCAGCCTTTGTGGGACAGTGCAGATCAGTGTAGCACTTATGTCACCTGAAGCTGGATGATTTCAGCTCTCAGGTGGCCAAAGGTTTGCTTTAGCAGAAGCTTATTAGAACATTTGTAGATTGAAAAAGTTACCTTGTCTCTGTTCTTTAACAAATTCATTTGTGGAAAGCAGAAAGCCATGAAAAAGAGGATTTTACAGGAAAAAAAACCACAATAGCATGGTCTTTATGTTTTAAAGTATTTTACATATTTAACAGATTTAGTCCTTCCTCTGTGACTATTTGGTGACTACAGCAAGAGCTGTATTTCTCAGATTGTCTGCTTGGCCCTAGCTTATCCAAGGAACCAATTTTGGGGAGCAAAAGGACCCCTCAGGGAACCCATGCTTTTGCTGCTGGGCACATGATCATCTTGACCTGAGCTTTGGACTGTGGTGCCTGCAGAAGGAAATCCCACAGAACAGACATCTCAAAGTCCTGTCCTGGATCTGCTCCTAAAAAGAACCAAGCTTAAGGCATAATCTCCTCATTCCCATTTCTAATTGGCTTAAAGGTCTGCATTCCTGACTGACTTCAGTGGGACTGATCCTCTGAGCTCCCAGGGACCATATTCACACATCCTAAATTCTGTGTTTACATTCATGTTTCCTCATGGCTGGGCTAAGCTCTCAGAGAAACTCTGGGGTCAGGACAAGGCTGGAACTGAGGCCACCTGAATAAGGCTCTGACCACTCTCTGGATGAAGCTCTTGCTACCTAAAGAGAAGAAGATGTCTGGAAGTTAGGTACTGCAATGCCCCTTCTGCATCACCCTTGCCAATGTTTTACCTCCTTTCTTGCCAGGTTTCTAATGAAGTCATCTATGGAATGATAGCCTCATAAATCTGGGTTAAAATAAATAGAAATACTGTGTTCTAAATAGGAAAAATCCCAAGTTATTTGTTGTGGTATTGCTGGTATTACAGAAAGGAAGAACTACACAGGGTTAGAGCTAGGAGCTCTGCAGGAGAGACAAGAGGACAAGAGGAAATGGCTTCAAGTTGCACCAGGGGAGGTTCAGGTTGGATCAAGCCCTGGCCCAAGCTGCCCAGGAAGGTGGTGGTGGAGTCACAGTCCCTGGAAGTGCTCAAAACCCATGGAGATGTGATGGTTGGGGCCATGGTTTAGTGGTGAGCATGGGAGTGCTGGGTGGATGCTTGGACTCTGTGATCTCAGAGGCTTTTGCCAGCCATAAGGATTCTAGGATCCTAATTCTGGATTCAGAAAGAAACACCCCAAATGCCTTTGGTTGGAAACACTGGATTGTGCACTTTCATTGCTCCCTAAGAGAAATACTTCAATATGCTTTCTCTGAATTCTCTCATTCAGAGAAGGATCATTTTCAAAGTAGGGTAGAAGTCATGATCTGCATAAGCTGTTTCTGAATCCTTCCTGTCTCCAGGGAAGCACAGTTGTGTGTGCTCTTCCCTGCAGAAACTTCAGGGGTAGATGACTGCTGGAGAGAGGGAAGCAAACCCAGGCTTTAAAGAGAAACACGTGGTGAAACTCAAGCTGCCCCAAATCCTTACACTCTTTACACACCTTCCCCTTCTGCAGCACTGATGTTACCAGCAGGCTTCTGTGTGACCTGGTCTAGGGAACCCTGCTGTGGCAGGGGGGTTGGACTAGATGATCTCTCAAGGTCCCTTCCAGCTCCTAACATTCTGTGATCCTGTGATTCTGTGATTCATTTACCTAAATGCAGATTCTTTGGCTTTCCCTTTCAGAATTACACTGACTTTGTTCCTTTCCCCTTGCAATTCCCAGCTGCATGCTTTGCTGTGCTCTCTGTTAGTTCTTACTTCCTTCCCTAGCCTGAGAGACTAAAAATTATCACCCAGGAGATAAAATTGTGTTGCTATTGATCCTATTGCTCTGTATATTTAAAGCAGAACAAATGTGCTGTAAGGACATCTCACCCACTCAGATAATCAGCAGCTTCTGTAAACAAAGTTCTTTTTGCTCTATCAAAGCCTGAATTGAGGGAAGCTGGAGCTGGATGTGTGGAGTTAACCTGTCTTTGCCCTTCTCTTCACATGGCCATAGATTTACAGAGAGTTTCTGTCTCTTCTGCTGGTGGAGTTAACCTTTCATGTGTAAACTGAGGGGAATGCTGGCTTGAGTCTGGAGCCAAACACATGGAAACAATAACACTAGACATAAACTGCCTTCCTTCATCTCAGTGGGATGCTAGCAATGAAGGCTGCTTGGGACAATGTAAAAGGCAGATTTGTTAACTATTTCACTGCTACAGTTTGGGAACAGAAAATGTAAGGCAGCTGAGCTATCCTTCAGAGCCTGGCAGTCTTCTCCTTGGGAAGGAAGTGCCACATAATGTCACTGTGTGTTTAAAACAGAGACACAGTCCCTCTGGGTTTGTGCCTTGACCAGATTACACTGTGCCACTTCATACCTGCTGTTCTGCATGGCAGACTCTGCTCTCTGCTGAATGCAGAATAAAATCCTTTCTTCAATAAGTTTTCTCTTTCAAGGAAGCTTTTCTCCCCAATTTTTGGTTGGTTGGTTTACTTTTTCATTTCATTTCATTTTCCAAGGCTGTGACTGAGCAGTCTAAACTTAACCTCCTTAAAGGCATAAGGACAGATAGATCTGTTCCAGTAGCCTGTGTTTTTCCAGAGGGCAGTGTGCCAGTTCCTAGAGAGAGGGAATGAACACAGTGCCCTCAGGCAGCACACAGGGGCTCAGCCAAAGGAAGTTTCCTTGGTTCCATAGAAGATTCCCTAAGAGGATCTGCAGGATCTCAGCTCAATCTGCCCTAAACCTCTGTTGACTGAGCTCCTCCTGCAGCTACCAACCCAGGAAGAGTGAAGTAAGACAAACCTCATGGCTGAGCAGGAACATGATGTGCCAGAATAGAAATGTTAGGGCAATGAGCTCTGGAAAAACAAATCACTTCTGGTTACAGTGAAGTGCATCATTAGAAGCAGCAACTGTGAGCTGTCCTATCTGCTGCACCCATGGAAGGATCTACTCTTTGTCTGCCTCAGCTGGAAGCAAGGACCCTGGCTGCAGCCAGGAGCACTGGTTCTTCTTATCACCTCAATCCAGTTTGTACTGAGAGTGACAGGAGACAAATCTATTTACTAACAGCATCCTTTCATGTTATTTACTCTGCTGCTATCTCTGTCCTCTTTCCTCTGTCCCTTGCAAGGGAAATGAAGCTACAAGAGAACATGATAGCATTGCTCCAAGGATTGTGCTGGGTCACAACATCAGAGGGATACAAGAACTTAACTTAACTTAAAGTTAGAGCAGGTTAAAAAGAAGTGCATGCTAGGTTTCTAAAAGATGCTGAACCTTCTTAATTAGGAAGGATTGGTTGTGTGTGGAGGCTTGCAATTTGTTCCTGAGAAATCCTCAAGAATCATAGAATGGGTTGGGTTGGAAGGGACCTTTAAGTACTGAAAGGCTGCAAGAAGGTCTCCCTGGAGCCTTCTCTTCTCCAGGCTGAACAAGCCCAACTCTCTCAGCCTGTCCTGATAGGAGAGGTGTTCCAACCCTCTGATCATCTTTGTGGCCTCCTCTGGAGGTATTTCACCAGTGTTTCCCAGTTGGGTCCTATTACCTCAAGAGCCCTCAGCCTATCTTGGAAGACTTCAGCTGTGCCCCAGTGTTCCCAGCATGTCTCAGAGCAACAGGTCAAGGGTCCTCACTAGCATCCTGTCCCTCTAACCATGGGACTTCATCCCACAGTTTGTCACAGGCAAGCCATCTGGATACTATCCCCCTCCCTCTTCAAGTCTAGTTTAAAGCCCTGTCACTGAGCCCCACAAGCTCCTGAGAAAGGTCAACCTCATCAGATGCCAGCAAGCCTGGTGCTGTGTAAGGTATCACATGGCTGAAGAACCCCAAACTCACCAGCCACGTGTCTACTCCTTCCAATGTCACTGACTGGAACTGGAAAGAGAAAGACAAAAATAACCTGTGCCCCAGCTTCCTTCACCAACCATCCCAAGGCCTTGAAGTCTCTTTTGATAGCTCTTGGACTCCAGGTTGCAGCTTCCTCACCAGCCACCTGGAAGATCAGTAATGGGTAATAGTCTGAGAGCTGGACCAAGCTGGGAAGTTTCCAAGTGGTGTCCTCAGTGCAGGCACCAAGAAGGTAGCAGACTTCCCCATGAGGAGGGTCTCTGGCAGGCCTCTGTTCCCCTCAGAAGGGAGTCTCCTACAGCTGGAACCTTCCTTGTTTTCGTGGTGGAGGTGGTTGTGATGTGGGGGCCAGAACTTTCTGACCTTGGAACTACCTCTGGTGTAGATGGACTATCATTCACATCCTTCATTGATCTCCCTTCCACTTCCAGAGCCTCATACCTGTTGTAGAGGCACCTAGGAGGCTGCAGTGGTCAAGGAAGGAGGTGGCCAGCAACCCCGAGCATGGACTTGCCTCCATTCTCTTCTTTCCTTTTGGCTGCTGCCTTCAGGCTGTTGGGGGTTGGATGCAGGTGTTGGATGCTTTTGGGTGTTTTGAGGTGTTTTGGGTGTTTTGAGGTGTGTGTTCCTGTTTCTGTCTCAGAAAGGGCAGACCTTGGCTCCACCAGCCTATCTCTTGCTCAGCCTCCCTGATGCTCTTTAGCATTTCTAACTCATCTTGCAGCTCTGCCACCAGGCAGAGGATCTGAGCAGATCACCCACCTGGTCACACCTGACACAGGCACTCTCACTCTGCCACCCATACCCTGGGAAAGGCTCTGGCACTCTCTACAGCCTGAGACCTGGACAGCTGCATGTTTTGGTGGGAGCTCTGTTTAGGTTGGCAGATCCATTCCAGTGAGGGTAAGGAGCTTGGCCTTCTGCCAGGTGGAGACCATAGCTAAGCTCCTTCTGAGAGGCTGGTGATCTGGCCTGAGAGTTGAACTTACTTCTTGAGCTGGCAGAGCTTCAGCATCCTCCTTGCTGACCCATCTTAGGCTGCTCAGAGAGGTGATGGAGTCTCTATCAGCCTGTGCAACCTGCTGTAGGTGATTCTGCTTTGGTGGGGAGTTGGAACTAGATGATCTCCAGAGGTCCCTCCCAACCCCTGGCATTCTGTGATTCTGCATGATCTGCCTGAGCAAGCTGCTGTCCCATGCTCTCTGCCTGGTCCTCCATGCTCTGCCTACTGCCCCAAGCTCTGCCTGCTCACTGTTACCATCACTCCTGCTCACTCTGTTCCCTAAGACCTTTTACAGGCATGGTTGCCTCTTCCTGGCTACATCCACATCTCATCAGCCTCTCCTGGGAGAGCTGCTGGTTCCTTGGTGGTGTCTCCACTCCCATGGTGTCTCCTGCCTCAGGAAAACCCCAATAGAACCCCTGCAGGCTGAGATCTACCACCCTGCTGCAGGCTGAGATCTACCACCCTGCTGCAGGCTGAGCTGGCTCCAGAGCAGCTCCCAACAACCATCAATCCTTTGCTTGTTTCTTGGCTGGTAGTTCCAGCTGGCTAAAATGTTCCATTCAGCCCAGTCCCACTGGAAAATGAGGAAAAGTTTTCCTCCTTTGAGTGGATTTGTGCTGAAGCTTGTAATGGAGACACTAACTGCTGTGGGGAAGGCTGTGCAGAGACACTGGCTTCTGCTGACCCCCCATGGAGCTGAACAAAGGGGAGCAAGAGCAAGAAGCATTTGAAATCAGCCTTATCAGAGCCATCTGCTGCACTGGGTCTGCCTTCCAAAAGTTGCACGTTCTTAACTTCAGAGATTTTTCTTCAGAAAGCTGCCCTTCCTCCTCCTCAAGCAGTTTAACATCACTCTTGAGGGTGGCACAGAGCTATAGGGACATTCTCTTTCTCCAGCTGCAAGCTGCTGTGTTTCAGAAAATGTTTAGGTCTGTAGCAAGTTGATGTTCTTGGAAGGATCACTTAACTAATTGTTTTATCAAGCAGGAGAAGTCACAGTTGTGAGAGTTGAGTTCTGGGTTTGTGTTGTCAGGAAGGCTGCTGATGGTGGGCTAGGAGAAGGCTCTTTGGGTTGGGTGGGAGACTCCCTGTTCTCTTCTTTCTTTTGGTCTTTATGTTACCCTCTGAAGATCCATCTCCTGAATCCTCTACAGACATTAAAAAGTGAGTGTCTGGATGACTGGGAAGATGAGGGAGGTAGGAATGGGCTGTGTTACCTTCCTACAATCAAAACCCATCTGGACACACCTCTGTGTGACCTGGTGTAGGGAATCCTGCTGTGGCAGGGGGGTTGGACTAGATGATCTTTCCAGGTCCCTTCCAGCTCCTAATATTCTGTGATTCTGGGATCCTGTCCCTCCAGAAAACTACTCCCAGCTTTTAACTGAGACCTCTTCAGGAACTTCTGTGGAACCTGTGGGATGTGCTCAGCCTAACTGCCAGGGGAAACAGGTCTGTTGGAGAAACAAGTGCTCCTTTCCAGTCCTTCCCTCCACACAGGCAGGAGTTTGCTGGGACAGGGAGCTGGAAGAGCCTATTCCCAGCTGTGATCTCAGGATGGGATTTGATGAGTGGATGATCCTCTCCTCAGGCTCAGCAGGGGCTGGTTCCTCATATGCAAACCCATGGAGAGCAGCAGCAGCTCTATGAAATAAGCTGAAGCAGCTCCAAAGAGCTAGTGCAGAGCACAGCTTGTTCCAGGCAGAACATGGGAGTGCTGGTGGCACAACATGGAATTATACTGCTGGGTCTCTTTCAGCTGACTCCTAGTGCAGAGAACAGAAACTGTCATTTGTGGAAGCCTCATCCCTGGAAGCTTTTAAGACAAGGCTGGATGGGGCCCTGGGCAACCTGATCTAGTGGCTGGTGTCCCTGCCAGGCAGGGGGGTTGGAACTAAATGATCTTTAAGGTCCCTTCCAACTCTGACAGTTCTATGATTCTATGATTTCATCAGCATTAAAACCATGTTGTTCATTTAAGTGGGCAAATACAGGCACAAATACCAGTCCTGTTAGCACAGACTTACCAGCCTCACACCATCTATAACTACAGTTTCACATCATTTGCCAGAAATACTCTGTTCCCTGAATTTCAGCCTCAGTGGCAGGATTACTGTTCTATACCTGGGTAAAACAGCAGTGCTGAGAAGCCTGGGAAGGTTCACACCTATTCAACTGTCAATGGTAAGTGATTTTCTTATCAATCTGGGTGCTGCTGAGAAGAGCCAGATCCACAGGCTTAGTCCAGTTTACCTTTCTTTTTACTCTTTGGTACTTTCTCTCCCAGACACACACACAGACACAGGTATGGATGGCTCAAATCTCATCCAAACTACTCTGTTTTTTACTGTTGCTGTGATGGGAACAGTAAAAACCTTCAGCTTCCCTCTAGACCATGGCATAAGGCAGTGTAGCAATGTGGTGTTTTCCTGCAGCCTCTCCACCCTTGCCTGCAAACGTGGTTTGTCCTCAGCAGTGAACCACCAACCACTTTCTCTCAGGGTGGAAGGAATTTAAAGCTCTGGAAGCTTCAGAGCTGGGGTTTTTGGGGGGTTTATTTTTCTTCAGGAAGATGAACATCATCAGTGGGAAGTACCTTGCTTTCCAACATAACTAGGTTTGGCTTCATTTAAATTCCTTCTACCTCTGTCCATCTCAGCTGCTTGGGTTTCCATCCTTTCTCCAGCACTGACATGGACATCTTTACCCTGAAACCTAAGCTCTTGTGATCATAGCTTTTATGCTGTGTGTACATTCATTTATGATCTTCCTGAGCATTTCTTGATCACCTTAAGTTAGGTCTCTGTCACTATGAGGGCTTTCAACTTCTATGTGGCAAACAAACAGTATTGTTTCAGACTAAGAGAATATTTCTAGGGTCTGTAAGTCCAGCAGGTCACCAAGTGCCCCCAGAGCAAACATCAGTGGAACAAAACTCTCCAGAACATTCTTCTTCAGAATTCTTCTTTGCTTCAGTCTTTACTGCTAAGAGTATCCCTCAAAAATTCCAGTCCCTGGAGGTAAAGGAGAAAGTCTAGAGGGAGGAAGACTCTCCCTTAGTCAGGGAGGATTGGGTTACAGTTCATGTGGGCAGGTTGGACACCCACAAATCCATGGGGCCTGAGGAGATGCACCCACGAGTGCTGGTAGAGATGGCAGATCTTATTGCCAAGCCACTCTCTATCATTCAGGAAAGGTCATGGAGAGCAGGAGAGGTGCCTGAGGACTGGAGGAAAGCCAATGTCACTCCAGGCTTCAAAAAGGAGGGAAAGAAGCAGGGCCCAGGAAATTACAGAGCAGTCAGCCTCACCTCCATCCCTGGAAAAGAGGTGGAACAGCTTCTTCTAGAGAAAAAGAAGATTATCAGGAGCTGTCAGCATGGATTCACAAAGGGGAAATCATGCTTGAGCAATCTGAGAGCCTTCTCTGGTGGTGTGACTAGCTGGGCAGATGAGGGCAGAGCAGTGGATGTTGTCTACCTGGACTTCAGCAAAGCTTTTGCCACTGTCTCCCACAGCATCCTCATGGGCAAGAGTAGGAAGTGTGGCTTGGATGAGTGGCCAGTGAGGTGGATTGAGAACTGGCTGAAGGACAGAGCTCAGAGGGCTGTGATCAGTGGCTGTGGAGGCACCAGAGAATTTCATTACCTTTGGAGGATGATGCCTCCAGAAGATTCTCCATGGTGACCCTGTCCCCATAGATCTCCTTCACTGGAGAACCTGTGCACTGGTGCTGCCCACTACCTGCTCAGCTAGATTATCTCTACCCAAACTAGCCTGAAGTTGTAAACAGCACAGAGCAGCTCCTGGGGCCACTGGGCATACATGTGGTGATGCCCAAGCAGCAGCTTTGGGCAACCATGCAGGGTGCTCTGGTGCAGGACAAGGTGACAGTGCACCTGAGCAAAGGCTCCAGTGATGGCCCTGGGGACACTTTGGACCCAGCAGGAGAATGTCATGAGCTCTCAAGGCTGGTTGCTCTGTTCTGAGTTTTTTTCTCCTGTAGATGACAGGATCAGAGGAGACTGGGAGACCACAAGACTTAGAGAGGGGCAGGTTGTTTGCTTTCAACCTGTTTGTGGCTAGGTTCTCCAGCCTGCTCTGCAAAACAGAGTCAGAAGCTGCCAGTGTGGTCAAACCACACTGAAACACCCTTGTAGAAGTCAAAAGCTCTGCTGTATGCTTTAAAAACCAACCTCCCTACCCCAGGACTCAGGTTCTAGCATCACCACAGCCAAGGGCAAGGGCATGAGCAGGATTGAGCCCAGTGTGGTCTGAGGCCTCCTGACCATCTGGCTGGCTTGTGGAGAGCCTAAAAGCTGTCTTCAGCCAGGCTGCTCAGCTGTGTCTGAGAACACCTGGGGATGCCTGGCAGGGTCTGGTCTGTGCCAGGGCATAGCTGTGGTTGTGCATGGGGCCAGGCTTAGCCACAGCAGAGCTCTTGGGCTGAAATGGAAATGTACTTAGTGAGAAGGGCATTTTAGAAAGCCAACTTGGTCATCTGGAGTTGGCCCTTCGAGCTCCTGGCACTCTGCTGGGGGGAAATACAGATCAGCAAAGAGATGGTGCTGTGCAGAATGGGTTGATGCCCAGCAGAGGCATTCTGGGGGGCACCTGAGTGACAAGAGTGGCACCAGGACCTCCTGCAGGTGTTACTGCCATGGGTGATAGCCATCCTCTGGTGAAAATAAAGGCAGGAAGATGCAAAAATGGGCTGTGATGTATGGAACTACAGCTTTGTTCATAGCAAGCAGGCATTTTCCAAGCCTCTTCTGCTCATGATGGTGCTTGAACAAGGGAGTATCTTCAATTTAGAGGGCAGGCTTTGGCTGCAGGGTGGCTTTGGCTGGGATTAAAGGAAAAAGACTTGGCACTTTGGAGGCTGGTCAACTGCAATACACAGTTCCTGGGGCTCAAAGGCAACAGGGCTGTGATCCAGAAGAACATATTTTAGGGTAACATGACCCTTCTCTGTTTCCAGATGAAAAACAGAAAGAGGACTCTCTAATGGAAGAAACCATAGCCTGCCTCAGCCTGCTTCAGTTCCAGCTGCACCAAGGGAACACACACTTTGAAAGGCTAAAGCAAAGCAAAGTTCACAGTTCCTGAAATCCTTAAAATCCTCCTCTTGTGTGGAACATCTCCTGACACCTTCCTGTAGGCAGCCTTTATGTGGGGGGTGGGGGAAAACAATGAAAGAAAGAATAAGACCAAAGTCTCTGTTGGGATCTACCTACAGTGGAGTTTGTGCCCACAGTGACAGTGTTGGTGTCTGTTTAGATAAGTCCAGGGAGAACTGTGACAGGCTGGGTCTAGTGTGAACATTGTCCTCTGCTGGGCTGGCTGGTGTAAAGCCCTGCTGAAGCTCTAAGCTTTTCTCCAAGCTCAGTGTTACTCCATGAAGGCTGAGGATGGCATTCTGGTCCCTGGGGAGAGGGAGGGAGAACTGTGATCATCTCTTAGATTTGTTGGTTTTGAAAAGCAAACAATGAGCTTTGGGTGAGTTTGAGAGGCAGTCAGTGGTAAAGGCTCAGCCCTCCTTGCAGCTGTGTGCCCTGGCACAGTATGGTGTCAACTCAGAGGCACTGGACAGTACAAATTCATTTTTTCTGGATTTTAATCAGTGTAAGAAACAAATTTGGCTTGTTATCTTTGACATGGATTTGTCTGCAATTCCCCATTCTGTGTCAGATTGGAGATCAGGAAGAATTTCTTCTCCAAGAGGGTTACCAGGTGTTGGCCCAGGCTGCCCAGGGAGGTGGTGGAGTCACCATCCCTGGAAGAGTTCAAAACACATGGAGCTGTGGTGTTTGGGGCCATGGTTTAGTGGTGACCTAGCAGTGTTGGGTGGCTGGTTGGACTTTATGATCTCAGAGGCCTTTGCCAACCACAGTGGCTCAAGGATTCTCTGAGGTGTAGACTCTTGGTTTATGCTTAGCCATCCCTACAGCTAGGCTGAGCACTGCTTTAGCAGTTCTGAGGTGTGGAAGCCTTCCTCCAAATTCACCACCTGCAGGCATTCAAGGGCCAGCCTTCTCATCAAATATGTCTGATCATTCCACTCCTGTTCAGGTTGCAGTCCATCTGGCCAGATGCAGAGGTGAACTTCAGCAGCTCTGGGAGAAGCTGGATACTGAACTCACCAGGGGAACTTCGATTTCAGCCTTACTCCAAAATCTTGGTGCTCTGTGTTTAGTGGATTAGCAACAAAAGGAGCAAACAAATCTACTCCAGTTCCAACAGGAGAGCTGACTCCAGGCTCCACCTTGACCCATTTAAGGGTTTGAAGCTTCTCAATGCTGGGAAGATGAGTTCAGAAGTGTAAGATGCCACTTATCTCTCACTGCTTTGTGTGAGAGGAGCTTCACCCTGAGCACCTCCAGAGACTGGAAGCCAGAAAGGGGAATGCCCAAGGTTTAGGTTTACTGCTACAGAACCATAGAATCTCCTGAGTTGGAAGGGACCCAACAGGATCATTGAGTCCAGCTCCTGCCTCTGCAGAGGACAACCCCCCCAAAATGTTGTTATTAAGTTATTCAACATATATGTTGAATGTCTTCTGGAAGACATTTAGGAATGAAGAGACTTAAACCAACTGTTTATGTAAGGAGAAGCAGCACAGTCATGTTTACAACTCTCACCTGGCCTGGTTTCAGCTAGGAGAGAGTTAATTTTCCTCCTAGTAACTGGCAGGGTGTTGCATGGCATTTGGTGTGGCAACAGAGCTGCTGACACACTGGTGGCTGAGCTCTGGCTGAGCTGTGCTCACACTAAGTGAACTAGCTTTCAGTTTCCCATGCTCTGCCAACAAGGAGGTGCAGAAGAAGCTGGGAGAGACCACAGCCAGGGCAGCTGACCTGGGACAGCCAGAGGGATATTCCATACCCCAGAATGTCATGGTCAGTTCATACACTGGGTGGATCACTACTTAGGCATCAGTCAGCAGGTGGTGAGCAGTTCTATCATGCATCTCTTGTCTTTTCTTGGGATAAAACTCAAGAACTTTATATATATATATAAATNTAATGATGACACTGTTCTTACCTCAAACCATCAGTTTTACTTTTTTTTTTCCTATTCCCCTCCCCATCCCATTGGGAAGGGAAGGAATGAGCCAGTGGCAGACTGTCCTGGGGGAAGCAGAGAGAGGGTGGAGGGAATGGGCTGGGAAAGGTCATTCTGCCACACTTTGCATTCTTTTTTTATATGTGTCTCTTTTTGGGGTCTTTAAACAGAAAATCTTGGTCCTCTCCAATTCTCCCTAATCCACATCACAGTGCAAACCAATGGCCAGGAGAGAGACTGGAGAGGGGAAACTGGAAAGAGGACACAGTTCTTCTTCAGGCAGGGCCATTGACCACCAGAAGAGACAGGCAGAGAGAAGATGACTTGCTGCTTTGTGACATCTCCCAGTCAAGCCTGGAGGTGTTCATGGAAGACTCACATTGGCTTTAGCATCACTCCTGGGACTTTACAGATTCCCAGAAAGCAGAGCTATGTGGGAGAGCAAACAGGTCACTCTCTGCTTCAGCCCCTGGAGTGTGGAGTTGCTGCAGGCTCAGATGTGTGCCAGAGCTGGTGCACATGAAGGAGCAGAACTGCATCTCCAAGCAGGGCAGCAGAAGAGCAATGTGCCCCTGGCCACTGCTCAACAGCATCTGGAGCAGCTCAGCTAAGCTGAGAAAGTGTAGCTCTGGTGACTGTGAGCTCTTATGGCAACTTGAGAGCATTCTTGCAGCTTCAGTCCAAATGATGTCATATTTGTCATTTGGGTTTGGAGTTTCAGCCTCCAGGGATCTGGGTGGAACATGTGGCAAGGGAATGTCCTGAGAGCCCTGGCACTTGGAGCACCAAGAGAGGTGAAACCTTACCAGAAACACTGCTCTGAGTCCACCTTTGGGAATTCCCAAAGGTCAGGCACATCCAGAGCTGAAGTTTACCTTCATGATCATCTCAGCTGCACAGAAGACAAAAAGCAAGGGAGCTGCCCCAGGGAGCATTCCCTCAGGCAAGAGAGCAGCCACAGGCTGTGCAGGCAGCAGAACTGCCCAATCCTAACTGCTTACTCCTAGTCTGTCTGCACTTCCCAGCTGTTGGTGTTCTGGCTTTAGGAGGATGCAATAAACCACATCAGGGAAGAGATCTCAGTGATGGAGAAGGAAACAAGGAACAGCTTTGAGGAAGGATAGAGGAAATTCCCAAAGCTTTGAATGAAGGAATTTGGTTAACAAAGGAAGAAAACAGACCAAGCAGGGCCACAAACCCAACCTGGAGGCTTAAACCACCAGAAATCTAGCTGAGATGATTTCCAAGGACACTCTCTCAGTGCAGCCCTGGAACTTGCCACAGATGAAGGGACAGGGAAGCATTGTCTGGGGATGGAAGAGATTTTGGGAGGGAAGTGAGAACTGAAGGCAGCAGGAAACACTTTTGCTACTTGAGAAAGAGTAATGTGGAAAGAGAGCTGATGTAAAGGATCAGAAACAGGTTAGAGGCTCAATAAAGTTTGCAAACCCTTTTTCTTCCCAATGTAAACTAGGAAATGATTACTTAATGCTAGGAAATTATAACTTTATCAGAGTAAACCTAAAGGCAGGTGGTAGAATTAATTACAGTAAGAAAATGTCACTCTACTAGCTTAGTACAAACTGTTTATTTATATTAACTAAAAACACTCAAGAAGAAGAAAGGCATTAATCAGAATTATTTCCTGGAGAGCAGACAGCTATCACTTACTAATGCAGTGCACAATTCATGTGCAGCAATACTCAAGCAGCAATACTAAAGCTAGCAAAAGAATCAAGTAGGGATTGATGCCACCCACCCATACTAATGGCCTTGGGAGAATCTCTTTCTCTCAGCCTCCAGAGGTAACCCTGGGGAGTGTCCTCTCCAAGGAAGCAATATCTGCACACCTTAGGAGAGGTGTCTCAGAAGTTCCTACAGCCCAAAAGTGGGACAGGGCTTTTCCAGTGTGAAGTGATTGGCTGTCAGTCAGCTGCTCAAGAGTCCTATCTGCTTCACTCTACATAATCACAGAGCTCTAAGATCACCAAGTCCAACCATCAGCCTATCACCCCCATGCCACTAAACCATGGCCCTTAGGACCACAGCTAGATGTTTCTGAAGCCCTCCAGGGCTGGTGACTCCACCACTGCCCTGGGCAGCCTGGGCCAATGCCTGACAACTCTTGCTGGGATGAAATTCTTCCTAATACCCAATCTAAACCTCCCCTGGTGCAACTTGAGGCCATTTCTTCCTGTCCTATCACTGGTAGCCCAGAAGAGACCAACCCTCACCTCACTGCAGTCTCCTTTAGGCAGGTTACCAGTGCTAATTACTCTGTCTGCCACATGCACACTCTGGAATCTGTGGAGTGAGGCTGATTTTAGCATTCTTCAACACCACCAGCAGCTTAGCCCTCCCTTCTCCTGCACTGAGAACTTCACAAAGGGCAAAGTTTGAACTGCTAACCCCTCCTAGACAGTGTCCTGCTACACTGCAGTACCCTGACCTTCACAGCACATGCCATGAGGAAGACTATAACCAACATAGGTGCCTGAATTGCCAGGGCTGTGCCCCTGTACATTCAGGGGTTAAATCCTCAGCACAGTGTGCTAGAGCATGTTTTTTATCTGGCTTTAATTACCCAGGAAGGCCACTGCAATCACAGTAATTATTTACACATCTCCTGGCATCTGCTTAAATCCAGCTTTCTCACTGCTTCCTAGCAGCAGTTAAAGTCTCCTCATGTCTCAGGAGGGTGGTGCTCTGCTGGTGCTTTCACTACAGGGGCTGTTCAGATGCCTGCTGTACTGTGTGAGATCCTTGCAGCACTACAGCATCCCTTACTCTCCTGATCATTTCCCCTCCCATCCCCACAAGGAAGCACACCTCCACAAGCACAACTCTGCTATCACACTCCTTGGAAAGCACTACCATCACCACAATGTTTCTTCTGTATTCACTCTTCTCTAGACATGCTTTTGAATGTTCAGGAGAAGGATGAGATTCACATTCAGCCTCCTCCCCTTCCTTTGGCTACCAAAGCAACATGATTTATTCTAGTATCTTAAACCCCAAAGTCCCATTACATTTGGGGATATTAAATCTCTCCAATAAATTATTATTAGAATAAATGAACAGACTTCAAGCAGACCTCAGGAGACTCTTTAGGATTCTCCCATGGAGCTAATTGTCCATGAGTTTCACTCTTCCCTCAGATCCCTATCTTTTTGTTTCCAAGGTGGCTAATTACAAATGGAACTGTAAAAGTCTGTACCTATCTAGAAAACATCCCTTTCTTCAGGGAAAGACCCTGGCACAGATACTGGCACACATCAGATGTGGTGCTTGGGGCCATGGTTTAGAGCATGGCAGTGTTGAACTGAGTGATCTCAGAGGTCTTGTCCAACCATAATGATGCTAGGATTCTATTTTCAGCGGTCAGATCAACAGATTACACAGCATGGAGAAACTACATCACATTTCTTCATGCCTCTTGTCTCTCAGATGAGGCAGGGCCAGCTCAGCAACACCTGGGGCAGCTGCAGAGACAGTCCCATACTCAGTGCCCATATACAGAACCACAGAGTGCCAGGGGTTGGAAGGGATCTCTGGAGATCACCTTGTCCAACCCCTTGCCACAGCAGGGTCACCTACAGCAGGATGGTCTGCAAGTGGGTTTGGAATGTCTCCAGACACAGAGACTGCATCACTTCTCTGAGCAGGCTATTCCAGTGCTCTACCACCCTCAAAGTCAAGAAGTTCCTCCTTATGTTTAGATGGAACTTCCTCTGTTCCAGTTTGTGCCTGTTCCCTCTTGTCCTGTCCCTGGGCACCACTGGCCAAAGCCTGGTCCCACTCTCCTGCCCCCCACCCAGGAAGGACTGAGGAGCACACTCACATCCTTCATTCCATGTCCCCATATGCCTCAAGTGTTCATCTCCTCCCTAAGAGAAGAGAGCCAGGAGTGCCCCCAATGCTGGAGGGAAAGGGGAGACAAGGCAACCTCCTGCAGCTCCAGAGCTGGAAGCAGAGCTGTGCTGGGGTCAGTTCTTTATTTGCTGCTCAAAGTGAGTATTTGCTGCTCTGTGGTTTCTTTAGGGCTTGGGCTTTTCTTTTTTTTTGCCAACCTTAAAAGATATCCCAAGAAAACTGTTTTTTTTCTTGACACTAGGGAATTCTAAAGGCAATACACACCACTCATTGAGGTTTACTGCTAGAGTCATATTTAGTTCAAGCTAGGTAGCTTGCTAGAAGAAGATTTAAAGAAAGAAAAAAGAAGAATTTTTAGATGAAATCTTTGCCTCTTTTGCCTACTCTTAGTTTTCAGAAGTGCTCAAAGTGTTTACAGTCCAAGTGACATGTTTCAGGAATAAGAGCTGCAAAGCTTAGCCCTACTCTCATCCTGAAGGATTTACTTTACATCTAGAACCAGGACTAGGAAAAGAAAATCTAGAAACAGTTGATAAGTCCCAAACTTCAGTGAGGACTGGGGGCTGGTTAAGCCCAGCAGGTGATGGTATCTGCAATGAGAAAAAGGCAACAGCTTTCCTGTAGCCACAGGTCTGAAGCCTGTGACTTGTTGCATCCACTTGAACTGGCAAACAGAAGCTTTGCTGAGATTGCAGAAAGCCTGGAAAGAGCTGGCTCCAAGGCAGGAAGGGACTGCAAAACACTTCTGATTTTCAGAGAGACAAATGAAAGAGAACAGAAAACTTCTCCTAGCAGAGAGTCCTGGGCTCTGCTGTGGAAGTGAAGATCACAAACACAGCTAGTGGAAAGCTGCAACTGCAGTGTGCAAAAGTAAATGGATCAAGTAGCAAATCAACAGCAAAGAGCAAATAAATCAAGCATGGAGCAGCACATAAAGAACTTACACATCCCATCATTTAAT
Source organism: Galbula dea (assembly GCA_013399015.1). NCBI lineage: Eukaryota > Metazoa > Chordata > Aves > Piciformes > Galbulidae > Galbula > Galbula dea. The sequence continues at coordinate 117,675 of VWZX01003014.1, forward strand.
ATGTCAAGGTTTCACTGCAAAAAGTGCTTTTCCTCTCAAGAGCAAACACTCTGACAACAGAAAGAAATAAAATGGAAGACATTTGGCTTGCCTAAAAAGTCAAAGTTGTTTCAAAGAAACAACTCCTGCTACTAGAGAGGAATTGCTGGGGGACTGTGCAGCTGCCAGCTCAGGGAAGATGATCAGTGATGTGCTGTTGCAGCAACAACACAGCATCATTGCCAGGATAGATAGAGAGGAACATCTCTCTCTAGAAAGCTTTAGCTACCTGGAGTTACAGAGAGCTCTAATTCTTCCCCCAATGTCCAAATCCCCATTTCCCATGCAAGGCTGCAGAAGGGATTGCACAGCATGGGCTAGGTTGCCAGGCTGTAAAGAAGGATATTGTGCTTTGTTTGGCAGGGAACATCAGAGAGCCTCAGCTAGATTGGCAAAGCACCAGAAGCCAAAGGTTTAAGGAATTACAGCCTCCAGCCAAAGGAGGGGGGGAAAAAATCAGATGGAAAGTGCTGTTTTTCAGGCTTGTGCCAGGAGATTAAGATTTACTGATGTAAATTGGGTTTGAAGAGGGAGAGGAATGCATTTTGCAAACTGAGGGGGAGGCTATAAGCAGGACTTGGGCATTCTCAAAGCCTTGAGCTGTTTGCAGAGACTCCTTGGGTGAAAAGGGAAGCCACCAGCAGCACCAGTGGTGGAAAGAGTTGTGCTGTCCACAGAGACAGGGATTTCCATTAGCCCCAAATCACACATGCATCATTCTTCCTTAAACCAGAGCCCTCTGGACTGCTGGGCTCTGCTCTCCAGACTTAAGGAGAGTTTCTTCAGGACCTACAAAGACCAAGCTTGTGTGTAAAGCAGGCTGAAGAGACTTGTGAGGTACAGCACACCTGTGTGAACCCTCATGCCCTTCCTTGGGTACAACAGGAAAATGTGACCTGCACACACAACCCATTCCAGGGCCTGAGTGCATCTTGGATCAAACCTCAGGCCCATGACAGCTTCCCAAAAGCTATTGGCATCCAAATGCAGTCTTGTGATAGGAAAAAGCATTTCCCCTCTCCCCCCCCAGTTAGTGGCCTGCTATAGCCTTACAAATAATAAAATCAAATCTTAACCATGCCAGAAAAACTGCAGCTTCTTGTACCTTTGGCTAAAGCAGGCTAGTAGTGGATGGATTGAGAATTAAAGCTTTCAGCCAGGCCTTTAAAGTCTGCCCTACAGGAGTCTCTCAAGGAACACAAGCATTAGCACTAAACTCAAGATCAAGCAGACTCAGACTCCTCCACACAGAGGAAAAGAATCTCACACAGAATCATTAAGGCTGGAAGAGACCTCCAAGATCATCAAGTCCAACCATCAACCTAGCACCACCATGCCACTAACCCATGGCCCTAAGCACCACAGCTATAATCCTGAGCTAACACACAGAGACCAGAACTGATCCCCACAACCAAGAGAGAAGAATTCATGCATAGTGGTCTGGGGGAGGGACAGGACCTCACCATTCCACCCAGCTTTAGAAGAAGTCTATGCTCATTGACCATCTTGATTGATGCAGCTTTGCTGTCTGCTGTGGAAAACAATGCATCCAACCTCTGCTCCCCAAGTGGCAACAGATCTGTATATTTGAAGGCAGAAAAACAGCTAGTTAGCAAGAAAATGTGTCAATATGTTTTCTTGTTTGGGGAATGCTGTACAGGAACAGCAAGGCTTCAACAGGCCTGATGTATATGAACTCTAGCTGAGGATTGACCCCCAATGTCCTCTTCAATGTGCTTTTCCCACCACTTCCCTACTGCCTGTGGTTGACCTTTAAAAGCAGCTCTGCTGTAGTTTCTGTATTACCAAGTGATAGGACAGGAGGAAATGGCTTCAAGTTGCACCAGGGGAGGTTTAAATTGGATATTAGGAAGAATTTCTTCCCTCAGAGGGTTCTCAGGCATTGGCCCAGGCTGCCCAGGGAGGTGGTGGAGTCACCACCCCTGGAAGAGTTCAAAACACATGGAGCTGTGGTGCCTGGGGCCATGGTTCAGTGGTGAGCATGGTTGGACACCATGATCTCAGAGGGCTTTGTCAACCCCAATGATTCTAGGATTCTAAGGGCACTTAGAATTCCACTTCAGGACAGTGACAGTGTCCTACAGCTGCCTGATTTGTTTTGGGAGAGCAAGCTAATAAGAGCTGGTTTCTTTCCCAAATGCTGTTTCCAGCCAATGGAGAAAGCATTCTGCCATGGAAGGACAAAGGTCACCAGGGATGTCTGAGCTCCTAACATTTCACTCTCTGCTCTTTCTGTATCTGCTATTTGTCTTGTCTGCAGCTATTTTCACCAGCATCTTTATCTATTATCTGCTTCAGGCCATAAAAGGGAGACTTAGAGGTGGTATGAAAACTTAAGGAGGTGGGAGGGGAAAAAATCAGAACATCACTAAGAGCCTGTCTTTAATTTGCACTGGGTTAGGGCTTGCTCATTGCTGCCTCCCTGTTCTTATCAACAGAACTCACCTAACTCACAAGGGCTCTCTCAGAAGTGCACAGTGCCAGGGGATCCCAAAAAGACTTACAAAGCAACAGCTTTTGTTTAATAAGACACTTTACATTGGTAAGTAAACAATCCTGCACAGTCTCCATGACTGTTAACTCCAGATCTCATGATGAATCATGAAGAAAAACCCCAACCTTCAGCAGTGAAAGTAGGGATAGTAAACAATAAAAATGAAATCAATAACAAACCCTAAAGCAACTGCCAGAAGCCTAAGACAATAGAACACTTGAAGGATGTGCCCAAGTATTTTTGGCAGAGAAATAAGAAACTGAACCCCCACCCACTACAGACCTCACCAAGCTGGGAAACTCCAAAGGAATTTACAAACAAACCCTCTGTCCATAACAAAACATCAAGCAGAAGTGAAACAAGAAATAGGAGTACAGAGAGTAGCAGGAGCAGTGGCTTCTCAGTGGCATGGGCAACATGCACCAGCACTCCACTGACATAGAATCCTGGAACTGTCACAGTTGGAAGGCACCTTGAAGACCATCTAGTCTCAAACCCCCTGCCTGGCAGGGACTCTGTCCTCACCAGTTGGAGCTGGAGAATGTCAACAGAAGGAAAAAGAGCTGAAAGGGTGAAAGGTCAAACAAGACAAAGTATTTGGCAGATATAATAGAGCATGGAAGGTTTTACTCTGAAATGATAGTCAAGTCTTTGGCACTGACTTAAGATGTCCTCACTAGACCAGCAGCCTATGAGCTCAACAAGAGTTAACCAGCAACTGTTGAAGGCTGCTTTGAACTGGGAAGAGGTCTCCTTTGAAAACTCAGATAATAAGCTTTCAGTTGTCTTATTAAGCAAGGACTCCTGTACTCACTACATGAAGATTGATACTGAAGAGCCTGGGCTCAGTATTCAGTACTGCTACTTGGAAATGGATGGCATTGGTACCCTGGAAAATGAGCCCTAGAAGTAACAAGGAGACAGAACACCACAACAAAACTGTTTGCTAAGCCTTTTTCTCAGTTCTGCTACCACACTCAGTGACCTCTGCTTCTCCTCACCTACTGTCACCACTGCATGGGCCTCACAGGGGTGACCAGCCCACCAGGAAAGAGAGCACAGAACCTTTCTGCTGGGTTATTCCAAAGCTCAAACCAATTCCTCAAGCTTAAAGGTGTTATGTCACCTTTGCCTGGGTTACTGGCACAGTCTGAGGAGGTGTGAGGGCAGGAGAAAGAGAAGTAAAGCAAGCAGTGCCTGAGCTGACATGATGGTAAGCAAAGCTCCTCCAGTGCTTCCAGTCTTGGCGACTGGCCTTACCCCAGCAGGATGGGGAGACTCCAAACACATTTTAGCCTTAAGAAACATGCTTCAAATTCCTCAAAGAAGGCAAAAGGGATTTTTCATGACCCTTCAGGAGTTCAGCAAAGAGGCTGCAGCAATTCACTGGGTATTTTCTGAGCTGCTTTTCAAAGGAGTCAGGAGCATGTTAGCTCAGTGCTCGTTCATGAGGCTTCCAGCTCTTGTGTTTGGCTGAACAATTTCTCCAGGACCTTGCACATCTTTTGTGCTTGCTGTGTTCAGATGAATAAAAACTCTCATGTGCAGGCAGCCTGGGTTTAGGGCATTTTGTTGGGAAGAAGCAGAGTTAAGTGAGGTCATAGCTCCCCTCTTTGCCCTGGAGGCAGTGTCCCCACAAGGGTGACAGCCTAGCAAATGCCTCCAGAGCTTCCTGCGTGGGGAGGAGGGAAGAGGTGGAGCCCTCAGTTCCTCTTCTGCTGTCTCCCACCCCCTCAGAGTTGTGTTTCTCAGAAATGACCCCAGGTTCTGCTCAGGCACAGAAAACTGGTTATGCCTACTAGCTGACATGGAGCAGAACTAAGCTGTGTGCTGTCCCACAGAGAGAAGTGAGCCACCAAAAGAAAGGGAACAAAGGAGAGCACCCACTGCAGCCTTGCAACATCTGAAACTCCATAAATATCTTACCCAAAGGTCCTTCTTGCAGGCTTCAGTACTCCTGGTAACTTCCATATCCTCTTGCTAGAGAGCTCAAGAAGCGAATGCTATGGTTGGGACCTCACAGGCAGGACCTGCTTGGTTTTAAGCCACCACAGGTGACACTGCTGTGGCACAGAAGGATGCTTTGGGGAAGGAATGTCTCCAGGACTAAGGGTGGGAGTCCTGCTGCTGCACCTTCTGATGTGAACAGCAACAACAACAACAAATTTCCCTCCACAGAATCACAGAATGTTAGGGGTTGGAAGGGACCTCTGGAGGTCATCTAGTCCAACCCCTCTGGCAGAGCAGGGTCACCTACAGCAGGTTGCACAGGATGGTGTCCAGGGGGGTTTTAAGTGTCTGCAGAGACAGAGACTGCACCACCTCTCTGGGCAGCCTATTCCAGTTCTCTGCCACCCTCAAAGTAAAGAAGTTACTCCTTATGTTTAGATGGAACTTCTTATGTTCCAGTTTGTGCCTGTTCCCTCTTGTCCAGTCACTGGGTAGCACTGAACAAAGCCTGCTCCCATCCTCCTGACACCCATCCCTTAAGTATTGATAAGCACTGAGAAGATCCCACCTTGGTCTTCTCCTCTCCAGGCTAACCAGCCCCAGCTCTCTCAGCCTTTCCCCAGCAGAGAGATGGTCAAGTTCCCTGATCATTTTCACAGCCCTTTCCTGTACCCTCTGCAGAAGTTCCCTGTCCTCCTGGCCAGGGGAGACCAGAACTGGACCCAGGACTCCAGATGTGGCCTCACTAGGGCAGAGTAGAGAGGGAGGAGAACCTCCCTCGACCTGCTGGCCACACTCTTCTTGATGCAGCCCAGGATGCCATTGGCCTTCTTGGCCACCAGGGCACATTGCTGGCTCATGGGCATCCTGTTGGCCACCAGGACTCCCAGGTCTTTTTCCACAGAGCTGCTTTCCAGCAGCTCAGTCCCTAGCCTGTCCTGACCCATGAGGTTATTCCTCCCCAGTGCATTTCCCTACACTTGCCCTTGTTGAATTTCATGAGGTTTTTCTCTACCCAGCTGTCAGCCTGCCCAGGTGACACTGGATGGCAGCACAACCTCCTGATGTGCCAGCCACTCCTCCCAGCTTTGTGTCATCAGCAGCCTTGCTGATTACACACTCAATTCCTTCAGCCAGGTCATTGGTGAATGTACTGAACAGGGCTGGACCCAGGACTGACCCCTGGGGAACATCACTTGTTACAGACCTGCAAGTGGACTTTGTGCCACTGATCACAACCCTCTGAGCTCTTTCAGCCAGTTCTCAACCCACCTCCCTGTCCTTTCATCTAACCCACACTTCCTAAGCTTGCCTATGAGATGCTGTGGGAGACAGTGTCAGAAGCTTTCCTGAAGTCCAGGTAGACAACATCCACTGCCCTCCCCTCACCTATGCATCCAGTTATGCCTTATCATCACACATCTTAGTTTCAGACTTAACCCTAGAGTTCAACTCCTTGCTGCTGGCTTGCATTCATCCAGCACCTCAAAAGCACTGTTTCATTTCTACACAAGCTCAGCCTACCTGGTCTCACCCTGAGCTGAACTCTGTCCTGGCAAGGCTGCCACTGAAAGCTGAGCAAAGTCATTCCAGGCCACCCGGTTACAAGAGACACACCTTTGGTTGCAGTCTGTCTCAACTCTTGTCCCTGCAAGAGCTATCTCAACTCTTTGTCAAGGTTTGTATCACTCCAGGCTTCAAAGAGCCAAACCAGTCCTGATATCATGCCCTGGTGCTCCATGCCTAGACATGCTTACCACACACTGACAGCAAGCACAAGAAGGACATGCCAAGACCTGCACTACAGCTCTCCTAGAGTCTCTCAGGAGACAGCTTGGCAACCTGAGACAAGAACAGCAGCAGTGAACCCACACCAAAGGGGAGCTGTAATACTGCTGGGAATATTATAACAGTAAAAGTCAAAATGTCATCATGCAGCACTGAGAAACCAGAGGAGGCATGTATGGAGCAGGAGACCTGGGGCGCAGGGAGCAGGAGGCCTGGGGCGCAGGGGGCAGCAAGGCCGGGGGTGGACAGGGAGCAGCAGGTCGCCGGGGGGCAAGGAGCAGCAGGGCCGGGGCGGGGCAGGGAGCAGCAGGGCTTGGGCGGGGCAGGGA
>VWZX01003014.1:124500-160849 GCA_013399015.1 Galbula dea
GCGGGGCAGGGAGCAGCAGGGCCGGGGCTGCAGGGCGGGGGCTGCAAGGCCGGGGCGGGGCAGGGAGCAGCAGAGCTGGGGCTGGGTAGGGAGCAGCAGGGCTGGGGGTGCAGGGGCGGGGTGGGGCAGGGAGCAGCAGGGCCGGGGCGCGGTAGGGAGCAGCAGGGCTTGGGCGGGGCAGAGAGCAGCAGGGCTGGGGCTGCAGGGCCGGGGCGGGGCAGGGAGCAGCAGGGCTGCTTGTTGCTGTCACAAAGTTTTAACTCATGTTCTAAAGTTTCATTTTATTAATTGAGAAGCTACAAGATGTTCAGGCTTTCCACAGCAACTTTCCTTCGGAGGTGCTGATTTCCAGAACTCTTGACCTGTCTCTCAATGTCAAATCCCAAATGGTTTTTAGATTAGGCACCCAGCATAGCCCATGTCTGACGTTTTACCCATGGGTTGAGATTTGAGGCACCAGGGATCTGGGAATAGGAAATACCTGGTAAGATAAACAGAACAGAAAACACTTTACAGACACCAGCAGTTGGATTAGTGGCATGGTGATCAGAGGTTGATGTTTGGACTCTAAACTCAGAGGTCTCTTCCAACCTTAATGAGTCTGTGATTTTTTTCCTTCCTGCAAGGCTTCTTCTCCCTCGTATGGCAAACACAGCTTTAGGCAGAGGCATGAAGAATCAAGTGGGTTTCCAAACAAAATTAATTTAGGAGCTTATGGGAGACTTGGAGCTGTCTCCTGTGTGCAGTCCAGGCCAAGGAACACCAGCCAGCCTGGGTGGGGGTAAAGGAGAGAAAGTTTAAATGAAACAACCTTGGGCTGCTGCTGAAAGCTGAGCAAGGCTCTGTAGAGATACCATGTACAGGAGACCTTCACCAGGGTTTGCAGAGCTTCACAGCCTTGTAGTGCTGCTTCTTCCTCATCCTGTAAGGCAAACACACACAGCACAAGTCCTCACTGGTGTAAAACACAAATCTGTGCTCAAGGCACCAGTGACCAAGGCACTGTTTTACTCCTGCTCTCTGTGCTCATGTCACAGAGACATCCACAAAAGGGAGAGCAACAGCTAATCAAAATGTGGATTTATTGCAGACAAGAGTAATTAGCACTGCTCTTTACTAATGACATCAAAGTTCAGATGTCAGTTGGATACGCTACAGCACAAGAGATTCTTAAGCTACAAACAAACTTACTCCTAGGAAGATAAACCACAATATGCATGCACTCACAGACCAGGGGAAATCATCCCTCCAGGGGTATCGCAGCCCGCGGGAGAGGAGGGCAGGTCCACTCCGGGGTAGAGCCACTGCCTTGCCCCAGATAGCTGGAGGGCTGCGGCATGCACTTCAGCTCCCAGGAGCCGTGGCATAGTGAAAACAGGAACCCAGGAACACACAGCTTCCAGGACGAGGGAATGGTGGACAAAGAGCGAACTTTACTGCCAAGGAGAGAGCTCTTTATATAGGCTCCCTAACAGAAGGTGCTAGAACTTAGGGAGGAGTTTGCAACAAATAAGGGAGAAGAAGGAGGGGACAGCTCCATTCCTGGAGAACAGGGAGGAACTGGTAACCAGGGTAACAAGGGAGGAGTCATACCAAACAAGGGAAGGAGGGATACATTGTTACTTTACAGAACCAGGGAGAAGACCAGTAACAGGAGAAACAGGGGAGAAGACCAGTAACCGGGGAAACATGGGAGGAGTAAAGGGAGGAGACAAACAACAAGGGGTAAAGGAGGGGAGTTTAAACAGAGCTTTCTAGATTGTTCTTAAACTTCTCATATAATTCAATGTCTCTACCTCCACAGTGGTTCCCCACATCTCCCCCTTCTTTATTTACTAAAAAGGTGGATTTCAAAAATAGTCTTTTTAGGCAACTCGAAAAACATGTGAGGAGACAGCCGAAAATTATAATAGAGAGGACGATAATGATTAGGGAGGAACCCAATCATAATTAAAACAAAAACTAGTGGGAGCAGAACCCAGTAATCTAATTTCCTGGGGTTCCGTGTTGGGGGAAGGTGTGGCCTCTACCGACCTGTTCTCCGAGATGCCGTAAAAGCAAGTTTGAAAGGGGTTCTGCGCGTTCTCATTGTGGAGGCAGAGAGTGTCCATCTTAGCGGCGTTGGCTAATCTGATCAAGATATTTTCCCTGCCAGGCATCATCCATTTGAACGATTCCTGTGCAGGTACAGTCCATTCTAGTGGTTCAGTAGCTTCAACATTCATAATGGTCCGGACGGTGCAGAGCAACCAGATGATGTAGGCTCGTTCCAGGGCTTTATCCTTCTCGCTGGGACCCATTTGGCCCCTGCTTCGACGAAGCTTCCTGCGGTGACCTGCCTGAGCGCTCCGAGATCTCTGACCTACCTTCCTGAGAGTAGGATGGAGATGAGTAGCCGTGCGTTCCTCCCCCTTCTCTCAGGAAAGCTGAAGTGGAAGGCTGAGGTTCAGCTTTGTGTCTTCCCTGAGAACTAGTGGGCTGCTGCGAGACAGTTTTAAGGGGGCAGTTAGCCACCATGTGCATGATGCTCTGACAGTAATGGCACTTCTTTGGCTGTGGAGGTAAACTACATTCTTTAGCGTGGTGGTTAAGGCCCCCACAGTTGTAGCATCTATCTCCCTTTGGTTTTCTTTTTTGTAACCTTGGACGCTTGTCCGACATAACCTGGGCTCAGCTGACAACTGCGTCGGTTGTGGAAACACTGGAAAGTAGAAACAGGGACAGTAACTGAGCAATAGATTCATCAGTAGAAATCATGGTAAGGGGATTAGAAAGATAGACTGTAAAACCAATTGAATCAATAAACGCAAACTTAACCAACTGAAGTGGAGTAATAACGCCCTTCAAGTTCGCGTGACGGGAGGACATCAGCAAGTACATGTCCCCAGCTGTTACAGGAACCGAAGGTTTAACTGAAAGATAGTAAGAACATGCAGTTAGAATAACAGAGTTAACAGAAGGAAATAAATGAACCCATGGAATAATTATAGATTGGTTTCCACTGGGTGCAAGATTGGTGTCGATCGGTGATGGTCCGGCTGGTGGAGCGGGAGGGACTTTATCGTCGCACCCCTCCGCATAGCGCTCTTCACCCCGTTTCCCTGCTCGTTAGTAAGATCTTGCATGGATGAGGCCCACTGCTTCCGCAAATTAGGTGGTGTCTTTGGCGGAAGCAGGTTGCCATCTGACCCGAACTTTGATCTGCAGTCCCGGGTCCAATGCAACCCCTTATGGCACCTCTGGCAGGGGTAGGGTGGTACCTTTGGTTACGGTCCTCGTCTCTTAGGGCAGTCTCTGATGAAATGGCCAGGGTTGCCGCAATGGTGACAGGCTGGATTACGGGCGACAGCACTGAGGGCAGTCATTAGCATTTCCATCTTCTTTTTCTGTGATCCTATGTCCCTGCAGACCTCCACCATATCCAGCAAGGTGGGATCCTTCAGTGTTTTTAACACTGGGTGGCATTCCTCATTCGCTTTCTGAATAGCGAGCTTTTGAAACAGCTTGTCCCTGGCCTCTTGGTTTGAGATCTGCTTATTTATGGCATCTTTGAGCCGTGTCGCAAAGTCCAAGAATGGCTCCTTAGGTCCCTGGTAAACCAGGGTGAAGGACGGCACAGGAGATGAAGCATTGGCTACGTCCTTCAAAGCCTTCAGAGCCAAGTCTTTTGACTTATCAAGCTGCTCGGCAGGGAGATGGGCTTGCTGTTTATTATTCATCCACGGACCTTCACCGTGTAAACGGTTCACCAGGTCCGTGACTGAAGAGCCCTTGCCTGAGAGCAGCTGATTGGCATGTTTGACTATGGCAGCTTTCCAACGTGTTTCGAACATGGAAAGTTGCGCCGCTGTCAAAAGGACCTGGGCAATAACGCGAATGTCATTGGGTGTTAAAGTATAAGCTGCGAATAAAGACTCTAGCAGACCTAGAGTGAATGGTGAGTTTAGACTGTATTGATCAATCGCCTTTTTAATGTCTTTTAGAATAGGGTAGCTCACAGGCTGCCACGTAGGGCGATTGTCCTCACCATTAAATACCGGGAAGGTGGAAACGAACTCTAGGTCCGCAGCTCTTTCCGCTTCGCACCGTGCCCTGGTCCATAGGTCACATTCAATATCACTGTCTAAGTCAGTGTCTGAATTGGTATAGGCGGCACCATGTTGCCGGATGTTGCTAGCATGGGCGCCACCATCTTTGAGGCGAGCATGGGCGCCGCCATTTTGTAGGTGAGCCTGAGTGCCGCCATTTTGTTTTTCGTTGGGGGCGCCACCATCTTGTTGCAAAGTGCAGTCGCCGCCATCTTGAGGGTGGTTGGCCACTCCCTTTTTCTGGGGCGGTGGTGAATCTTTAGGAGTGGAGGGAGGTGTGTCTGAAGCGCTACGCTGATGGAAGATGGCGAGGGAAGCAGAGCCCGTGGCGCCATTTTCTTTAAGTTCGCCATTTTGTGAACTGTTCCTGACGCCGATTTTCGCGCTTCTACATTTCCCTCCCTGTTGTTGCTCGCCCTTTTTGCCCCTTCATTCACCACGTCCCGGTGATGGTGTCGGAGAAGGAGAAGGAGAAGACGGACAGCCATCTTGATGGCATTTTTGCCGTCCGCCATCTTGGGGCTCACTGTGACGCAGTTTAGATTTTTTCTCCTGGTCAACGAAGTGTCCCCAAATTAGTCTCCACGCCATTAATGCCTTGGATGCAATTTTTTCCCCCTGCTCGCTTCTCATCCAGATTTTTCTCCCGATAGCGTCCCACTCTTTTGTTGTAACATTGCTCGGGAGGACCTTGACATTGTCAGCGAGCCAAACAGCTAAATATTTCAAAGATTTCTTATCATAAGTATTGGGGTTGCATCTAAGGATCACTTTAAGATGATGATAAATATCCTTCTCTGTTCAGGAGAGGCGAATCCCCATGATTACTTCTCAAAGTCTTTAAAGTTCTTAACTCTTAAAGTCCGTTTAAAGTTCTAAGGGGATTGGGAGTTCTGGGGCAGTTATTAGGGAATTGAATCGACCGCTCACCTCGGGTGCCTGCACGCTGGGCACGGGGATGGACTCACCGTCCTTGGCGTCAATCCTCTGTTCGGTCGAAGGGGCTGCCGGCCCGCTGATCCCACACAGGGGTGTGCTCCAATGGCATGCCAATACACTGTCTCAATATGAGGAGCGTTATTCGTGCTGCACATTGGGCGCCATATGTCGCAGCCCGCGGGAGAGGAGGGCAGGTCCACTCCGGGGTAGAGCCACTGCCTTGCCCCAGCTAGCTGGAGGGCTGCGGCATGCACTTCAGGTCCCCGGAGCTGCGGTGTAGAGGAGACAGGAACCCAAGAACACACAGCTTCCAGGACCACGGAAGGGTGGACAAGGAGTGAACTTTATTGCCAAGGANGCATCTAAGGATCACTTTAAGATGATGATAAATATCCTTCTCTGTTCAGGAGAGGCGAATCCCCATGATTACTTCTCAAAGTCTTTAAAGTTCTTAACTCTTAAAGTCCGTTTAAAGTTCTAAGGGGATTGGGAGTTCTGGGGCAGTTATTAGGGAATTGAATCGACCGCTCACCTCGGGTGCCTGCACGCTGGGCACGGGGATGGACTCACCGTCCTTGGCGTCAATCCTCTGTTCGGTCGAAGGGGCTGCCGGCCCGCTGATCCCACACAGGGGTGTGCTCCAATGGCATGCCAATACACTGTCTCAATATGAGGAGCGTTATTCGTGCTGCACATTGGGCGCCATATGTCGCAGCCCGCGGGAGAGGAGGGCAGGTCCACTCCGGGGTAGAGCCACTGCCTTGCCCCAGCTAGCTGGAGGGCTGCGGCATGCACTTCAGGTCCCCGGAGCTGCGGTGTAGAGGAGACAGGAACCCAAGAACACACAGCTTCCAGGACCACGGAAGGGTGGACAAGGAGTGAACTTTATTGCCAAGGAGAGAGCTCTTTATATAGGCTCCCCTAACAGAAGGTGCTAGAACTTAGGGAGGAGTTTGCAACAAATAAGGGAGAAGAAGGAGGGGACAGCTCCATTCCTGGAGAACAGGGAGGAACTGGTAACCAGGGTAACAAGGGAGGAGTCATACCAAACAAGGGAAGGAGGGATACATTGTTACTTTACAGAACCAGGGAGAAGACCAGTAACAGGAGAAACAGGGGAGGAGTCCAGTAACCGGGGAAACATGGGAGGAGTAAAGGGAGGAGACAAACAACAAGGGGTAAAGGAGGGGAGTTTAAACAGAGCTTTCTAGATTGTTCTTAAACTTCTCATATAATTCAATGTCTCTTTCTCCACAATGGTTCCCCACACAGGGGTACCCAGATCTCCGACCATACATGGAGGTGAGGGCTCACTCAGTCTGCAGAAGTATCCACCAGAGGACATCCCATCCCAGGGGTAGAATCTTCCTACACAACCAGCTCTGGTGCTCAGGTCACAGAGGTCAGACCACTCTGACACGCACCCTGGGGTCTCCCTTTACACCCTAGGCTGGTGTTGACTCATGGTCAAGAACAAAACCAAGCCCAGACGTGACTGTGCTGCTGACTGCAGGGTGCTGAGCTCCCCCTGCAAGGGTTTCTGTCACAACCCCAACTCAGGTATCCATAAACTCCACGCTGGCTCCTGCAGGCTCTGGGCCCTTTGCTCTGGTTTAAGGTCTGGCTGTGGTGCTGTCAGTGTTTCTGTGCTGGTCTCTCTACCTGCCACAGAAGTGCCATGGTCTCCTGCTGGTTGCAGGCACAGGGAACAGGCATTTACCTATCATTTCTCCGTTGTTAGTGTTTTGGACCAATATCTGGTCCAATGAGAATGTATCACCTTTCCTGGGTTTAATGTTCCTCTTTAGGTGGAAGAAACATCTAAGATACTGTAGGACAATTAGAATCATAGCTTCATAGAAGCATTCTGGTTGGCAAAGCTCTCTGAGATCACTGAATCCAACCATTCACCCACCATTCCCATGCTCACCACTAAACCATGGCCCCAGGCACCACAGCTCCATGTGTTCTGAACTCTTCCAGGGATGGTGACTCCACCACCTCCCTGGGCAGCCTGGCCCAATGCCTGAGAACCCTCTGAGGGAAGAAATTTTTCCCAATATCCAATCTGAACCTCCCCTGGTGCAACCTAAAGTAATTTCCTCTTGTTCTATCCCTCATTACCTGGGAGAAGAGACCAAGCCCAACCCACTACAACCTCCTCTCAGGTAGTTGTAGAGAGCAAGGTCTCTCCCCTCAGCCTCCTCTTCTCCAGACTAACCAACCCCAGTTCCCTCAGCCACTCCTCATAACACTTGTGCCCTAGACCCTTCAACAAAACCCAGGAAAAACAAAGGGAGGGAAGGGAAAACCCCTGCAGCATGATGGGATAAGTAGGGAAGCAAACCCCTTTCATCTTCATGAAGTGAAGACTCCTAGCACAGAAGTTTCCAATTACAAATCTGTGGTGTTTTAATTCTTTTTCTTCCAGCTCTTCCCAGCTGATCTGTCAGAGCTCTCCCTCATCATCTCAGTCTCCACAGGAAGGTATAAAGCAGAAATTCTAAGCCAGCATTGATATTGAGTTCAGAAACCTTCCAAAGACAAATGGGGTCTCAGTTGGCCACACAGCAGCGTGGTCTTCTGACTCACAACTCTCCTCATTCATTCTCATCTTCCTTCCCTTCAGTGTCTACTTGTCTGCCTTCAGTTGCTCACTACCCTGCATAAGAAAAGAGTTAACTGCTTCCCAAATATTGACTGCATTTTGGCCAAGCTTCATCCAGCAGTGATACAATCTGCAGTGATATAGAATTTTTCCCTCCACCAGCTAAGTCTCTGGGCCATTGATGGAATCAAATATTGTTACAAGCAGCATCACATGAAGAAGGGTTTAAAAATAGGTTTAAAAGACAAAGAGCAGTTCAGCAGATGCATTAGCCATGTGGAGCTGGTTTGGCAACTGCAACATGCAATTTCTTACTACTTGCCCACAGCTTTTTTCTTTCTCTCTCTCCTTTTGTTTTGTTCTTTCCCTTCTACTTCTGGCAGCATGATCATGGAAGACATCAGGCCTAAACATTGCTAAAACAAGTTTCTAACCCAAGAAGTTATTCTTTCTTTCTGCCTGCTGCTATCCAACTCCAACAGCTACTGTTACCAGGTCTTCTGTCCACAACAAAGGTCACTTTATAAAGACAGTGTTCTCTAGGGTAAGTGGAAAAGCATAGAACCATGGAATCATTAAGGGTGGAAAAGAGCTCTAAGATCTAGTGTAACCATTGACCCAACACCATCATGCCACTAAAACAAGTCACAAAGTGCCACATCTGCAGTTTTTGACTCCACCCTTGCCCTGGGCAGCCTGGGCCAGTGCCTAACAACTCTTGCTGGGAAGAAATTCTTCCTAATAGCCAATCTAAACCTCCCCTGGTGCGACTTGAGGCCATTGCCTCCTCTCCTGGTGCTAATCATCTGGGAGAAGAGACCAATACCAACTTGCTACAATCTCCTTTCAGGCAGTTATAGAGAGAGATAAGGTCTGCTCTGAGCCTCCTCTTCCTCAGACTAACCAACCCCAGTTCCCTCAGCCACTCTTCATAATACTTGTGTCCTAGACTCTCCACCAGCTTTGTTGCCCTTCTCTGGACATGCACTGGAGCCTCAATGTCCTTCTTGTAAAGAGGGGCCCAAAACTGAACCCAGGATTCAAGGTGTGGCCTCACCAGTGCCCATTACAGGGGACAATCACCACCCTAGTCCTGCTGGCCACACTGTTGCTGATCCAAGCCAGGGTGCTGTTGGCCTTCTTGGCCACCTGGGCACACTGCTGGCTCATCTTCAGCTGCTCTCAACCTGCACCTCCAGCTCCTTTCCTGCTGAGCAGCTTTCAGCCACTCTGCCCCAAGCCTGGAAAGTTCATGGGGTTGTTGTGACTGAAGTGCAGGACCCAGAACTTGGCCTTGTTGAACCTCAGCCCATTGAGCCAGCCTGATCAGACCCCTCTGCAAATCCTTCCTGTCCTCAAGCAGTTGAACACTTCCACCTAACTGAGTGTCACATGCAAACCTACTGAGGGTGCACTCAATCCCTTCACTCTCTTTTTGCTGTTCATGTATTTGTAAGACTATTTTCTGTTATCTTTTACTGCAATGCACAAATTAAGCTCTAGCCTTCCTAATTTTCTCTCTGCATATCCCAACAACACCCTTGTGCTCTTCCTGAGCTTCCTGCTCCTTCTTCCAAAGTTTCTAAACTCTCTTTTCCCCCCCACCCAGTCCTAGCCAAAGCTCTCTGTTCACCCAGGCTGGTCTATGTCCCCAGCAGCTCTAAGCTCTTCACTAACTTCAACTCCTGACTGTGGTATCTAGCCTTTGGCTTTAAACAAGCTCATATAATGCCCTGCTCCCTTTGCATGGGATCTGACAGAGGTGATGCAGCTAAACAGAATGACACAAGTGAGCCAGGACAAAAAGGTAAGGATTTTGAAGGATTCTTTTGCTAGCCACAAAAGGCACAACTGTCACTTAGTTTTAGTCAGCTAAAGAATCATTTCCAGGTGAAAACTCTCTCACTTAAAATAAAAGTGACTAAAGCAGAGCTGGTTAAATCCACAAAGAGTCATAGAAAGGGAAGAAATTGCACCTAGTCTCTTGCCAGAGGATGGGGGATAAACAATGTGTTTGGTGGTGCTGAGGAAAGAGCAGCAGGAGGCAACAAGGGCAATGGCTGTAGCTTACCTAATCCTCTTCCTCTGCAAACTCACCAACCAGGGCTTCAACCACACCCCACAACTGGGGTTCACATTTGCACTTAACAGTTGTGTTTCCTGAAGTCAACTTCCAACCATTTGGAGGGAATTATTTGGTAACACTTCAGTCTCTGTGATGCCTTCACCTCACAAAAAGGAAATGATTACAAATCATGAACACTTTTTTAAACCAGCCCATGACTGGCAACTGTATTGACACCAGAGACTATTTCTGCTGCCACTGAATGCCAGGGTTGGAAGGGACCTGTGGAGATCATCCAGTCCAACCCCCTGCCAGGGCAGGATTCCCTAGGCCAGGAATCAAACCCAGGCCCTGGTGGTGAATCCTAACCACTAGACCACCACACACTTCAACACAGTCTGAGTTGTATCTCAGACTGCATGTCTGCAACAGCTACTAAGCATAGCTCCCAAGCCTTTCTAATATGGTTCCACTGACAGATTTCTAGAGCCCACTGAAAATTTGGCTAGAAAGAGCCACAGCAACCATCTTAAACCACTAGCACACATGTGAACAGAAAGAGACAATTGTAGACTCTGGGCAAAAACAATTCTGGGCTCCAAATTCCTTTTTTTACCTCTCATGTTCCCTAAATGCCACTTGCTGAAAGAACAGGAAGCTGCAAGCACATGAAATGCATTTGCAGTTAGGGCTTGCAAATACATACATTTAAACCACCCTACAAATTCAAGTGTTTGGCCAGAATCTTAAGTCCATTTGGAAGTAGCTCTTCTGCTAACTCCTCTGCAGTTACTTCTGTCCTCCCTGAAAGCCCAGCCAAACACTGCATCATCACCTGGGGAAGAGACCTGAAGGAGGAATCCTAATCAAAAGAACAAAAAATGGTGCCCTTCCTCCCTCCCCAAAAATGGCTGTTGATATTTCAGATTTATACTCCTGTTGGACAAGAAGACATGAACAGCACAAACATCTGTTTCCATCTGTACTTAGACCTACAGCAAGTGTTTCACAGAATGTCTTGGCCCAGGTGCTGCAGCTCATGAAATAAGAATGTTTTCCTATTTCTACCTGAGCAGAAAGCAGCTGTTTCCTCCCAAAAGCAGCCTGCAAACTCTCTGAACACTGCATTTGGGAAATACTCTGGAGTATCCTGAGCTCATTCCTAAGGGTTCCCATCACTTACACCTATTCCTGGACTGCAGTGCTATCTTAGTCTTCACACTTTGCTGCTCTGTGCTGAAGTGAGCCAAAGTCACAAGCCTGGACCTTCTGAATCCTTCTGTCTGGGAAACCCAGCCAAGGAAGAAGAGCTCTTGATCCACTTGTAAGGGTGGCAGAGGTTACAGGAGGTAACTTGAACAAGAACCCTGGAACAGACATCACAAAGGTCCAGAACAACTTGATTTAAACCCCACTAAGTTGTACACACACTGCAGATCCAGGCACAAATGCTACCTTCAACTCTAGGGAGTGAAAACTGCATCAAACTGTAGTGTTCCCAACTCCTCACAAACACCAGTGCACTCACAGCAGCACTGCCCTCTCCCCATCCTCTGGAGGTACAATCCTTCTTCACCACTTCTCCAAATCCAGCTGTCATCCTCCTCTTTGGCCCAGAGAGCTGACAGGTCTAAGGTCTGTGTGGGACCTGCTCTCCTGCTCCCAGATATTGCCTCCAAATCCAGGGTTCAATCAAGAGACTTAAAGCACAGCCAGGCCTCCCCTTCAGGTCACAGAAAGTTCCAGATGCTCTCTGAGGTGGCCAGAAGGTACAATCTACTGAAAGATCAAACAAGTTAATTATCACAGCAACCATCCAACCCCCTGCCCAAAAACTCTTCCTTCATCCTTACAGGAGTCAGCTGCAAACCAAGACCCTTTGACAGCAACACAAAGGCTGTTGAGAGGCTCCCTGCTGCTGGTAGAGATATGAAATGGAACAGCTGGCTCCTTGGAAATGTTTGTTAGGAAAAGATTGAGCTGCTCCCATCTGGGGAGAGGTAACATGAGACTAGAGAACAGCAGAGACCATTTGGTCAGAGCATGGTCCCAGAGCACTGGCACCTTAACTAGTTGTCTCCACTCAAAGAAGCAATACCTGACCACACAGGTACTACTGGAGGGAGGAGGTTCTTGAGTCTAGCAAAACCATGCTGACATCTCCAAGGCTCTGCTGATAGCAACAGCTTAATTGATATAAACCCCCACTATTTTAGCCCCTTCAATATTGTACTGCAGTCCCTAATTCTACTCACACACTAGGTCTTCATCCCAACAGAACCAGCAATGAATCCTCAAAACTAGTTAAAATGAACAGCATCTGAAGCTGCAGAGAATCACCACCTTCTGCTGAACTTCAGTCTGAAAGGGAAAAAAGACTTGGAGCAGGTTCCTACTCCTCTGTCAAACTGACCTGTAAGGTTTTCTGTAGTCACATACAGCAACAAGTTAGCACAGTACTTAAATCACTGGACAAATTGCCTAAATATAGACTATTATGCAAATAGCAGGGGAGCTTGACCTTTTTTCCTGCAGTTTAATCTGACTTTTTTAATGCAGAGGCAGACAAACCCTAACAGGAGTCTTCTGTGAACCTTCCCAGCACTAGTACCTAGGTGTGGACAGATTCCACTGCACCTCTCTGCACACTCAAGAATCTAACCCTTAAGTTCACCCAAGAATCCAAGTGGAAGAGAAGACTCCAAGATGAAATGTTCATGATTTAAAACAAACCAAACCTCAAACCAAAATAGTCCAAAAGGCATTAAGAAAGCAAAACCTTTCACCCCCCAAACACACCCAAGTAGTCCTAGCTTTAGTGAAAGTTCTTCTCTCTGGGAAAAGGTCAAATCAGTCAGCACAGGACATGTCTTCAGAAGAGCCCTCAGAGAATGGGCCATGGGGGCAGAATAAATGAAGAATAGGTTAAAAAATATCCAGAAAAGGAGGATTATTTTGTATTTGAAAACCAAAATAAATAAGCTGCAGTTCTGCAAAGCTCTGTGCTCACTGCTCTGAAATCCTGAGAGCAAAGCTTGGGCATCTAATGAAACTGTCAACCCTTCAGACAATGGGGGAGGTTGAGAAAGGAAACAGCAATCTGTGCACTCAGGTTTCTGTTTTCAGAAGAAGCTAGTGAATCAAAGAGGGCAGGGAATAAACCCTTGCTAAGGGGGACAAAGTTCTGTGTTACTCAGAGCTGTACAAAAATTGGAGTGGGTTATAAGTTCAACCCAAACTTTCTCCTGCAAGCTGTAAAAGGTGAGCAGAGACAAATCCCACCAACAGCAAATGAACCAGGCTCTTGGGTGGATTCTGATGGTGGGAAAGGAGCTTGGGCAGTACAAGACACGTGCCAACAGAACCTCCCAACTTTGCCTTGAAAATGGGAGCTGATACAATCACCTTACTCCAACAGCTCTCCACCCATTGATTCAGCATGTTCCAGTCTCACCTCCTGCTGTTCTTAGGTGTGTTTGCACCTCATGCATGGGGAGAAGAAAGCAACACAGTTCAACCTGTGTTCACCAGTTATAGAATCATCAGAGTTGGAGGGGACCTTAAAGATCATCCAGTTCCAACCCCCCTGCCTGGCAGGGACACCAGCCACTAGATCAGGTTACCCAGGGCCCCATCCAGCCTTGTCTTAAAAGCTTCCAGGGATGAGGCTTCCACAACCTCTCTGGGCAACCTGTTCCACTGTCTAACCACCCTCACAGTGAAGAACTTGCACCCACCAGCTGCTGAGACAAATTTTCCTCTGCAGTTAATGATGGACAAAAGACAACCAAGTTTTTTGGTTTTTTTTTAATAAAGATAAAATTACAAAAAAGGTAAAATCAGCTCAGGAAAGGCAACTTACTTTAATAGATCAGTTTAGACATTTAACATAACACCTCAACATCCATTTTTAAATACTATTACATAAAGCATGGTGAAGAAAGGAATTTCTGCCTCCATTAGAAAACTCACAATACAACTTGCCAAAAATCAGAATAAAGCTGTTTGACAATAAATACAGTCCATGCCAAAGAGTACAAAATGAAATCAGCAGTCTCTCCTGATACCAAAACTCCTCTTCTTTCAGGTATTCTTCAACTCTAGTATTTCATGTTCTGCAGCTGATGAGAGGCTAGCTGTTTTTCAAGGGTTGCTGAGCTGTTCTGATTTTGCTCTGTACAACAAAGGCAAAAACAAACTGTTAACCTTGCTTTGTTCTTTCAGCTGTTTGAGAAATGCAATTTTGAACTCCTACTGGCATGAGTCTGAAATATTGACTATTAGGAGGAACTGAAAGTGATCTCTACAGAAATTACAATATTATGAAGTATTGATTTAAGAAAAATAATCTAGGAAAAAGTGATGTTTATTATTAGTGAAGTGTTTACCCTTTGGTGTCTGCCTTTTCACCAGTGCTGTCCTTGGATTTCTCCTCCTCCTTAACATCTGAAAAGTAACCAAGATTTTAAATAGATCAAAAGATGTCAGAAAAATACTTTAGGGGAATAAAGCATGAACAAGTTATATTTTTTGGTCCATATTCCTAACCAGGGGGAAGTAGCTTCAAAAAGAAGTTACTGGTTACAGATGAATCGTGCTAAATTCATCCACCTAGAGCAGGGCCAAGTGATTCAAAATACCCCAAGGCAGCTCTCTCACAAGGCCACAATGAAGCTGTGCAGTAATGAGACCTGGGTTTCCCCCCCAGCTCCTTGTGGTAGTCTTGTATCACAGTATCACAGAGTGTCAGGGGTTGGAAGGGACCTGGAAAGATCATCCAGTCCAACCACCCTGCCAGAGAAGGATTCCCCAGACTAGGTCACAACAAAGCTTCTTAAGTTCTTCTTGGGAAACTCAAGAGTCCTTGGAATTACCCTATCACCAGAATGCTACCCTGCTTCTAGTTCCCAAACCCCACAGAAGCCAACAGGAACAAACTCTTTGCCTAGCAGATTTAAAGCAAGAACTCTTTTTATGCCCATTTTCAGTAAGCTACATAAATCCTTGGCTTAAAGATTTCAAGGTTGTGTGGGAGCAAGAAACCCTTGGCTGCAAATGCTATTCTAGTGTGAATAGCTGTATCCTGACACTAACTCATTTCAAATGGATGATGGAAAAATAAATCAACTCTGCAGCTAATTAACTGTTAACAGAAGGAAGCATCTTTCTTCTGGCAGAACTGACATTTGCTGTTCTAAAACAGAGGATGAAATGGCACCAGAGTCCTACCTGCTTTTTTGTCTTCTGTCTCTTTCTTGTCCTCCTCTATCCTGGCTTTCTTTGCTCCTTTCTTGTGATCTGCAACATTTCTCCTCCCACCTTCCCCTTCGTCCTCAGAGTCGGAGAACTCCTCGTCGCAGGCGATGCGCTTGTCCGAGGCTCGAACTGGGGAGGAGAATGATGCCATTAGCTGAGCAGAAAGTCCAACCACAGCAGGCCTAGTAACAAAGATCAACTGAAGAACAGACTCTACTCGGTCACTGCTGATCAACTCAACTTGCTCTCTTGCAAGGTAACTCTGGGACTCTCACAATGAGCTCCCAAAAGAGCTGTACGGTGGGAGGCAGGGAGGGAAGGAGTACTTTGACTTCTAGCCAGTGAATTTCAAACATTCATTCAGGAGAACACTTGATGGGTCCAACAGATCAGCAGATGGACACTGCACCAATAAGAGGTTACAAAATTATCCCATTCCCTATCAAAGAAGGTTACAATACAGCAGGAAATCTTAGCTATAGCTGAACTCTTTGTCCGTACCAAGGCTGAGGGTAATAAACTGAAGTAAAGATAGTGTTGCAAGCATGGAAAAGCTTTGTTGCACAACAACAAAAAAGCAAATGACAGAACTTCTTTGAAAACACAGCATCTCACTTTACATCAAGGGGCAACACTCCAGAGTAGCAAAAGACAGAAGCTAAATCCTGTATTGCTTCAGTTAAAATTCACCTGGGAATACTGGAGTATCTGTTATGGAACTGAAATTAGATCTCTGCTTGGAGATGCTCTACCAGAAGAGGTTATTTCTTACTTGAAATGCGTTTGTCTGGATCTTCTCCATCCTCATCTCCACTGTCTTCATGCACAGCATCCTCAGGAATGGCCTGCATCTGCACCCCAGGGGCATGGGGCAGCATGCGCAGGTTTTCGAACAAGCGCTGCCTGCAAGGACAGAGAGGAGCTGTCACTGCACACAGACACAACTCCTGGGCCTTTGGAGTCAGCTCTGAAACCTGGTAACTGAAGCACTTAACCTGCTTTGCTGTTCTCCAAGTTCAGAAAGTTTTCCATCCCTGACAGATCTTTAACATCATTGGCTTTGAATTTTTAAAGACTTCACAGAATCATGATGGTTGGCAAAGACCTTTTGGATCATCCAGCCCTGGCCCCAAGCACCACATCTACACGTTTCTTGAGCCCCTCCAGGGATGGTGACTCCACCACCTCCCTGGGCAGCCTGGCCCAATGCCTGAGAACCCTCTGAGGGAAGAAATTCTTCCCAATATCCAACTGGAACCACCTCTGGTGCAACCTGAAGCCACTTCCTCTTGTCCTACCACTCATTACCTGGGAGAAGAGACAAACCCCAACCTCACTACCACCTCTGTTCAGGTAGCTGTAGAGAGCAAGAAGGTCTCCCCTCAGCCTTCTCTTCTCCAGAATAAACAAACCCAGTTCCCTCAGCTGCTCCTCATAACACTTGTGCTCTAGATCCTCCATCAGTTTTGTTGCCTTTCTCTGGACACACTCCAGCACCTGAATGTACTCTTGGAGTGAGAAGCCCAAAACTGAACCCAGGATTCAAGGCATAGCCTCACCAGTACCCAATACAGGATGCTGATATCCCTGCCCTAGTCCTGCTGGCCACACCATTTCTGATCCAAGCCAGGATGCTGTTGGCCTTCTTGGCCACCTGAGCACACTGCTGCCTCATCTTCAGCTGCTGTCAATCAGCACCTGCAGGACCTTCTCTGCTGAGTAGTTTTCCAGCCACTCTGTCCCAAGCCTGGAGCAGTGGATTGGATTCTTGTGGCCAAAGTGCAGGCCTCAGCCTTCAGCTGCCCAGAGGGTTAGCACCAGTACTGTCCACTTGGGCCAAATCAGGTGACACTACTACCCTGATTATATTAATAAGTTAGAGTATCAAGTTGGATAATTAACTATCCTCTAGTTTCTTAGAAAGTTAAGACACTTAAAAGCATGAAGACTTCCCAAGTGCAATCAGGGTCAATAAAGTCAAGGTCAAATGTGATCCATCTGGATAAGACTCCTATTGTTTGAGGGAGAACAAAGTTCTCCCCTGTCTAAGCAACCTGATGCAATGTACCTCACACTCCAAGATACCACATGCAGGAACAGGAAGGACACTGGGCTCCTCTTGGGCCTCAACCCTCTTAATCATTCCAAACAAGTCCAACTGGACAGAAAGGTTTGGTAAGCTGTTAAATATCCTGTTTGGAACAACTATCTTAGTATCTTCTACACAATCTCAAGAATTAAAGGGTGTCTAGTGCTCTGTTTGGGATCCTTAATGCCTTTGCCTCTGTTCAAATCATATGACCTGGTAAAGCAGTTTTGTCAACCCAGGGGAGTGCTCTGGGAAAGCATACACCTAAGTGGAGGAGGATGCTCTGAGATGATGGGTCACTGCTCTTCTTATGAGTGCTGGTATGAGCATGGGAGATTGTACCTCTGTCAAGAGGAAACACACAATGTCTGCCCAGGGATGTGTTAAAGAGCAAGTTCTGCAGCCTACCTGGCCCACAAGAGCTCATCAATATAAAGCAGCACTCAGAGATCACCAGCTGGAGATCTAGTATTCCATCTATGGGAAACAGGTGGGGTTTTCCTCCCCTTGCACATTACTGTGCATTTATACATCTGTTATGAAGATGTTATGCATCTGTTATGAAAACCAATCACAGGCTATAACCAACCACTTCAAAAATTAGTATTTTAACTGTTTTGGTGAATCTGGCAGTTTGACAGGTTATAGCAGTTGTGGAAAAGTGACTCAGCTAGTTTCACATCTTTATTCAGCTATTTTTAGTAACCAAAAGAAATGCTGGGCACCACCAATAGCAGCCTGTTAAACTCCTGGCAGGGCTGAGGGGTTAACCTTCTAAATCTGCAACAGGGACAAGCCAGGGTAAGCAAAGAGCACTTCAGGCTAACTCATTTTCTCTTACCATTTGAATACAGAACTGATTATATGCATCACTCCATCCCTGAATATACCCCTGTTAAGAGTCAAAACCTCAGGATACAAGGAGGAATAAACTAAGCACAAGAAAGACACTGAGGCACTGGAGTGTGTCCAGAGAAGTGCAACAAAGCTGGTGAAGGGTCTGGAGAACAAGTGTTATGAGAAGCAGCTGAGGGAACTGGGGTTGTTTAGTCTAGGGAACAGGAAGCTCAGAGAAGACCTTATATGTCTCTACAACTACCTGAAAGAAGGTTGGAGTGAGTTAGAGATCAGCCTCTTCTCCCAGGTTACCAGTGACAGGCCAAGAGGAAATGGCCTCAAGTTGCACCAGGGGAGGTTTAGATTGGAGAGCAGGAAAACTTTCTTCCCAGCAAGAGTTGTTAGGCATTGGCCCAGGCTGCCCAGGGCAGGGGTGGAGTCACCATCCCTGGAGGGCTTCAAAAACCATCTAGATGTGGTGCTTAGGGCCATGGTTTAGTGGCATGGGGGTGATAGGTTCATGGTTGGACTAGATGACCTTAGAGGTCTCTTCCAAACTTCATGATTTGGTAATTCTGTGAGGTATCAGAGATGGCACAGACTAAAAGCACACATCAGCTATAGCCTGGCAACAGGCACTTCTCAAACCTGGTGGATTTGTCAAACCACAGTCTCCCAATTACCTGCACACACATCACCATCTCTCCAGAGTTTTGGATGTCCAAGCTCACATGTGACCTTCTACTGTTACAGCTGACAGCTACCAAGAATGACACAATCTTAGTTCATGTTTAGCCACAGAGCTGAGAATTAGAAATCCTCATCAGCACAGCACAGCAGCTTCTTTCCTGGCAGGATAAGCTTTCTACAAAGTTAGAATGGGAAGCCAAGCAAAACAGTCACCTCTTAAGTTGCTGGAAACAGGGAAATCCCAAACTAGGGCTTGAATTTTCATATTTACAAAGATAGGACTTCATAAGCATACATACTGCTGTAGGAACAGACTTGTAAGGTCCCTCTTCTGCCAGATGAGTAACATGTTCAATGCATTCAGTACATGTTTTTAATGTGTAACAGAGAAAAGCATCCAGCTTCCCAAACTGCCTATAAATTAAACCTCTGGATATGACCTACTTGACAGCTAAGGTAATCACCACTTACTTGATCTTCTCCATGTATTCTGGTGTATTCTGGTTAGTCATATTTGAAGGACTAATGTGAAGCTTGAAGTCTGGTCCAAAATACTCAAAGTAGTCATTGTATGGCAACTCTGTAAATCAAATCAGAAATGGACAATTTTGTGAGCCCAAAATATTTAAACCATTTCAAATACAGCAGTGGTTTTACAGGGTTTCAGTTAGAGAACTAGCAAACCTGAAGCATTCAGATAAACAATACTTAATGCCTCAAGGGTTCAGTGTTCTTCCTCTAAGTTAGACAACAGTTTAGCTTAAATTTGTTGGCAAAATACAGAGAGCAAGTTCCACTGGAGTGCTAGAACATACACTGGCAAACAGAACAAATTTGATAAAATAACTAAAAAATGCTGATTCTGCAGGAAAAAGAAGATCAACTGATGATTTCTGAGAGCTGTTTCCAAAGGTAGCTTGAGAGGTTGAAGTGAGCCATTAGACCTATTCCTTCAGCAAACCATACAGTAGCTTTAGGAGACTGGAGATGACAGCTAGTTCAGTATCTGTGGTAAGCACTGTGCAGTGCTTCAGTGATGCCCATGTCTGTCCTTTTCCTCCCCTTCCCCTACTCTCTGTACTTTCACAGATAGTGGCCCCTGACTGGAACACCTCATCACCAAAATGAAGTTGATGATGACTTCAGGAAAGCAGCACTATTTTCTCTTCCCAGAGAGAGAGTATCAGAAATCTAAAAACCATAGAACCTTGAAGAAAATATAACAGTGAAATCCACTTCTAATCAAACCCTTTGTCTTGTTTCCTCATTTCTGATTGTTACAGGATAAGCAATCTTGCTAGGTGGACAGAAAGGAGACAGGAAGCTTAAGTTGCTATTGCAACATTTAGAAATGCACTGTTATTTCTCAGAACAGATTAAAGATGACAGGGACCCCATAAACTTGAAAGGAACATTAAACCACTCCAAATAACTTCACATATATCCATTGTGTGGGACTTACTAATGGAAAAAAAAAGTCCCCAGCTAAGGAAATACTACTGTCTCTTCCAAAGCTTTGGCTGACAAAGAATATATATTGACATGCAAAATGGAAACTATACATCTGGAAAGGTACTGTCCAAATATCCTTTCCTCACTGGCAGCAGCATTCCACTTGAAGTCAAAAGGAAACACTATGAATCCAGCAAGAGACACATGGAACAGCAAAAGGTTATCAGCAAAAGCTGCAGTCCAACTGAAACTGCCAATGGCTGAAAGACAACAAAGCAGGCCAAATCCCAGCAAAAAGGCATTCCAAAAACATGTCCAGGAGTATGTTTGGCCAGAAGTAAAAGGAGCACAGGATCTTTGGGGATCTTCCTCAGAGAAATGACCTCACTATTGGACTATTTGAAAGAAGTTATGTATTTTTTTGAGATAGCTTGGAGAGCCAAAATTGAGTCAAATGGAAGAGTGGAATTCAACAAACTTCCACAGTTACTTTAAAGTCACAAACTGTTTCTTCATTGTATGTTTTGCTATGTAAAATGGATACTTCCATCCTCATTAATTCCTTACAAACACCATGTCAGTGGTGCCCAGCTCACACAGGTCTGCACTGCTACAATTAAAATGCAACATATATCATATCATACTGATGACATTGATGTTAAAACCAGTTACAGGTAAGGTTCCATAGGCTTGACATGTTTTGAATTTTCCCCAAGTGATCCAATCATTTAAAGCTTCTGCTAAAGCATAAAACCTCCCCAGCAGATCATAGAATCATCAGAGTTGGAAGGGACCTTAAAGATCATTTAGTTCCAACCCCCCTGCCTGGCAGGGACACCAGCCACTAGATCAGGTTGCCCAGGGCCCCATCCAGCCTTGTCTTAAAAGCTTCCAGGGATGAGGCTTCCACAACCTCTCTGGGCAACCTGTTCCACTGCCTAACCACCCTCATAGTGAAGAACTTCCTCCTAATATCCAACCTAAATCTGCCCTCCTCTAGCTTACACCCATTTCCCCTGGTTCTATCACTGTCTGACCTCTTAAAAAGTCCCTCCCCAGCTTTCTTGTAGCCCCCTTCAGATACTGGAAGGCCACAAGAAGGTCTCCTGGGAGCCTTTTCTTCTGCAGACTGAACAACCCCAACTCTCTCAGTCTGTTCTCGTATGAGAGGTGCTCCAGTCCTCTGATCATTCTCATGGCCCTTCTCTGGACTCCCTCCAGCACCCCCATATCCCTGTTGGAACAGGGGCTCCAGAACTGGATGCAATATTCCAGGTGGGGTCTCATGAGAGCAGAGTAGAGGGGGAGAATCACCTCCCCCCACCTGCTGGCCATGCTTCTCTTGATGCCGCCCAGGGTACGGTTGGCCTCTGGGCTGCAAGCGCACACTGGCTGCTCATGTCGAGCTTCATGCTTCAGTTCATTCAGTGCACAAGCTACTGAAAACAGCTTCTACTTAGCTTATTCTAAACTACTGCATGACAGTTAGCTATAGAAATATTCTCTCTTCACTTCAGCTCTGCCTTTATTATCCCATCCACTATTAACATTTACCATTAGGGATTTCACAGTCCAAGGCAACAGCAGTTTCATATGTCCAGCACCGAGCAACGTTACGGATTGTGTAGCCTCCTCCTCCCAGCATCAGCAAGGGCAAGTTAAAAGTCTTCACAACTTCCACACATTTAGCATGACCTGCCAAGCACAGAGAGATTTGACAACACATGCAAAACATCTATTAACCAGACAAATACAGACTGAACTATTTCCTCAGACAGATGCAGTCGCCCTTCTCAAGTCAGAACTAAATTGATTCAAGTCAAACAGAACTGGCTCTGCCAAGCACAGCTTAACTAAGCCAAGATCTACAGATGAGAACTGTACAAAACACTATCCACCCCAGTCTTCAGAGGCTTTGGATGATGCTCTAGCACTGCTGTTCTGAAAGGCTCTTGGAATGGCTGTGTTTTGTCTGTTCAGAACTGATACTGACACAGTGACAAATCCAGGGACAGTCTCTGCCCAGTGCAAGGAGGGAAAACACCCAAGCAGTACTTGGTCCTTGCTGCTTCTCAATTGGAACCTGGACCAGAGGTTGCTAAGTCTTGCTTACAGAGTGAACTGGTGCCAAGACAGTACACACACTCCAGGGAGATACAGCATACTGAAAGGCATCTGGAGGAAGCAGCAGCTCTCTTGGTTTCCAAGATATGCAAGATGGAAAAAAATCTGAGCTGTATGGGCAACTGAAGTAGCTGTGCCACCTGGTGCAAATCAAGAAAAGACCCAACAGACACTATACTGCATTTTGTTGCCTACAAAGCTCTAATTGCCTCATTAAGAAAACACAAAACTGAGAAAACTCAAGATAATGAATAATTTAAGCAGGGTGGACTTAAGGCTTCAAAAAGTTCAACATACAGTCAACATTTTCTCACTTAATAACAACAAGTAATGCTAATAAAAATTAACTATAACAGTAGTATTGATGTTGATTGCTACATTAACATCTCATCCCAATTTTGAGAATCACACTTTTGGGCAGAAATGTTAAGTAATACTAGAATAAATTCTATAAAAGTTAATCAGAATGAATGATAACAACACAAGACTCAGTATAACAAACAGCACATCAAATTTAACAAGAGAGTGAGCATTCTCACTTCAGTAATACCTATTTTATGCCCAACCAGGTGTGTGATGTTTAGTATCTGCAGTCCTACTAAGTGAATCACTAGTTTTGTTATAAGTGTGCTGTAGGGTGACTCTTGTGTCCTGTCACTCTAGAACATTGCTTTAAAGCTAGAGAAAGCCCCTGCAGAGAAGAAAGGGAATCACTTGAGTGGCTAGGAAGAACATGGACAATCAAGCTTCTTAACTTTTTTAGATGGACAGAAAGAAAGAGGCAACTTCTGGGTTTCTTTTGGCCATCCCTGTATAGCAAAGAAAGAGGTGATTAATCATAGTAATGAACAAAATCCTTGTGACCCCAGTCCTCATCATGCAAGTGTCTTGAACAACAGCACAAAGGGTAGAGGTTTCCAGTAAATAAGAAAGTCCCAGACAACACAGAGACTCTTCTGCTTACCTTTAACAGTAAGATTAAAGCATCCCAGCCTGTCACCAGACAGTGAATCTGCTCCACACTGCAATACCACAGCACTGGGCTGGTACATCTCCATGACTTTGGATATGATCTATAACCAACACAAACCAGCAAGCTGTTAATTCACATGAAGAAAAGAAATCCACAAAATAAAAGCACTTCAGAGAGCTTCAAAAAAACCAAACCCCCAAACCCCAACAACTCACTGGTTTGAATATTTGTCCATAGGATTCATCATCTATACCATCCCTCATTGGAAAGTTGACAGCATAGTATTTGCCTTTTCCAGCACCAATGTCCTAGAAACAAAACCAACAAATGCTTCACTACAAATACTGAAGCCCATGATGGTATCACAGAAAAACCTCTACACAAGGCTGCTGAACTACTCTGTACCAATATTCATGTATGCAAAGGAAAAGAGACCAAAGTACCTTACTTGATTCCCATTCTCCCAGGAAGTCATTTTGGACTCCAGGAGTTGCATATCAAGACTAAATCTGCAGTAAGTACACTTGATTCTTTTAATTCAAAGACATAAACCATAACTGATCAGTTTAGGCTGGTAAAAGCAGATAAGCAAGAACAAGCAAGAACACCAAGAAGAGCAAGGTGAGATGCATGTTTGCTGTGCTGTATAGAATATTTGGACTTAGGAAAGTTTTTAAAGCTATATTCTTTCCTCCAAACATAGGATGAAGTAGCTGCAGCAAAAGGTAGAGAAGAAAATCAGGTAGAGTTCAGGTAGTTTTTAAAGAAAAACAACAAAAATATGAACTGCACATTATTCTCAGTTCCATCTGCTGAGAGAGGAGGACAGTCAATCTTCCCAGCTTTCTTAGTCAACACAGACATTAAAACTCAAGTGAGTAAATCCTCAATCCATCCACTTCTGTTTTGATGATCAGCTTCAAACCTAAACATCCCTGCTTGCCACACAGTCCTTCCCTTTAGCTCATCACCAAGACAGAAACTGATCCAGTTTCCAGAGCAGCTCTCTGCCACTAGGAAAGGTGCAGTGGGGAAGACAGGAAAGTCTGAGCTGTTCAGTTTGGCTGTGAACTATTAGCAGCCAGCAGCTCTGCAGGAAGAGCACACTTCAGGTCCAACCTCCTTGAAAAATGACAAGTCAGCAGCAAGATAGTGTTGAGAAGTTTGGTATTTGCATGACTGGACTAACTATTGAAAGAATCCTGTCTGAACAAAGCCTTCTCAGCAGTTCATGCAACACTGATGTGTCACTGCCAGTAACTGTCTTTTCTTGGGGGTTTGAAACAGATGGACATGAGGACAAAGACAAATGGCCCAAAGCAGCACAGGCACAATGTTAACAGTTGACTTTTTGTTTTTCCTTCCACCACACTTAACATTTCATGGTATTGCAGGATTAGTGACACTGAAGAACTCTGCTGAACTCAACTCTGGCTGATGTGGAGCATGACAATTATCCAGTCTCCCAGATTTTTCTGAGCTGGTAATGCCTTGCTGTCCAGATTGGAAAATAAAGTAATAAAAACAAGAAAGCCCTCACTCTCACTAAATCAATCTCATCCTAAGCCATGAGGAAGCCAAATGTGCACACAAGTTCCCACTGAACAGGGTTATTGCTTTCCAGCTTGAGCTGCTCAATGGAATTTGTTTTGTAACTGCTCCTTACATTGGTTATAAACACTACAGAAACAAGATAGCATGCTGGTAGAGATTCTGGTAGTTGCCCACTCATCAATGGATCAAGTTTAGAATCAAAGAATCACCAGAGTTGGAAGGGACTTTAAAGATCATTTAGTTCCAGACCCCCTGCCTGGCAGGGACACCAGCCACTAGATCAGGTTGCCCAGGGCCCCATCAAGCCTTGTCTTAAAAGCTTCCAGGGATGAGGCTTCCACAACCTCTGTGGGCAACCTGTTCCACTGTCTAACCACCCTAACAGTGAAGAACTTCCTCCTAATATCCAACCTAAATCTGCCCTCCTCTAGCTTACAGCCATTTCCCCTGGTTCTATCACTGTCTGACCTCCTCAAAAGTCCCTCCCCAGCTTTCTTGTAGCCCCCTTCAGATTCCTCACAGAAACTGTGTCCCTCCTAGCCCCAGTCTCAGCTGACTATCTACATACATGACAAGATTAGTGCTATCAAGTAAGATGGGCAGAAGGTCCAGATAACTTACTAAGGACACTGGAAGTTCAGACTGCAGCTGAATCAGCCAACCTCAGGGACATTTAGGTACAGTGATGAAGCTGCAACCACAAAATCAAGAGCTGATGCCCCATTTGCTCCTGCAGCAAATGAGCATGACCTGCTACAGCAAACAGGAGCAACTAACTCAAGAATTGCAGAAACAAGCTTGAATGGAGCCCACTGACAAAACCCAAAGATAAGATCTGGCTGCTGAAGGTGATGCAAATAACCAGCAAGGGCAGACCAGTTGGAGCAGAAGCAAGCAGCACAATATTGATCTCCAGAAGGAACACTTACTTATGAGAGAATTAGTTTCTTCTTCAGTTCAATTAGCTTTGCAAGCTCTGCAGATAGGAAAAAGCTAATGTGTTTTCTTTTTCCTATGGGGATGTAATCATTGCAATAAACACTGCTGAAGGCTGTATGCAGACAATGCTCATTTCAAAATGTGTACAGGGGTCAGTTTTGGGTCCCTCACTACAAGAAGGACATAGGAGAAGGGCAACAAGGCTAGGAAAGGGCTGGAGAGTAAGTCTCATGAGAAGCAGCTGAGGGAACTGGGGTTGGTTAGTCTGAGGAAGAGGAGGTTCAGGGCAGACCTTATCTCTCTCTACAACTACCTGAAAGGAGGTTGGAGGCAGATGGGGATTGGTCTCTTCTCCCAGATTAGCAGTGAGAGGACAAGAGGAAATGGCCTTAAGTTGCACCAGGGGAGGTTTAGATTGGGTATTAGGAAGAATTTCTTCCCAGCAAGAGTTGTTGGGCATTGGCCCAGGCTGACCAGGGCAGGGGTGGAGTCACCATCCCTGGAAGGCTTCAAAAACCATCTAGATGTGGTACTAAGGGCCATGGTTTAGTGGCATGGGGGTGATAGGTTGGCAGTTGAATTTGATCTTAGAGTCCTCTTCCAGCCTTAGTAGTTCTGTGATTCTGTGAAAATACTAACTAGCAGCACAGAATAAAAGTTACAGTGTCTGAGGTACTGTTTGTCACTGCCACTGTGCTAAGGAGAAGAGAATCCAGTAATATACACTGTTATCTTTCAACTCTCTGCCCTGGGTGTGGTGAGGTGAAGAGTCCACAAACTCCTCTGTCAACGGGAAGCACTGTTCCTAAAAAACCAACATAGCTAAACCTTCCAAAAAATAAAGAAAGAAAGAAACTGTAGCCCAATTCAGCACCAGCAGCTCGTCAGCATAGACATCCTGCTCTGAGCTGCTCCGTGCCTGAAGCACCACTACCACCTTGTGGCCAGCCACGTTAAACTGCAGGGATCCAAACTGCCTCTGATGTCTAGTCCAGTCGGTTTAGAACTCAACTGAACAGAATCTGAACCTGCAGTGACATTCAGCTCCAACAATCCCCCTGAAATGAAGCTTTAGCACCCCACTGATTTACAGCTCAGCTTTCCTTTACTCCAGTGTCCTCTGGGTATCATGACCACACATTTTGGGAATAATTGCAGAAGCCCAAGTATCTCCATCTTCCCAAACAGATTAAAGACAGCAGGGAAGCAGTGAATTCTTTCCCAATGTAGTGTTTTTAGAAGCATTTACAAGTTCAAAAGAAAAATTACTGACTGTATGTACAAACTGATGAACAAAGTTGCTAAAACCAGTGGAGTGACTTATCCTGGGAGCACCTCTGAGAAAGAGGCTTAATGTAAATTGAGTTTGAAGCTAGAAATACCTTAATCCTAGCACTTGAAATACTCTTTAAAGTTGTGAAGTGGAACAACTTCCTGTTCTAACAGACAGAGGATAATATGAGGAACATCTAACTTACTTAAAATTAATATGAAGGGCCAGGAAAACTGGTTTCCATTCTCAGCTTTGCCAGAGATTCTCCAACAGCTTCAATGAGAACTCTTTACAGGTCAATCCTCCCTCCCTCAAGCTAGCTGAAAAGCTTAGTAATTGTCTGTGGGGCATGTTAAAGCTCTTCAGCAGTGAGCTTCATGAGAACTCACACCACACTTCATAAGAAATATTCCATAAATGAGCCAACTGTGTTACTAGTCAACAAGAACACAGTAAATTCAAGTTGCAACTGAAGCTTTTTGACTATCAAAGCTCTGACATAGAATCATTCTAAGATGAGGAATGTTTTGAAGCCATTTGATCTCCAAACAGCTACTTTTCATTGTCTGTGCAGAACTGCAAGTTACAGATCTTCATCTAAAGACACCACACTGAATTCCTAGAGACAGTTCCATAAACTGAGTGAACTGAAATAACTCTATGAACTAGAATTTCTGACAATGTATCTAGAAGTGAAGGTGTTGATTTCATGTTTAAGTGAGTAATTGGCTTTCCCAAAGGTTCTCCAAGAAATCCACCACTCCAGGCTAACATGTTCTGAAAGCTTCCTGCTGTATATTACTACTGGACATAGTTATTACAACCTGGTACTAAAACAGCACCTACAAAAAAGAGAGTAAGAAGGTATTTACCACCTACTGAAATGTTCAGCCTTACCCTAAGGTCCCCTGTGCCTGGAAAATATTCCCCATACTTATGGAATGATACTGTCATGACACGATCTGTGGTATAAAATGCTTCTTCAACACCATCACCATGATGGATATCAATATCAATATACAACACTCTCTGGTGATACCTAGGAAGAAAACAATGGATGAGAAATCATTAGCTGTTATGTTCAGAATATACTGAAACCTAACAAAGAAAACCCAAACACTGAAGTCCAAGAGTATGAGTTTTTGAATGAATTTGGTTGAGGGGACCACATGGTCTCAAGAGTGCTCAGTACAACTATAAGTAACTGAAGTATATAATGGATTTAAGCATGTATCCCAAAGTTGTTTTGTCCTGTAGAAGCTGTACCTTGTGTTTCCAGACACATCACTTTGTTGTTCCCACCTGCTGAATCTGTCCCTACCACAGAGCATTTCTTTCTGCCTTCTGCACTAAAACAGCTCTCAGTGCATGCTGCAAAAGGCACAGTGCCAGGAGCAGCAATAAGCCATGTCCCATATGGCCTCACACACACACACACACACAAATCCATCAACTTTTCTTTTCACCTCTGCAAGTTGTAAAGATTCTTATTTCCCAGTGTATCCCACTTACTGCAAGCATGAAATCATCACATTGCTGGTTAGTATTTCCTTCAATGCTGCAAGTTTCAGATTAGTCTAGATGAGATGGATAAAGAAAACAGTTGGCTGAAGCCTCAGAGCATTGGTGATAACAGGAAGCACTACATGAAATTTCATGTTGTTCAGTAAAAATCAAAATCTACCAACATCAGGAGATGCTGGTGAATGGAGTTAATCCAGCTGGTGACCAGTCACAAGTGGTGTTCCCCAGGGCTTGCTACTGCATGCAGTCCTGTGCAGTATCTTTATCAGTGACCTGCATGAGGGGATCCAGTGCAACCCCAGTAAGTTTGCAGATGGCACCATGTTGGGTGACAGTGTTGATGTGCTTGAGGATGTGAGGGCTCTACAGTGGGATCTGGCCAGGCTGGGTCAATTGGCTGAGGCCAATGGGATGAGGTTCAACAAGGCCAAGTGCCAAGTCCTGAACTTGGGTCACAACAACCCCAAGCAATGCTACAGGCTTGGGGCAGAGTGGCTGGAAAGCTGCTAGGCAGAAAAGTACATAGGAACTGTTGGTCGACAGTGGCTGAAGATGAGCCAGCAGTGTGCTCAGGTGGCCAACAATGCCAACAGCATCCTGGCTTGCATCAGAAGTGGTGTAGCCAGCAGGGTTAGGAGGTGATTGTCCTCCTGTACTCAGCACTGGTGAGACCACATCTCAAATACTTCTGTGTCCCTCACCACAAGACAGACATTGAGGTGCTGGAGCATGTCCAAAGAAGGGCCAAACTGGTTAAGGGTCTAGGTTTTGAGGAGTGGCTGAGGGAACTGGGATTGGTTAGTTTGGAGAAGATGAGGCTCAAGGGAGACCTTATCTCTCTCTGCAACTACCTGAAAGGAGGTGGTAGTAGGCTGGGGTTTGGTCTCTTCTCCCAGGTAACAAATGAAGGGATAAGAGGAAATGGCTTCAAGTTGTGCTAGGGGATATTCAGATTAGATATTAGGAAGAATTTATTCCCCCAAAGGGAAGGCATTGGCCCAGACTGCCCAGGCAGGTGGTGGAGTCACCATCCCTGGGAGTGTCCAAAACACATGGAGATGTGATGCTTGGGGCCATGGTTTAGTGGTGAGCATGGCACTGTTGGGTGCATGGTTGGACTTTATGATCTCAGAGGGCTTTGCCAACCATCATGACTTTAGGATTCTATGCTGCCTTTTCATCACACTTGGCATAGTGCTGCAGAATGGGAGTGTGAGCAGCCAGCATTTCAGCTGGGCTAAGATTTTTTGCTTAACAAGACAGTGAACAGGACAGTTTCCTGTGGTTACATAACCCATAATTATTTTAGTTTCCTTCCTTCACATGCATATTAGGCTAAAAAGTTCAAGACTGGACCACAGAAAATCTTGAACTGCAGAGGCAGACCCTAAACAGATGCTGTACATTCAAGTGAATGTCTTAATATGTTAATATTAACTATTTCCTAGTGTCTTTAGAAACTTTTCCCATCTTTAAAACACTTCCAGGTTAAAACTACCTCCCCTCATCCCTCACCAGCAGACTCAGCTGCTCCATTCAGAAGTCAAATACCTAGAACACTTTTTTGTAAAGAACCAATGAGATTTGTGTCATTAGAAGGGATACAATCCCCTGAAGCAATACAAGTGACACTCAGGGTTTGAATTTTAGTAAAGCATTACTGCTTGAGGTTAATTATTTGGTCACTTTTTCATCACCCCTCTCATTTGTTATTTTGCAGTCAGCAGCCCAGCTGTTATTTCATTATTTATTTATAACAGCCACATCCATTTATGCAACAACCCAAGGAAGCTCAAAGCATGATCCTTCCTGAATATTCATTCCTGTTTGGTTTAGTAATGACTGAAATGACAGGAGGCATCTTCAGGAATCAAACTGGTGTGTGACTGTGAGAATAACAACTGCCCTAAGGGGTCAGTGATTGAGCTAGCCTGCTATTCTGTCCCCAGGGCTAGAAACAGGAGATAAACATTCAGAGAGAGCATGGAAACCTGTTCATTGTCTGAAATGGGCCCAAGTACTGACCCACCATCTAGAATTACAGCCCATAGCATTGTACAGGGTGTATTGGATCTTTTAACATTCATTTAGAGACCTCTTGTCTGTTATTATGTCTAATCCCTGTTTTGCACCTCTTAGTGCTGTCTGCTTCCTTCAGGATCTTGCAGCAATGAGTTCCAGGAGTTCACTATCCTCTATCTAAAATACTTCTAAGTATCTGGTTTAAACCTGTTTCTATGAGTTACCTTTTTGTTTTTTAAAGTTCTTGCTGAAGCCCAACCAGAGCTTGGGAGTTTTCTTAATTGAAACTGAGTTCAACATGGGCTATGAAAAGTCACTGAAGTAACAATCACAATCCATATCTTCCAACATGGAAACACCTGAATTTGACACTTTCTATCATTTTATCTGCTCCCCACCATAAACTTACTTCAGTAACTCAAGGATGGCCAGCACAATATCATTGACATAACAGAAACCAGATGCCTCTGATTTCTTGGCATGGTGAAGTCCTCCAGCCCAGTTAACAGCCATGTCTGTTTGTTGTCTGTTCAATTTTACTGCCCCAGCTGCAGAAAGAGACACACAAAAATTAAAGGAGATGCAGCCAGAAACTTCTGAAAGCTTTTTAACTCTCTTACATTAAGCTGATCCTAGCTCTTCTTTCTTACCAATACTGAGATACTCAATATCTCACATTTCACAGCCTGTAACTGATAGGTGATGATTATTCCTTCACAAAACAAAACTCAACAACTTACATTTGCTTCAGGTTTAAATATACTATCAAAAAAGGTTTAAATTGCTGACATAAATGTAACAAAACAGCTGGCAAACAACCTGTACTTACCAACAGAGCCTCCAGTTGACAGCTGACAAAACTCAAACAGGCCATCAAACACAGGACAATCTTCTCCAACATTAACTGTGAAAGAAATGTACTATTTGGAACAGCACTACTCCAACAGCATGGCTATACCCATGGATAACATTTACAGATACAACACAGTTGAGTCACCCCTCCCACTCCTGCCTCCTTTTGTCTGGCTAAATTTTCAACACTGAAAATGACCAAGTCTTCCTAGAAATTCTAAGAGGACTTCAAATTATCTTTTCTTTTTCCTGTCTCCTCATGAAGAAGATTTTTAAAGAAGTGCTGATTTAACATAGGTCATGTTAAGAAATGCACAGTTACTTGGAAAAATAATTTGCTGAGAGTAAGGCATCATGAAGAGGTTACAATAGTGCTTTTTAAACTGATAGAACAGCTCTCTAGCTCCATTCCTAACAGTACTCTGAGCCTATTCCTATAAGTAAAGAAATAAATTAACAGCAAGGGTGAACAGTAAATAATGTCCAAGTTTTACTATCTCCCTCCAAGAGGAATGAGTACCTCCTCTTCTTGCCTTGAACACATTTTCACACATTGATTTTTTTCTTTTCTTCTTCTCTCCTAAAAGCCATTGTTTTTCAGAAAGATTTGGCATTAGAACAGATTTGAAGACACTTTTGCAAACAGCTCACAAAGGAAGTTTAAACTATGCATTAAGCCTGCAGAAAGTATTATTTCACATCTAGAATACACCCTGGGAAGTAAAGGTAAGGGGAGGTAAAACTCCTTTTATAAGCTTAAAGAACATTTTTGCCAAGATGGCTGCTTTTAAATAGGAAAGTCCCAAAACTAGTGTAGCTAAAGGCTGATGTTACTCCTGTTACAGCATTTCTCTAACCCACCCTCACCACTAAGCCATATCCATACCTCTCTAGTGGTGAATATTTAGCTTTACACCACATTAACCATCAAAGCACGTGGAGAGAGGTTTAGCTTAATGCTGCCACTTACATCTCTGCATCTGCTTGCTGTACTCAGACATGTTGTCAGGCCTTATTGACCGCAGGAATTTGATGTATTCATCACTATGGTACTTGGTCATCTCCTCAGCAGTAGCTTTGTGGGGTCTCTGAGAGCAAGAACAAGTTATAGAAGTCATTAGAGTGCTCTGCAAAATCAGGTAACAGTTTGCTAAGGCAGACAACTCAGAAATCTGATCTGCTTTGAAGGGAGAAGAGAGAAACTGATAGAGTGCTCTTTCACATAAAGGGCTACTCTGCTGCTAGTACACAGCTTGACCAAGTCTTGGTGCAGCTGCCCCTGTGTCCCCCTAAGTCCCCATCCCTCCCCATCATAAAAATGCTGGTGCAAATTCCCTCCTGGGGCCCTACCTCACTTCTTCCTGACACGGACAACAATCTGCAATCCTCACCACTCACAACATACTGCTTTACTTCTAAGAGAGCTCTGCATAAACCACTTAAGTACTGTCTATTTCCATTTCTCTCCATTTATTTGTGTGAGAATACCTGAAGCCCTTTAAAAATAAACTTCAAACCTCTTCAGTGGACATTCTATGAGAGATACTCACATAAATCTCCATTTTCCTGTATAAGCCATAATTTAAGAGCAAGTTGTGGGTCATTCGGATTCTGTGAGGTTTCATGGGATGCCCTTGTCCATAGTAATAGTTCCCAATATCACCTGGCAACAGAACACAGATCAATAGTCACATTACAAAACAACTTTTCATTGCTGCATAGCAGAAACTTTCTGAGAAGATAAGCAAGCAGGTATGATTCCAGAAAATAAACAACCAACCAACCCCTACAAAGGGACTACTGCCTATGTCCAAAAGGCCGTAAGGAAAGCAAGCTGCCCACAAAAGGTTGTCTGTCAGAAGCAGAGGGCAAAAAGCAAGCCAAATCTAACACCTTTACTACAAGCAGAGATGTCTGTGAGATGTAGTTTCAAATCAAGAATGAAGAAAAGAATGGGCCAGAACTTAAGAAAAAAAGTAATGGGAAACAGAAGTGGAATTAAGAGAGGAGTAGAAACTACTGATGACAGTCACATTACACCACCACAGAGGCTGAAGAAAAAACAACTCTTTTGCAGGACCTGATTTCAAAGATACCATCCTCAGCCTGCCTTTAGCTACTAAACCTTACAGTTCCATTCCAGAAGTTAGCTTCAGATCCATTGCTGCAACCACATGCACAAACATTGCCCAGACACCTGCAGCTAGAGATCCACAGCAATTTAACAGAAACTTGTCATCCAGAGGAGC
Source organism: Galbula dea (assembly GCA_013399015.1). Classification (NCBI taxonomy): domain Eukaryota; kingdom Metazoa; phylum Chordata; class Aves; order Piciformes; family Galbulidae; genus Galbula; species Galbula dea. The sequence continues at coordinate 158,035 of VWZX01003014.1, forward strand.
AAACTGGAGAGCAGCTAGACACACAAGGTACAAATGTGACACTCTTCCAAGAGAAGAATGGCTGCTATCCTGGGCTCCACAGTTTTCTCCCCAGCTCAGGCAATCTTAGAACAAATGTGGCTCTACTTTGGACACTGACATTCCCCAGACACAAACCATTTTCAACAGAACTAGCAGTCCACGTGTTTCTGGAAAGGTAGACAAGCCTAAAAGGTATGTCCAGTTGTCAATGGCTTTCAGCTGGTGATTCCTCTGTTAACAATTTCACAATAGTGCCTCTTTTCTTTTTGACCAGATCTCCTGCTAGGATTGGTGAACTTCACCTTCTTGAAATGTTTACTTTTAATTTCATATCCTCCAACGTTCTCTGCCTTGGTCACTGGAAATGCAAGAATCACTGTTTTCACAATGTCATACTATATTATAAGCTTTGTTAGTGACAGGTAAGAACCAGCACTGCTACAAAGCAGTTTTAGTTTCAGCTCTTCAACGTGAGGTTCAGCTCAGGAGGAAGGGAAAATGTCAGCTTGCAACTACCAGGAGATGCAAGCACTACAGTAAGATTGGAAGTCTCAAAGCAAAGCATTGTAAACTCCAGCTTTCCAAGTGACAAGGAGAGCAGGAACACTTTGGAAAACAGATACAACCTAATGTAAGTTGCCTCAACACTTAGCTCCTAGCTATCTGACAACAGAAACACCAAGTTTCAGCATTAAGAGAGCTTTGAAAAACTTAGGTCTGCTCCTAACTTAGGTATTTTAGTGGAAGATGAGCATTTCTTGTCAGTTACTAAGACCTGCTGTTTTGTAGCTACTTATAGCAAGCCTGCAGTTTGGCCAGGTGCAGGTCAAGACTATCACAACACCCCTCTTGCCAGCAATTACATTTCCAAGCATTTTACAAAACTACCTTCAAAATGTCATGTTTAGGAAAGATCTATCACAGCTCTTTGAAACTCATTACTAGAAGATGGAAACCAACCATTCACTAGCCCCACTTTGGTTTGGGAGGTTACTGCTAAATCCCAAATGCACAAAGGATGAAGGTAGCAAGAGCTTAACATTTTGAAATAAAGACAATAGTGACTTCCAATAACAAGATGCTCTGGAGGAAACTTCATTCCAAATGCATTTGTGGCTTAAAGAACACCTTTGTGGTTCATTTGTTTGTAAAGGTAACTACTGCAGGCTGTATAATCATCACAGCCATTTCACTCAGAATGCTGGGGGTTAAGGAAACAGAGAATTGAGAACAATTTTCTGTCTTATGCAAAATGCAAGACATTTTCCCCTATGTAAAAGAAGAAAACACATTAATAAGCTTCCCACATACACTTGCAACATATCCTTAGCTATACTCTAGATTCACAATCCAGCATACTGTACACACCATACACTCCAGGACAGACTTAACTGTATCAAATTCAACATACCTTTCCACTTCCACTTCATTTTTTTTTTACCAGAAAGTAGAACTTTTAAGAGAACTGGCAAGTTAGTAAAATGCAAAGGGAGTTTATTTAATCAAGGAGAAGACCTATGGGTGGGTGTCTGGCAGCAGCATATTGATCCTTCCATACTAGAGGTCAGAAGTAATGGCTAACAATGGGGGCCAACAGATCTGCAACACATGATACCATTGACATCTTTCAGGCCTTTGCATCATCAACAAAAAAAGGGGTTAGGCATTAGACTCATAAAAAAATCAAATCTATGGATACTGAGTCTCAAAGGATTGTTGGGATGTTTCTGTTCACAGGAGAGGAAAGGAAAAGGTCTACAAGAGGTATCTCTTTCTTCATTAGCATCTTGAATTCCAGCCAACATCCCATCACAAAGTGGACCCATCTTGAAGACCATCTTGTGGTGAAGGCAAAGGTATCAAAGACTAATCTGATAGCCTTCTATGATGGTATGACTGGATGAACAGATGAGGGGAGGGCAGTGGATGTTGTCTACCTGGACTTCAGGAAAGCTTCTGACACTGTCTCCCACAGCATCTCATAGGCAAGCTTAGGTAGAGTGGGTTAGATGAAAGGACAGGGAGGTGGGTTTAGAACTGGCTGAAAGAGCTCAGAGGGTTGTGATCAGTGGCACAAAGTCCACTTGCAGGTCCGTGACAAGTGATGTTCTCCTGGGGTCAGTCCTGGGTCCAGCCCTGTTCAATACATTCACCAATGACCTGGCTGAAGGAATTGAGTGTGTAATCAGCACGGCTGCTGATGACACAAAGCTGGGAGGAGTGGCTGGCACATCAGGAGGTTGTGCTGCCATCCAGTGTCACCTGGGCAGGCTGACAGCTGGGCAGAGAAAAACCTCATGAAATTCAACAAGGGCAAGTGTAGGGAAATGCACTGGGGAGGAATAACCTCATGCACCAGGACAGGCTAGGGACTGAGCTGCTGGAAAGCAGCTCTGTGGAAAAAGACCTGGGAGTCCTGGTGGCCAACAGGATGCCCATGAGCCAGCAATGTGCCCTGGTGGCCAGAAGGCCAATGGCATCCTGGGCTGCAGGAGGCTGCAGAGGGGCGAGATGCCATCCAAAGGGATCTGGATAAACTTGAAGAATGGGCCCAAGACAATAAGATGAAGTTTAATAAATCTAAATGTAAGGTCCTGCACTTGGGTAGGAGCAATCCTGGCTATGAGTACAGACTGGGTGAGGAACTCATTGAAAGCAGACATGCAGAGAAGGACTTGGGGGTCTTGATAGATGGAAAGCCGGATATGAGCCAGCAATGTATATTCGCAGCCCAGAAAGCCAACCGCATCCTGGGCTGCATCAGGAGAGGTGTGACCAGCAGGTCTAGGGTGGT
>VWZX01003015.1:25342-36630 GCA_013399015.1 Galbula dea
CAACCAACCAAACAACAAACACACAAAAAAACCCCCAAGCTCAAAACATTGCTTTCAGAACAAAAGCAGAAGAGTAAATAAAAATTTGGATAAGCAGAAGGTTTAAATTTACAGATGGTTCCTATCAAAAGACTGGTATCCGGATATAGCTTTATTGGAAAGCTAAATATTTATAAAATGATTTGGGCTTGTCTTTAAAGATCATCTAATTAAACAAATAAGTAATATTAAATTAGTCACAAATGTTCTTAAAATATTGGTTTGTACCGTTTACTGTTAGCCAGTAGAAAGCTGACTCACACTTCTCGCATCTGACAAAGTGTTACTTTTCACTTTTAAAGCAACAAAAGTTTTTAAGTTGTATCAAGCTACTAATGTTTAAATAGGAATTAAGAATTGGCTTTGAGTCTTATTTGGCTTGATCTCCTCCTTTTCCTCCAAAGAGTAAAAATGATTGATGCATTTCCCATTAACTTTCACAGAAACTTTTTTTGGACACAACTGGACAAATTCTACCCAGATTTACACTCTGGAATCCCAAGCAAAGCCAGTAGGGAGGCAAATTCTGGCCCAGCAGCTATCTGCCAAAAGGTGACATGCTGTGATGTGTCTGTTTGCCATCAGGATACTGCTGTGGTAAAAACTAATATTACAGTTATCCCAAACACCTTTTCAAAGCCACTGCTCTTACTTTGAACATTTAGGCAGTGTTTACTTCAGAGAAACACTAATCTGAATGTATGGAGAGTTAATTTGATCCCTGCAATTTTGCACCTCTGTAGTACAGCATTTGTAAAGGAACAGATAACTAAGTGGTTTCAAAGGAAGGATTTTAATGAAATGGTGAAAAGCTTTTTTTTCTTTAGGAAAAAAAAAAGAGGATGCCACTATTAGTCTTTAATCATTATAGCAGCCGTATTCTTCTGTTGATGTTGGCAAATGAAATTTCGGCTTTATTTAATACCTTTTTTATTTTTGCTACAGAAAGTGTGATTACGTGTACTCCTACACTGAAATGTTTGCCTGTTTGACAAATGATACAAAATTAATTAACAAATGTGCGTCAACAAAAGTGTTGCCCTAACCGTAACAAGCCAAAAATCTGTAAGTAGTTCTTAGCCCAGTATAGCAGCATTACAAATCACTAATAGCTGTAGAATTCAACTGCTGTAAAATTATTTCCACTTCAAAAACAGTTTATGCCCAGAGTAAATTCTGTTTTGATTGGCAATGTTCAAATCTACACTCTACAACAGGCTCTGGTTTGATCTAAACTGGCTTCAGTTTGGAGGTAATTTTGTTAGCATAAAAAAGAACCAATGAATTGTATTTGATTCCTTTTTCCGATTCTGGGCATAGCTCTGCTCCTGAAAAATTAAGTGACAAGGAATTACAACATATGCCCAAATCTTCTGTAATATATGTCAGAGTAATATATAGGTTCTAGTTCCTGCTCCATTGATTGTCTGGAGAAAAATTCCCATAGGTACAAAACAACATTGACTCATTAGATAACAATATCCAACAAGCTTAATACTTCATATAATATATTTCAACATCATAGCCACAATTATTTTTAGACATCTAGCTCTTTAAGCCTTTTTGTGTTATTGTAAGAAACTTAGGCCATTACATTTGTCCCCCACCCCCACTCCCCAATGTAAGTTGGAATAATATCCATCAAGAGCTCAGAACTCACTACAGAACAGACTGGGAGATTGCCTTGAACCACAGCAGTCTACAGAGTTCCTCTCACTAGCTGCATGAAGAAAAAGGCTGAGATTTTCAGCTTGATACAAATGTAATAGCCTTAAAATATTTGTAGATATGAATTTGAATGTCAATAGGGGTTGGTCTCTTCTCCTGGGTTACCAAGAGAGAAGACAAGAAGAAATGGCCTCAAGTTGCACAAGGGGAGATTTATATTGAATATCAGGAAATATTTTTTTCACTGAAAAAGTTGTTAGGTGTCAGAACAGGCTGCCCAAAGAAGCAGCTCCCTAGAGGTGTTGAAAAAGTACATAGATGTGGTACTTAAGGACATGGTTTAGTGGCATGGTGGTAAGAGTTTGATGGTTGGATATGATGATCATGGAGGTCTCTTCCAACCTTAACAATTCTGGAATTCTGTAATTAACCTATTTAATACAAATTTAAATCCATGTTCAACAGCAAAATATGCTTGCCTATTAAGGTCATGTCCTTTCAAGGAGTTCAGTCCTTCCCTGATTAAAGGAAATCGCAAAACTCCTGCCCATTTCACTGGAAGAAGAATCAGACCTTTTCAGGTTTCCACCAAGGACTACACCCTACATATTTTTATAGGAGAATCATCCATATCAAAAAGCATTTTCTGCAATGAGAATTTACCTGAAATGTGAGGCCTATAACATAGAATCCAGAGTAGACAGTCAGCACTGTTTTCTTAACCGCTAGCATTTGGCCATTATATTTAGTCACAACGTGCTAGTTATAATCCATTTTCATAAGGTTCAAGATGTAGGAAAGATCTGACAGTCAACAACTTTGAGCTGAAAAAATAACAAATGTGCAAGTGGAGCAGGGCATCTCACTTACTTCATTAATAAGCCCTAAGCATACATGTGCTCAGCTGAGTGTCACACATGATTGAACAGTGGCACATCGGAGTAATCAAAGCGGCTTTCACTGCAGTTATTTTGTGTCCTTACCAGACATTGCTGTCCATTTTTCTTAATAAAAAAAGTAAAATTCTCTGCTTGGGCACACCTTACAAAACACTAAAATCTTGGTATACAACCATTTCTAACACTTCCATAATTAGCTTGAGCTCTGGCTTGGAGGGTGTTGGGGAAGGAGCAGGGGTAGAGAAAAAGCTGTGTGTTAAATATTGTAAGACTTCCGTTGTTTTATATGTAACATCAGAAAGAGAGAACTTCTGCATAAGGTTGTTCTCATGGTTTTCATTATCACATATAGTTAATCAAAAACACATCAACCCCAGGCAATCAACACACTGCAAAGAGAATATTAAGAGGGTATAAAAGCATCCTACTCACTTGGAAACTAATTAACTTGGTTAGAAATGAAATAGTTTTTTAAAAAATACTGTAGTGTCAGGAAGGGCTTGTTGATACCTCAGATTTACTATGTGCACATAAATGGAAAACAATTTGGCTTCTGTTGAAGGTAATGGGAAAAGTCCATCTCCAGTGCAGCCAGATTAAGCCTATAGCATTGATTTAAATCTTGAAATAAAAAGAATGTCTATATAGTGGAGCTTTTGGGGGGCGGGGGAGGAGGGTGCAGGGGGGATTTGTTTTTTGTTTTCTTTAAATAAGCTTTGGGTGCCTGATGTTAGTTTCAACAACTGTCTAAACTTTACAGTGCCTCTATTATTTTGAGTATCTATTTCCAGCTTCACATAGACTATAAAAACTAAAAAAAAACCACCCCAAACTAAAACTAAACAGCTTCTTTCTTAAGTGTTATACTGCTCCCTAGTTAACTTACCACTTAACCATGGCTAGACATAGACTCAACACTCTGTAACAGAGACCCTTCCATGAACCTGAGAAGTCTACAATGTAGGTGCCCCATTTTGAATTTGTCAGCAAGAATCTTTCTATGGTCAAGGGAGATGAAATCATTGTAGTTAATGGGATTTCAGACACAACTCACCTTCTCCCAGAATTTGCTCAGAGGAATTATGGAACAGATTCCATTCACTCTATCACCAACAGGATAAGTACCACAGGCATTGATACTTAGTGTAGGTAAGAAGAACTCTGCATCTGGGGTCACTCTTCCTCTGATCAAGCACTCATTCTCTGAACACATCTACTGGATACCGCTTGAAGTAGGAGCAGCATAAAATATAGTAGGAATTCCTTTCATTTAGAGGATGTCTGGAAGAACTGCCTTCTATTTCACAACAAGAAACCGGAGCACACATGCAGATTATAAAATAACAATTTTCTGTATGAGAACATGTAAGCTGAAGCATAGGAGGTTCCATGTGAATGCAAGAATTTTTTTTTTTCCAGTGAGGGTGCCAGAGCACTGGAACAGACTGCCCAGAGAGGTTGTGGAGTCTCCTTCTACGGAGATAGTCAAAACCCGTCTGGACATACTTCTGTGTGGGCTGGTCTAGGAAACTCTGCTGTGGCATGAGGGTTGGACTCGATGATCTTTCAAGGTCCCTTCCAACTCCTAACATTCTGTGATTCTGTGATTTGAATTCATGTCCCCAGATGTGCCAAAGTTCTCCAGGTATTGGCTAGTCTATACTATAGACTATACGAGAGAAGGAACTGATTTCAGACCCTCTTGATTAAACTGTTCCACTGAAAAAAAGAAGCAAATAAAAATTTATCAAGGTGGAAGAAAATAAGAAGGAGTAAGGCTTTTTGCAGCATGGCATGCAAAAACCTTAGTCTCCTGAATAGGCTCCAGAAACCAGCAAATGCCCACTTTTTCTTCTGCAGGACACCTGCCTCTCAGCCTGAGTCCACATTTCCACTTCTCATGAGAGAGCCAAACTCAAGTGTCCCACCCACTTGGCACTCCATGAGGTTTTCATATTAAGATCACTCTCTGAAATCCTGAGTAAAATATATAAAACAGAAAACAATTGCTTTCCGTTCAAAAGCAGAACATACCCCACATTTATTCACTGCATTTCACCCAGACTAGCTTGGGTCACCCAAGTCAGTTGATTTGGAGTTCATCTTGAGCTTTTTCTCTATATGGAAATGATATTAATTATGAGTTATTTTTCATAAACCAGTTTGATAAGAAGAATGCAGCTTCCTTAAAATGTTCTCAGCGTCTGCCTATTTCAGTCCTGACCTTGCACTAGAAGCTTCCTACCTAGACCCCAAAAAAGGAGTCAATTAAACTCTCAGCAAATGCCTTATTATATTATGGCAGTTTCTGAAGAATGGAGGATAAAATTTGAAATTCTCCATTGCTAACATGGATTAAAAATTAGAATCAGCAAAATGAATAATTATATATACTTTTAAAAAATCACATTAAATCCTGCACTAGAGTACTTTTAGCCATAGTATCACAACGAATTAAACAAAAACTTAGTACAGAATAGGTCACAATACTTCAAAATCATTACAGATGCCCATTGCATGCTGGGATATTTTAAGAGTTACTCTGTTGCACTGATTAATAATAGATAGAGCACATCAGAGTGGTTTTATTTACTCAGGTAAATAAATTTACTCAGTTTCACATGAAACTAATCCACACATATATTATTGATAAATGAAGTACACCTCTCCAGTTCACAACATCTAAATTATGCAGAATTAGGAACAGCTGACAGACTAACATACCTAACTGTTTATTCTGGTAGATATCACTGCATTTGTTGCCAGCATTCTTGGTGAACTGCAGTTTTGATCAGAACTTGCAGTTTTATATATAGATAGAGTTTTTCCATAGACACCACAATATTTGGCATTCAAGTCAATACCACTCTCATTATCCTTTTGCTCAGACAAAATACACCAAAATTATCTTAAATATATACAGAACCATCAATTGAAAGCAATAATGCAGCCTTATGAAATTATAAAGTTTTGCAGTATTTTAGAGTATGTTGACTTACGAATGTTACAGTATTGCAATGCACTATTGTTGTTACATCAACAATAAATAACCTTCTAGCAGTGTTCACTCCTGCCATTTTTTTTACATAGCAGTGTTTGTTTTCATCCAGGAACTAAACACAATATTGTCAAGCAACATCTCTCAACAGTTATGAAGTATTTATCATAATATTCACCTGAGAGCATCACCTAGTACAGATTTTCAAAGCAATAATCTTAGGTTACATTTGCATTGGGTTTCCAAGAGTAAGTATGAGTTTTCCTATGCAGATACAGAAGGACAAATTCACTTCATCAGTTCACTTAATTCACTTCTGGAATGAATTTGGGCTATTCTCTATTCAGCTGTGCTGATTTAGACTTTGCATCTTCAGCTTTATCTAGATGGAAATAATTACCTGAGGAAAGCTCCACAGAGTATTTGTTGTTTAATATTATAGTCTTACAGAGAAATGTGCACAATTTTGAATAAAGTTCATTGTACACTGTATGGTTTGCCACTTCTAACTGGACAGCTTAGGTGAACAATTCATAAGGCCAATGATGTACGTTGTGGGATTTGGGGATTTTTTGATCACTGGGGCAATACAAGTAGGAGACAAGAGCTTAAAACCCTAAAAGCAAGCCATTCTTCAAATACTGAAATCTAAATCCCATTTTATTATGCTGTCAATGAACTGCTGAGATTCTCCTTTGCTTGTTAACATGATAGCAGACAGATGAGAAGAAATAAAAAGTACTGGCCTGTGAAAGGCAAATCAAAAGGGGAGATTGAAGGGATTTCTCGAGTTACTCAGGTGAGTCTTTAAGCCCCATCCAGTGACCCAGCCAGTGGTCAGAACGGTGCAGGTTCCGTTTGGTTGCTCCAAATGCTTAGACACGGTATCCACTTGTCTACTCAAAAGGCTGAGAATTTGCAGTTTCTTTGTAAGCTTACTACACAATAAACAAAGAAGGGAATTTGATACTAACTAAACAGAGAATGAATAGTCAATAACATTGTATAAACTTTTTCAAGTCACAAATCTTTATGCAGCAGGAGTGACTATGCATGTTACTAGAGTCTTTTATTGCAAAGATTTTTTTGTTGGTGTTCTTTCCTTTTTTAGGTGTAAAATATATTCCTCTAAAATGAAACCCTCACCTGTTGGCAGATAATGGCATTAAATCCTTAACTTCTACAAAATAAAGGCAAACCATAGCCTAAACAAAATCAAAGTGAATGAAGAAAACAGAGAACACTATGGTTACAAAGATAATTAAAAATTCTGCAGAACTGCAAAATAATTATTTTATTACTTTCAACATGTGTGTCATAATGTTTGTAAAATAAACTATCCCAGACAAAAAAATAATTTTGGATCTCTAATTCTTAAATTTAAAAAAGCGTTTAAAGTACCACAACCAACATTCTGAATAAAAGCCAAAGATATGTAACAAGTTCAATGCTATCATAACTCAACGACTATCAAACAGGGTGGCATTTGAAGAAGAAGAGGACAAAATGCAAACACAACAATATTTGTACAACACTTTTGAGCACAGTTAATTAGAGTTTATAGATCTAAACCTGAATACTCTTACAGTGGACACACTATTGTATGCATTATGGTGTGTATTTCTCAGAATGTGTTAGATGTCAAGTTTAAGTAATAACTTATAAGCCCTTTCTGTAACTTGCAGAACTAGCTTTGGGAAACCCAGCTGTTCAAAATAAAGCCTGGACTAGCAGTGCCATCTAGCATCTTAAAAAAAAATTAAATCAAAAAACACCACCATCACCACCAAAATCTCTGTGCACTTACAGAACTGTTAGGTTAGTATTTATTAAGACTATCAATCTTTGTAATAGATCTATGCATCAAGTCGTAATCCTCAAGTGAGAAACAGGACATGTTTTGATAATCAGGGTGTTACCAAATATAAAATCTGTACATGTCGCAAACCATCTGGACAATAAAAGTGTCAAACAAAACCCTTTAGCCTTTGAAATAGTTGAACTGAGACTGGGAAGAAGAGGGCTGTATTTACTCAAGCAGTGTTGCTTTCTAATACATAGATAGTGCGAATCAGTGATGAAGATGGGAAGAAAACAGCAAGAGGCTTTCTTCCTTAAGCAACATAAAATACATAGAATATTTTAGGTGACCAAAAAAAGATTTGCTCATGCCTGTAAAGAGAAACATCAGCTTTGCGTAGCTTGACAAATAAATTCCCCATTCTGAAACCTAACAGACTCCTGTTTTGCATAGGTATATATTAACATGTAACAGTATATATGAAATATATTTATTTGCTCCTCTTATGGAGTTAAAAGGCTTAATATTTGCAAAAGTATAACAGTGAGCGAAATCTTACCCACTTTTATTATTTGTTAGACAGAATGAATTGCTTGGCATTGCATAAGACAAAACATGAAAACAAATACTGCCTCTCAGAGCCTACAATATGGAAGACAGGCTCTGAAATGACAGGATGTACTGGGAAGGCTTGAAACACAGTCATTAATTATTGTCATTGTTACAAGTAAGCTTTTATAAAGAACTCAAGTGCAAACAACGATGGGAAGACATTGTAGCATAAGAAGCTCAGAGAAAGAGAAGTGAGATATTATTACAAGCTCAGCCACAGCAGCCCCTTGACACAACAATGTATAGATACAGATATAGGTTCACACTTTCACCCCATAGCTAAGAATAATTTCTATATTGCATTAAAAAAAAAAATAATTAATTATATCATAGGCACAAAATTTAGATTATGAATCTTTCAATTGGATGTCCCTGAAAAACCATTAAATCTTTAAAAATCATTAATGTCTTGGTGACTTTCAGACGGATTTCATCTGCCACTGTTTCCCCTGTTCCTGTAAACTTTTGTGTGGATGTTCCCTGAGAAAAGTTTTATTGTTCAAGAACTATGATTTTAAGATACAGCTTGCAATACTGTATATTATGTTTTTCATGAAGCAAAATTCTTTCTCCACCCCACCTAAGTTTTCTTGGGGTATAAACAAATAACCCTGGAGCAAAACTAACTCTGAAAGTCTAGATGCCCAGTCACCTAGGTCAGATAACCAATGTGTCCAGACTATGACACACCACCAACAAACTTTGTTTTCACAGAAACATGTACAAAACAGATCAAAAGATGGTTTAATATAACATTTCGTATCTGGCTTACATGTGACAAAGTTATGTCAATGTAACTGTTTGGCAGCCTCTTTATCATCACATTAAACTGTCCCTGCTTTCCTAGCAGCCCCAGCAGAAAAGTGCTGTCTCTAGATATATCTTAGGTGATCTAGTTCCCTCGAACAACTGCCCTTTATCAGTCAAAAGCCACACTTTGTTATTATCTACATGTTACAGGTAGCATTATATAAGGAATGGCATTGCATTCAGCTGAGTTAGATACAACACTAAATACATATCCTTGATATTCTAATTTCCATGTCAGGACTTGGACCATTTGATTTTTTATTTTTCTGAAATGCTTTTTTTTTACTAGACAGAAATACTACCTTGTAAGAATAGTTGTTTTAAAAATATATCTGCAGTACTTTCAAAAAGACCAGCAGGTTTTCCATAAAGAATTGGAAAAGAAAACTGTCAACACTATAGCCTGATAAAATGTTTTTACCTCTGTTAAACAAAATATACAAATGCTGGCAGCTTGCTGTGTGTTTTCCAGTACAGTCACCCTAACCTTAGACCTACCAACAGAAAGGAACAACATGCACTTTGAAAGAGGGTATAAAGGAAATGTGGGAATGGAGACATGGCAGATGTTACACAGAGCTCCCTTCTGCCCTCAGTTGCTTATTTCAAACTTGCTAGAAAGGAAATGCTCTGAAGTGGTAACCCAGAGAACCTTTTGTTTTCACCTTCTTTTCAACTTTCTGTTTAAGTGCAAGTTATTATCTTACCTTTTTTCTGTATTCTAAGACACTTTTATTATCCCTTCCCTTCTTATTTTATTTGTGTTATGATGGGATGATGTGACTGAGAATTCATCTCCACTTATTGAGTTTCTGCCTACAGACCTAAGGAGGCAAGGTTCTTTTTTTAACCCTAGCATAGTTATTTATGTGGATCACATCTGTTTACTCAGAAGGCTCATCATATCCCCCAAGCTCAAGGCTTGATATAAGAGTGTTCCCATTTGTTAAGCATCATGGCTTTAATGCTTAAAGAGTAAGAATTTTTCCAAAGGAAACCAGCAGCAAAGAATAAAATACAGGGGCAGGGAGGAAGGGGAGGGGAGCACAATACATTCACTCACACACACAGCTAGCACATAACAGATTAGCCGCCTAAGGCCACAGAAAGCTTAGGCACAGGATGTTTTCCTGAAGGGAGGAGGGGCTAGTTTGAGCTTTCAATTTATAAAGGGAAACCACACACCCAGGTGTTGCAGCTCTGCTCTCTAGGAGCAATTAGGACATAATCTGCGATGTTTATTTTCTTGGGTTCAGAGGTCCATGCTGAAAAATCAAAAAAGACATAGTCACTCAGTAAGCTCCATGCATGTGATGGTTTTCAATTGGTTTTTGTGTTAGTGTTGTCCACTTATTCATTTGTTTGGAAATAAAAAAAAAATAAAGTCTCTTCTAAGTAGGAAATCCCACTTGGGCTACAACATGACAAATTGCTCCTTCATGTTAAAGTTGGATTTTAAAGGAAAAGAAGCTTGAAAGGAAACCTGTGCCTGTACAGTGAGGAGCAGTCTTTCACTTAAAGGTATATTTTTAAAACTGAGAGAGGCAATCCTTTCTAGATTAATCCACTTTTATTGAATACTTTCCGACGTAAGGTATATTGTTATAAAAAAAAAAAAAAACTTAGAAAAGAGTTTAGTATATTTCAAACCATGCTTTGGAGGCTAGAACTATTGTTCTTGTTATCTACAGAGACTTATAAAAGAAAACATATAGCCGTCAATTCCAACAGGTGTTTTAAGGGACTTTTCTGAGAAACAGTGGCACAATGTCACAGTCAAAGTTACACAGCTACTTCTGTATGTTTCCAGAATAGAATAGTCAAACTCGAATGGCTCTTCTAACCCAAACTGTGACAGCATGGCAAAGAAAGTTGGGCAGGATTTCAAACATGCAATAAAGAAGTGTTTCTCAGGCTGTCAGCACAGAACCAATAGTGAGAGAAATGGAATATGCTGTGGTGTTCCCAACCTCTTCTATCTTGAATCTCTCCAAATATTTATAGGGGCTGGCCTAATATCAATGTGAATATAAATCTGACTGTAACATGTTAAAGCACTTTCTTTTTTTTTCTTTTTTTTTCTTTTTTTTTTTTTTTCTTTTTTTAATACAGTTGCTTAGGTAGTCCACCCAGGAAATGTAGGTCCCTCCTTGGGAAAAGAAATATTATTTATTATATGGATATGCAATTTTTAGTATATTGTAATGTCTTGGACAATCTTCAAGCAAGAGATTCTTCCTCTCTACTACAGTACTGGGTAGTTGAACTGTCATCACGTACCCACAAGAGAGAAGGAGGGTAAAAATAGCCAGTATTTGCAACAGATTTCTTTCCAAATCTTTCAGATTCCCTGTCAATACCTCTTCTGAGGCTACTGTTCTTGCAGGGGACCATGGCCAACAGGATGGCAGGCCAGCCATACAGCGAAAGCTTTCTGGTATTGCTGTAATGACTAACAACA
>VWZX01003016.1:3767-53346 GCA_013399015.1 Galbula dea
CCCCCCAATATTAGCCCATCCTCCCTGCATCACCCAAACCTACCCCACCCATTGCTAAGCTCTGGGCAGGGGAAACTGAGGCACAACCCACTGGGCAGGTGGGGCACTGCCTGGCACCCCCTGAACGTGCTGGAACCACCTCTTCCCTGCCTCAGTTTCCCCCCCACACACAAGTACCTGTGGGTGCCCACTCGTGTTGGGCAGCGGTGATGGCTGCTGGCACCCTGGCAGGGCTGGTGCCCGCTGTCACCCAGGGCAAAGATGACACTGGTGTCACCTGGGATGTACCCAGCAGGGAGTCACCCATGTGACTGTGCTTGGTGCACAGTGACACCCAGGGTGCTCTGTGCCTCTGGGACATGCCCATCACCCCGTGCCACCCCCACCTGGGACACATCTGCCAGCTCTTGTGCCCGTTGTCACCCAGAGCAAGGATGACACCAGTGTCACCAGGGATGTGCCCAGCAACACATCACCCAGAGCACAGCTTAGGGCACAGTGACACCCAGGGTGCTCTGTGCCACCAGGATGTGCCCATCACCCTGGGCCACCCACCCATCCCCACAAACCTGGCAGGGTTGGTGCTTGTCACCCAGGGCAAGGATCCAGGAACCATGACAGCTCCACCCAGCTGGGCCACACCTGCTACTGTGTGCCTCAGCCCCAGCAGCACCTCAAGGCCCCCCCAGCACCACCAGAGCTAGCCAAGTGCTAACCACAAGCTAACATCTCACCCCCTCCGTGCCACCAGTCGACCCCCAGAGCACCTAGTGTCACACGACCACCCCCTGCCCCTGCCACGGTGCCAGCCGAGACCCCCCCCCAGATGACACGTGAAGCTCCAACAGCAGCACCCTGATCCCCCTCACCCTCCTCCTCCTCAGCACCCACTGCACCAACGCTCCGCCGCAGAGCCCTCCCCACACCACTGAGGGGGTGGGACATGACACACAGGACACCCCAACACCACTGGCACCCCTCACCCCCCCCTTGGTGACGCTGAGCAGCCTGGACACGGCTGTGATGGCCACGTCACCCCCAAACACCTCCCAGCAGCAACCCAGCGCCTCCCTCTCCCCCACAGAAATACAGTCCCCTCCCACGTAGCACCCACCACAGCATCACCCCCGGGGCTTGCAGTGGCCAGCACCAGCCTGGGGCGTGCCAAGACCATGCCGGGGTTGGTTTGGGATGGGTCAGCCCCAGCACTTCCCCTGCCTGCTCCCCAAAATCCAGAGTCCCTCCCAGCACCAACCACAGCATCACCTCCAGGGCTTGGCATCACCAGTGGCCAGCACCAGCCTGGGGGGTGCCAGGACTGTAGCAGGGTTGGTTTGGGGCCCGGGGGGTCAACCCCAGTAATTTCCCCAGCAAAAAAACCCCGACAGACACTTCCCCCCCGGCAATGCCCTCAGGACTTGGTGTCACTAGTGGCCAGGGCCACCCCGGGGGGGTGCCAGGACCACCCTGGGGGTTGCCAGGACCTCCTGATGGGTTGCCAGGACCATAGCGGGGTTGGTTTAGGGGAGGGGGGAGGATGGTCACCCCCAGCACTTCCCCCACCCCCCAAAAAACACAGCCAGACCCCAGCACCCAGCACAGCATCACCCTTCAGGGCTTGGTGTCACCAGTGGCCAGGACCACCCTGGGGGTTGCCATGACCAGGATCACCCCTGGCCTGGCTGGGGAGGGGCTTGGGGGCCGGGAAGGGAGTGGGGAGTCAGCCCCAGTCTAGGGGGGGGTCTCACCTGCGGGGTTTGGAGCCTGCAGACTCCCTCGCTTCTTGAAGGGGCACTTGGCAGGGGCGGCAGAGGCCACGGCGGCTCCGGGGTGGCGGTGGCCGGTGGTGGCCATGGCTGGCGCTGGTGCTGATGGTGGTGGCTATGGTGGCGGTGATGGGCCCCGGCGTGGCCTCCTCCGGGCCCAGCGATGGCCGCTAGCTCGCTCCCTCCCTTCCCTCGCCTCTCTCCCTTCCCTCCCCTCTCTCCCTTCCCTTGGTTGATGATTGATGCAGGAAAGCCTGGGCTGGACCAAAGTCCCCAGCGGAGCTAGGCCGGAAGCCAGTGAGGAAGAGGAGGAGGCGGGAGGAGGATGTGGCCGAGGAGGAGGAAGAGGAGGAGGAGGAAGGTTGCGAGAGCAGCCAGGCCGGTTGCGGGGCTCGGCGGCTGTGCGGCCTGGGCTGTGGTGCTGAGCTCCCTCCCCACCCTCCCAGGCATGCACACCGCCACTCCCCTTAACCCGTCCCCACCCCTCCCGGCATGGACCCCTCCCCAAACAGGGGCTGTCACCCCCCGGGAGAGATGGGACGGAGCAGACACAGCCAACATGGCAGCGGCGCCAAAGCAACAACAGGCTGTCACCCCCCGGGATGGGCACTGTGTCCACCCCAAAACAGGCGTTGTACTCCCTCACCCAAGACGGGGATTGCCCCACCACCCATTGGTATTGTCCCTCCCCGACAGGCATTGCCCTCCCCGATAGGTATTGCCACCCCAAGAGGGGTATTGCCCCCCTCGATAGGTATTGCCACCCCAAGAGGGGTATTGCCCTCCCCGCAGATAGGTATTGGCTTCCCTAAGAGGGGTATTGCCCCCCGATAGGTACTGCCCTTCTAAATAGGTATTGCCCCCCAATATAGGTATTGCCACCCCGACAGGTATTGCCCCCCAAGAGGGGTATTGCCCCCGCCCTCCAGACAGGTATTGCCNCATCACCTCCTCCTAGAGGAGCACCCCCTCCCCTCCCACAGGGGATCGCACCCCAAAAGAGGGGGCACATTCCATCACCAGCGACCCCCACCCAACCCAGACCCTGCCTGGTGGGGGGCCTCAGCACCCCCAGGGGTTATCCCCATGGGGTATCTGATCCCCCCAACACCTCAAGCCCCCAGCCAAGCTAGGGGCACCGTCACACAGGGGACCCCCATCCACACCTTAGAAGCAGAACCCAACTTGGGGGGGGGGTCAGGACCCCTGTATCCTCCCCCCCCTCCATGATCCCTGGGTGTCATACCTGCAACGACGGCTCCNTCCCCGGGTGTCATACCTG
This sequence comes from Galbula dea, assembly GCA_013399015.1. Taxonomy (NCBI): domain Eukaryota; kingdom Metazoa; phylum Chordata; class Aves; order Piciformes; family Galbulidae; genus Galbula; species Galbula dea. The sequence goes on from VWZX01003016.1 coordinate 6,816, forward strand.
CAACGGCGGCTCCGGTGGCCTCGAGTGCCAGGGACAGTTGGGTGGGTGCTGGGGTCAGATTCGGGTGGGTGCTGGGTTTGGGTGGGTGCTGGCGTCAGGTTTAGGTGGGTCCCAGGGAGGGCTTTGGGTGGGTGCTGGGGTGGAGTGGGTGCTGGTGTCAGGTCGAGTGGGTGCCAGGGAGGGGTTTCAGTGGGTGCTAGAGCAGTCTTGAGGTGGCTGCCAGGTCCTGATGGGTGCCAGCTTCTAGTGGGTGCCAGGTCCGGATGGGTGCCAGGCTCTGGTGGCTGCCAGGTCCCAGTGGGTGCCAGGGAGGGGGTTCGGTGGATGCCAGGTCCTGATGGATGCCAGGTTTCGGTAGACGCCAGATTTTGGGGGTTTCAGGTCCCAGTGGGTGCCAGGTGCCGGTGGGTGCCGGTTTTCGGGGGGGAGGGGGTGCCAGGCTGTGTCCCCTCCGAGCTCTCACCCCAGTTCCCTAAGCCGGCACCGGAGCCGGGGGGGTATTTTTAGCCGGTGCTGAAGCGGAGGGAATGCCACCCACCAAGACCTGTCACCCTCCCCTCCGGGTCCCCAACCCCATCCTGCTGTCCCTCGGAGGGACAGGGAGGTGACAGCACCCATCAGAGCCACCCCTGGGCCAGGCTGGGGACTGTCACATCATGGGGGGGACGACAAAGACGACAGAGAGGAGCCCCAAACCCTGAGCTCTGGGTGAGAGCCATGTCCCCTCCCCAGCACTGTGTGTCCCACCACCTGTCCCCAGCCACCGCCTCCCCCCCCCCGGTGTCATGGGGGGGTTGGTATTTTAATTGGACCCCCTTCATTAGCGCCAAGTTCATTAGAGGCTCAGAAGGGGCTTTGTGTCCGCGGGGACAGCCTGTCCCCATGCCACTGCTGCTGGCAGGGCTGGCGGGGGAGGACGGACATGGGGCACTGGGGACACCAGTAAGGGGACAGAAAGAGCCCAGTGACCCTGTGGGGTGCAGGGATTTAGGGGGGAACTTAAACCCCAATCCCAGGGTCCAGCAGCACCTCTGGGGGGACCTGACATCCCAGCTGGGTGAGGGTCCCCTTAGGTGCCACCCCTGCACCCAAACTCAGCTCTGGCAGGACAGAGTGGGGGCACCCACCTGAGGGCACTCCCCCCCTCCGGGGTATGGGGTACCCTGTGGTCCTACTGGGCTGGACACGGGGGTGCTGGGCTGGGGAGGGGGGTGCTGGGCCCAGAAGGAGGGTGCTGAGCCCAGGAGGAGGAGGAGGAAGGCTGAGCACAGGATCCCATTAAAGAGCTTAGGCAGCAGGAGGGTGAGGGGTGGCACCCCCAGGGCAGGATTAGGGGGAGGGGTCGCTACCAACCTAGGGTAATTAGCTCCCTTTCCCCCTCCTCCCCCCAGGAGGAATCCCCCAGTGCCACCATCCCTCTGTCACCACCCCCCTGGCACCCAGGGTGGGGTGGAGGGGGGACACAGGCAGGGTGCTGAGCCCATCTCCAACACCAACCCAGCTTGTATGTGGTGGGACACAGCCCGTGGGGGACAGACGGGGGTCCCACCAACACATCTATTCCCCCTTGGAGCCGCCCTGGGGAACACAGGTGTCCCCATCCCCCGTGGGCAGGGGGTACCACCCACCTGCCCCCTTACATAAAGCCCCGTGCCCACTTCCCCAAGATGCTCTGTCTTTTTTTTTTCCTCCCTCCTGAGCCCTAATCTTTGCCATCTTGGGCTAATTGGATTTCCTAGGTCACATGGCAAGATAAAAAGTCCCCAAATCCCACGGTCCAAAAAAATCAGGTTATCCATGGGGAATTAAGGGACAGAGCGGGGGGCAGGCAGCCCGCGAGGAGCCACCGAACTCTGCTGGCTGCAGGACACCCCAAGATCAGGGCCAGCAAGCACCTTGACCTTCAGCCTCTTGGGGCTTTGTCTTCTCCTGCTGTCACCAACCGCCCGCCCGTGGGGTGTGCGTCGAACCTCTCGGAGAGCTGGAAGAGCCTGGGGACCTAGAGGAGCTAGAGGAGTTCGAGGAGGAAGACGAGGCCATGGGGAGCGGGGCCAGTGCAGAAGACAAGGAGATGGCCAAGAGGTCCAAGGAACTGGAGAAGAAACTCCAGGAGGATGCAGATAAGGAGGCCAAGACGGTCAAGCTGCTCTTGCTTGGTAAGGGGATGTCCCCTGGAGAGTATGGGACATATCTACCTGCCCCCATCTGGTGTGAGGGACCCCAGGGATGTTGGGGACTGCTGGGGATGGGTAGGGGACAAAAGCAAGCAGGGAGAGGGGGCAGGGAGCACCCAACCCCAGCAGCTCCTCTTGACCTCAAGGAGAGCTCCTTCCCCGCCGCTCGGTGTTGAGGAGCTGCCTAGTGAGCTGTGGCTGTCCCAGCTGCTGGATGTCCCCAGGCTTGTGCTGGCGGTGGCATCAGCTCTCGGTGACAACTGGAAGGGTGGAAGGGAGGAAGGGGACAGTGTGGGGAAGGGACCACCACACCAAGTCCCACCTGGGCCAGGCTGCAGCACATCCTGGGGAGGGTCAGCGAGATCTCAGGGAACCACCAGCACCTCCAAACTTGCTGCTGGTCACAGGGAGGGAGGGGACAGTCCCTCAGGGGGCCCCTCACACCCCTCTTGGGCAGTGGGGTGACCCCACAGGGAGACATGGGGGCCCCACGAGGCAGGGACCTGTGGCCAGGACTTATCCAGGTAGGGGGGGGTGAGGTCAAGGCGATTAGCACCCTAATTCTAAGCGGCTTCCTGTGCTGCCCTAAGCTGCTTATGGCACCGAAGCCATCTCCAGCACTGCCCAAGGTGGGTGGGAGGTGTGGGACCCCACCAGAACCCCAGCCCAGTGGGTCCCCATCGCCTCTGGGGGTCCCTGAGGCGTGCTCCAGTCCTGGATGCAAGGGGTGACAGGAGGTGGCATGGAGATGATGGCACTGGGAGGAGGAGGATGGGCTGAGTGTCTGGCCATGTGGGGAGGGGAGCAGAAGGGAGAGCAGGAGGTTGCCCAGGAGGTGCCCATCACTGTGGCATCAGGGTGGGCTGTCCCACCCTGACCAGCACTAAGGTGTCCTCCTACCCTTTTCCAGGGGCTGGAGAGTCAGGCAAGAGCACCATCGTGAAGCAGATGAAGTGAGTATGGCTTGAGGCACCCAGATTTGGGGGGTGAGGGCCACCATGGTGAGCCCAACTCTCAGACAGCGGGTGGCAGGACCCTGGTCACCCCCTACCCATGTCATGCTAGCGGTGACACCCTGCTGATTCCCAGGGTAGGGTGATGCTGGGAGGGGACAGGGTGGCACCTTAGGGTGCCAGAACTCGGGGCTGAGGCCTCTGTACCCCCTCCCCGGCCCAGGATCATCCACCAGGATGGCTACACAGCTGAAGAGTGCATGGAGTTCAAGGCCATCATCTACGGCAACATCCTGCAGTCCATCCTGGCCATCATCCGGGCCATGTCCACCCTGGGCATCGACTACGCCGAGTCCTCCCGTGCGGTCAGTGCCTCCCAGAGCCACAGGGATGGCCGAGGGGGATGTGGGGCTGGGGACCCCTGCAGCCAGGCTCCATGACAGCCTCGTGCTGCCCCACCTAGCCCCAGGAGGGGTATTGTTTTGGAGGGGGGTGGTGGGGCTGGACAGAGCCCAGGAGCGGGCTGGTGGTGAAGGCTCCTCCCCGCAGGATGATGGGCGGCAGCTCTTCAACCTGGCCGACTCCATCGAGGAGGGTACTATGCCGCCGGAGCTGGTTGACTGCATCAAGAAGCTGTGGAAGGATGCAGGGGTGCAGGCTTGCTTCGACCGAGCTGCCGAGTACCAGCTTAACGACTCGGCTGCCTAGTGAGTGGGGTCACCAGCTGGGCTCGCGGGGACAGGGATGTGCCTGGGAGCCTCCTCCAGCTGCTCAGTGTCATTTCCCACCCAGCCTGGCAAAATCAATCCCGTCCCTCATCCCAGGAATACTCCAGGGCTGCCATCTTCCATCCCACTGGGGCCATTTGCCATCCCTCTAGTGCCATCCTCCACCCCTCCAGTGCCATCCTGCACCCCACTGGGGCCATCTTCCATCCCATTGGAACCATCTCCTATCCCACTGGGGCCACCCTCTATCCCTCCAGTGCCACCCTTCTTCCCACTGGGACCATCTTCCATTTCACTGTGGCCATCCCCCCTTCCCCCAGTCCCATCCTCCATCCCCCTGGTGCTGGTGGGCTGCAGCCCTTCGCTGTGCCCCTCTCTCCCCCCAGTGTCCCTCAGCTACCCCAGGGATGGTGCTGCCTTGGAGTCCTGGTGTTTGGCAGAGCTCAGCTCCTCAACCATCCCCAAAAAGCCCTTGGTCTGAGGTGGACAGGACATGGGCAGCCCCTCAACTGTGGGTCACAGCTTCTCCTCTGTCCCCCCACCCCCAGTTACCTGAACCAGTTGGACAGGATCACAGCCCCTGACTACCTCCCCAACGAGCAGGACGTGCTGCGGTCCCGAGTGAAGACCACAGGCATCATCGAGACCAAGTTCTCCGTCAAAGACCTGAACTTCAGGTGGGTTCCTGTCCTCCAGCAGCCCCAGAGCCGAGGAGGGCATCTGGGGTAAACCTGATGCTCCAGGGGCCACCAACCCTGCCCGGACCAGGGGTGGGCGGTCACCACCTCCCTGACAGGGTGCAGGGACCACCACGTAGGGGGTGGCAGTACCAGGTGTGTCACCTCCCCTCCCTCCCTCCCTCCTTGTCTCCTCCCCCAGGATGTTCGACGTGGGAGGGCAGAGGTCAGAGCGTAAGAAGTGGATCCACTGCTTCGAGGGCGTCACCTGCATCATCTTCTGCGGGGCGCTGAGCGCCTACGACATGGTGCTGGTGGAGGACGACGAAGTGGTGGGTCAGGGTCCCAGGGGTGCCTGGTCATAGCTGGAGAGGAGCTGGGTGCTACAGAGGGAGGGTGGCCAACACCCTGTGCCTGCTGATGGGCTGGGTGATCTGGGAAAGGGGTGGGAGGTGCAGGATGGAGCTGGCTCCCAGCCGGTTGCATCCAGGAAAGGTGTCAGCACATAGTCGGGGACACAGGCAGCCCAACCAAGGTGATGGGCTCATGGATCTGCCCGTGAGGAAACCTCTGATCCTTCCAAGCAGCCACAGGCAAAGCAGCTCCCAACGCTGACCTCTTCCCAAGAGAGCCACCACTCCACCAGGGAACACTTCCTGATGCAGGAAAACCACCCAGTGGAGCTGGCCCCAGCACGGGGGGGAAGAGGAGATGCCAGCTGGGCTTGGTGGAGGAAAAATCTCACCCAGAGGAGGAACATGATGGCCCCTAAATGGGTCAAGTCTTAGAAGCAGTGAGAGGTGAAGATGAGCAGAGCAGAAGCAGGCTGTCTTCTCCCCTGCCTGGAGCCAAGCATCCTCGCTGGCATCTCCTATGAGATGTGGTTGGTCCCATGGATGCTCCCCTGTGCTCTGGGGTCTGAATACCTTCACCAGGAGCTGGGCCAGGGCCAGGGTCCCACCACCCCTGGGGCTTGCCAAGGCTGGGCAGGAACACTCAGCCCTTCCTCAGCCACGAAGCAGCAGCATGTGTGGGGAAAGGAGAGCATCTCCCCATGGAAGCCCTCGGGAGAGGCTGGAACACTTCCCCCATGCAGGATGGGGCAGGATTAGGCCAAGGCTGGCCCTGCTGGCTGAAGCTGTACAGAAGAGCTGCTGCAGTGGGAAGATGGACAAGGCAAAACCATCCCATTCACCACTACAGAACCCACCTGCTGCCCTACAAAGGTGCAGGAGATCCACCTTCCATCAGGAGAGCAGGACTTAGCTCCAGCTGGATGAAGCCTCAAGCTCCTGAGGATGCTCCTGCAGCAAGCTAGGAGGAACTCCACGTTTGGTTTGAAACTGGAGCTTGGCCTGGAGCCCAGCAAGAGCATCCCACAGCATGGCCTGGCTGCTGGGGACAGCAGCTTGATGCCCTCAGCAAGCACCTTCCAGCAGCCTGCAAGGTTTCCCTGGGGACTTTTCCCATTTCTGAACATCCCAGAAGCTCCCAGGAGGGATGAAAGAGCATCATGTGGAACACTGCTCCTCACCCTCAGCATCATGTGGAACACTGCTCCTCACCCTCAGCATCACCTGGAACACTGCTTCCTACCCTCAGCATGATGTGGAACACTGCTCCTCACCCTCAGCATCATGTGGAACACTGCTCCTCACCCTCAGCATCCTGTAGAACACTGCTCCCCACTCACAGCATCATGTGGAACACTGCTCCCCACCCTCAGCATCACCTGGAACACTGCTCCTCACCCTCAGCATCATGTAGAACACTGCTCCCCACTCACAGCATCATGTGGAACACTGCTCCCCACCCTCAGCATCATGTGGAACACTGCTCCTCACCCTCAGCATCACCTGGATGCACCCCAGTTGCTGGCATCGAGGCATGGGGGGGATTGGATGTGCAGGAGGGACTCAGTGCAGGCAGGGGACAGGCAGCAGGGACATCCAGCAGCCAGGGGAAAAGCTCTCCTCTGGGAAACAGAGAGGTTTGGGGGTGCAGCAGTGGTCCCAAGGGGTTGGTAAATGATCTCCTTTGCCTGCAGAACCGCATGCACGAGTCCCTTCACCTCTTCAACAGTATATGCAACCACAAGTTCTTCGCCGCCACCTCCATCATCCTCTTCCTCAACAAGAAGGACCTCTTTGAGGAGAAGATCAAGAAAGTTCACCTCAGCATCTGCTTCCCAGAGTATGATGGTGAGTGGGTCCCAGCCCTCCCCCAGGCCCTGGGAGCTGTGTGGTCCCAGTGCAGACACTGCCTCTCGGCTTGGGGTCTGCAGGATTCAAGTCAGGTCCCTGGAGACAGGAGCAGGGGAGAGGCCAGAGGTGGCCTTGGGAAGGTGTCTGCAGGGATTGAAATGGGATAAAATGCCTTTTTTTAAAAACAAAATGGTTTTGCCAGGTGCAGCTGCCACCCAGCCCTTTTCTTCCTCCTCCTCCTCCTCCTCTGGGAGGAAGCTCTCACATCTAGCTCTTCAAGCCAAACCCGAAGCATCCCCTGAACCTCACTCCGCTCTGCCCATCATCTCCCATGGGGGCAGCTCAACAGCAGCATTTCCTCCCTCTGCAGGTCCCAACACGTTTGAAGATGCAGGGAACTACATCAAGACCCAGTTCCTCGACCTCAACATGCGGAAGGACGTGAAGGAGATCTACAGCCACATGACCTGTGCCACAGACACGCAGAACGTCAAGTTCGTCTTTGACGCCGTCACGGATGTCATCATCAAAGAGAACCTCAAGGACTGTGGCCTCTTCTGAGCACCTGGCTGGCAGGTACCTGAGAAACTGTTCCTGAGCCACAAACAAAGGGCTGGGGAAGAGGAGGGGTGAGGATGTGGCAGAGCCACCTCCATCCACGGGCAGTAAACCGTGAGGTGGTTTCGGGGTGGCCTGGCAGTGCTGGGTTAACAGTTGGGCTTCATGATCCTAAAGGGTCTTTTCTAACCAGAACTATTCTGTGATCCTGCTCTGCAGGGTGGTGGGGCATGATTACCCCCAGGCTTTGCTTTCAAACAGGGTCTGGAAATCCCTGGAGCCAGTGAGGACCGGGAGGGTGGGCAGCATCCTCATGCAGAGCTCCAGTAGGGTTTGGTTCCCTTCCCCAGCTGCCTCCCAGAGTGGGGTGGGCTCAGGGTGGTTATGATTTTAAACTTGTTTTCATAGAATCCCAGACTGGTTTGGGTGGGAAGGGAACTTCAAAGGTCATCTAGTCCAACCCTCTGCAGCCAGCAGGGACATCTGCAACTAGAGCAGGTTGCTCACGGCCCCAAACAACCTGACCTGGGATGGTTCCAGGGATGGGACATCTCCCACCTCTCTGGGCAGCCTGGGCCAGGCTCTCACCACCCTCAGGGTGAAACATTTCTTCCTTCTCTCTAATCTCAATCTCCTCTTTTACTTTCAAACCATCAGCCCTTGTCCTGGCACAACAGGCCCTGCTGAAAAGCCTCTCCCCACCTTTCTGGCAGGCCCTTGAAGTGCTGAAAGGCTGCAGTGAGGTCTCCCCAGTTTTTCCAGACCACTTCACCTCCTCACATGGGGAGAGAGATGAAACCAGCAGAGCAGAGCCCAAATCCTGTACCTGGGCAAGCCCAAACCATTGTATCCCAGGGTTCCTGTTCCCACCACACAGCCCCTGGTGCTGTGTTGGTTCACAGCCCAGCCTGGAGTGGCTATTCCAGCCTTAGCTCCTGGGAACACCTTGAGCAGTACCCCCAGGAACACCACACCATGCTCTGCTCCACGTGGCCTTGCAGCTCATCACCATAAAGGTTTAATTAGGGTTTATAACCCTAATTCTCAGGCTGTGTTTGCCCTCTAGCCTGAGCAGTGCTGGAGATTCCTTCCCAATTCCCAAGCAGTTCCCAGTTCCTGGCTTCCACACTTGTTTTTCAGGCACCCTCCAGCACTTCCCTTAACAGAAAAGCATCAAAAAGCACAGGGCAGGGAGGTCCCCACAGGCTGCAGCAGTCCATGGGGTGCCAGCTTCTGCCTTGTGCTCTGAACAAAGCTGTTTTCAGAGCAGCCTTCGACTGAGGACCTGCTACTGGCATCAGGGAGCTCCAGAAGTGCCATGCCAGGGCAGCGGGCAGGGAGCTCTGCCTGCTCCCTGGGTACAGGCAGCAGCAGGAGGTGCTCAGCAAGGAGATAGGAAGTGCTGAGCTCCAGGGGTTCTGCTGCTGCTTGGCTCAGAACAATTAAGCTGATGATTAGTCAGAGGAAGCTGATCTAGTCTGAGGAAGAGGAGGCTCAAGGGAGAGCATCTTGCTCTCTACAGCTACCTGAAAAGAGGTTGGAGTCAGGTGGGGGTTGGGCTCTTCTCCCAGGTTACCAAAGATAGGACAAGAGGAAATGGCCTCAAGCTGCACCAGGGGAAGTTTAGGTTGGATGCTAGGAACAATTTCTCCCCTGAAAGAGTTGTTAGGCATTGGCTCAGGCTGCCCAGGGCAGTGGTGGAGTCACCAGCCCTGGAGGGGTTCAGTAAAGGTGGAGATATGGTGCTGAGGGCCATGGTCAGTGGCATGGGGGTGCTAGGCTGCTGGCTGGACTTGATGACCTCGGAGATCTCTTCCAACCCTCATGGTTCTGTGATGTCTCTGCCTGATTTTTCCCCGTGTCACCGAGCACGGTGCAAGGAACACTCCCATCTCCACAGCCACCCTTTGTGTTCCTTGCACTGTGCCAGCTCCCAGCACCACATCTGAAAGCCTTTAACCTCTCTTCCTTCCTTCCTTCCTTCCACTGCTAGGAGAGGACAGGACCTCAGTGTCACTTCACCGTTCTGCTGAGCAGAGCCAAACGGATTCACCACCACCACACACACGCCACCCACACCCCACTTTTTCTACGACCTGCCCAAGCAAGGCACCCCCTTTCCAGCCCACCCTAGGAAGGGGCTGACACTGAACTTCCTCATCCCTTTTGTGGCCATTTCCTCTTTTTTTTGTTGTTGTTGTTGGGGTTTTGTTTTCTTCCTTGGTTTGGTTTTGTTTCAAAGAAGGAAGCTCTGCTCTCTGTGATGCAGGAAAGGCAGCGCTGAGAGAGACCCGGAGGGGGTGGATCCCAAAGAGCAGGTGGTTCCCCAGGGCACCAGCCAGGAGAATATTGCTAGAGAGATTCAAACACTGAGCCATCACCTTCCCAGGCTGCTGTGGGCAGGGAGCAGAGCAGGGCCAGGCTCTTCTCCCTGCCTCTCCTTCTGCAGGCACTTTATTCCCTTTTATCAAAGCTGAATGAACCAAACCAGGAGCTCTTGGGGGAAGGGGGAGGTTGGGTCACCTCTGAGTCACCCCTGGGAACCAACCTGTCCTTTGACAGCAGAAATCAGGAGGTTCTTTGGAGCCCTAAGGCTTGAGTAGAGCCCAACTCCTGCCCCTGAGCAAGACCGAAGCTGTTCCACCTCAGGGTTCCTGTGGCCACTCCCGGTCCCCAGCGCCACCAGGCTGCGGCTGAGGGTGGCTGAGGGCCGGCAGGAGCAGCAGGGGCTGGGGGGAGGCAATGGCACCGACAGCAGAGGACAGAAGGGGCTGGAGAAAGAGGAAATGGCTACTCGGCAGATCGGGATTCTGCCGCCTGTGCTCGTCCCTGTTTGTAAATAACCCCACGCTGGGTCCTGTAGCCAGCTCCTCATCCCCCGCCCCGGTGAGCGCCCAGATCCCACCCCCGGCTTCCACCACCCCTAGGAACAACACAATAAAGGAACACGCATGACATGGATGTGTCTGGCTCTGTCTGCCTGTCTCTGTGTCTGTCTCTTCTCCCACCTCGGTTCCTCCAAGCTGTTCCCAAACGCCATTCCTGTGTCCCAGAGCTTGACCAAGGGATGCTTTAGATGCTTTTCCTTCATTCAGTACCCAAAGGGGGGCTACAGGATAGAGGGGGAGAGACTTTTCAGCTGGTCAGACTGCAACAGGGCAAGGGGGAATGGATACAAGCTGAAGGAGGGAGATTTAGACCAGAAATTAGAAGGGGGTTCCTTACCCAGAGGGTGTTGAGGCACTGGAACAGCTTGCCCAGAGAGGCTGTGGCTGCCCCATCCCTGGCAGTGTTCAAGGCCAGGCTGGATGTGGCCCTGGGCAACCTGGTAGCATCCCTGCCCACGGCAAGGGGGTTGGAACTGGATGATCTTTAAGGTCCCTTCCAACCTGGGCCATTCCACACTCAGATCTCCCACCAAAATCAACTGGTGACCCATGTAGGGCCAGCACTGTCCTCCTGGACACCCAGTGGGGATGAGGCACTGGTGCCAGGTGCCATCAGGCCACCACCAGCTGTAAAACCTCCCCAGGTAAAGCATCCTGGGTGAGATAAAGCTCAGCCCTTGCAAGGCCAGGGCTTAATGCCAGCTCCAGCATCAGTCAGGGAGCAGTGAGCTGTGGCCATCCCATTCCTGGGGAGGTTTCCATGGATTTGGTTCAAGTGGAAGTTATCCCAAGCTGTAGCAAAGCCTCACTGCTGGCTGGAAGGGAATTACTTGTCAGGCTCTTGGTAGAGCTGAAGGTGTTTCTGGAACCTTTCCCAAACAGAAAGCAGCTCTTTGGGGCTGTTGAGCAGAGCTGCATGGGAGTCCCACAAGCACCCCTGATGTATTTCACTCTGTTTTTGTCTTCAGAGCAGGTTCCACCTCCATCACCTGAGTGCAGCTGGAGCAGTCATTTTCCCACCAGGTTCAAAAGAGGCAGCAAGACTCAGGCTATAAATAAGGCTATAAATAAGCTGTAAACTGCAGTAATCTCAACAGCTGCTGTGTCCTGGCAGTGCCAGCAGAGCTTGAGCAGAACTGCCTGCACCAAGAGCAACAGGGGTGTCACCAGGGCTCAGTGGTGAGACCAGTTCTGGTCAATGTCTTTATTTTACCCATGACCAGGAGACTGAAGGAACCTTCAGCCAGTTTGCAGGCACCAGTTTGGGTGGAAGTGTTGATCTGCTGGAGGATAGGAAGGATCTACAGAGGGATCTAGCCAGGCTTGGGGCAGAGTGGCTGGAAAGTGCCAGAGGAAAAGGACCTGAGGGAGTTGGCTAACAGCAGCTGGAGATGAGGCAGCAGAGTGCCCAGGTGGGCAAGAGCATCCTGGCTTGGATCAGCACTAGTGTGGCAGCAGGGCTAGGGCAGGGATTGGCCTCCTGGGCTGGGCACTGGGGAAGCCACAGCTCCAATCCTGGGTGCAGTTTTGGGCTCCTCACTCCCAGAAGGACACTGAGGTGCTGGAGTGTGTCCAGAGAAGGGCAAGGAAGGTGGGGAAGGGTCTAGAGCACAAGGAGCAGCTGAGGGAACTGGGCTTGGTTAGCCTGGAGAAGAGGAGGCTCAGGGGAGACCTTCTGACTCTCTGCAGCTCCCTGAGAGGAGGCTGGAGCCAGGTGGGGGTTGGGCTCTTCTCCCAAGGAACAAGTGAGAGGATGAGAGGAAACAGCCTCAAGTTGTGCCAGGGGAGGTTCAGGTTGGACATGAGGAACAATTTCTTCCCCCAAAGGGTTGTCAAGGCCTGGCCCAGGCTGCCCAGGACAGTGGTAGAGTCACCTGCATGGGACATGACTTAGTGGTGACCTGGCAGTGCTGGTTCAAGGCTGAGACTTGCTGATCTTCCAGATCTCTTCCAACCTCAAGCATTCCAGGATGACATGAGGAAGATCCCTGCCCCCCTAGTGACACCATTTCCCAGGGAAGCTTTTCCCTTCCTTCTCCAGAAAGCTTGAGAACAAAGTCAAGGAAAGGCTAAACTCTTTACTCACCATTTTAATACTGCCAACAACTAGAACAGATGGGAACTGTACACATGACAGACTGGGGCTGAGAGTCTCACTGCAAAGGTTCAGCAAAGGAATGTCTGGGCTGGCTAGGAACATCACTACACTAAGAACATGGCAAGGGGAGTTTGGCACCACATATACAAAGTAAAAGGCATGCTCATCAGTACAGCTCAGGAGGCTCTGGAGAGAAAAGGCCATGGGAAATGCAGAAGGAGGTGCACCCATCACTAAGCTGCCCACCCAAGGCCACCCAGGGGTCCAAGGGGTTGGCTGAGTAGCTCTGCAGCAGCATTTCCCAGCCAGGCTGGAGCTCCCCCTGCACCCCTCCAGCAGCCCCAGCTCACCACAAAGCTTTGTGCTGACAGCTCAGTGTGAGCCTCACCCCTCACTGTCAGCTAACAGCACTCCTCCTGCTGCTGAAGCTTCTTCCCAAAGCCTCCCAGGAGCAGGACAGGAACCAAGGACAGGCCAGAGAAAGCTGAAGCTATTGCCAGAAGAGCTCTAAGGATCCTTGAAGGAGTTGCAGAAATAGGAAATCCTGACCACACCAAGTGTTAAAAACAAAGAGTTCCTGCTAAGAGGACACTTTCTGCATGATCTGGTCACAGGTGCATAGTTCAGTGATTGGTTGTTGTTGCTCTTTGCTTGGTTTTTATTCTCTTTCAAACAAGGTTTGTTTTGCAAATCAGGACATAAAATTTAGTCAAGTTATTGTTTTCTGGGTGGAAAAATGAAACCAAACCAACCCCAAGCCTAACCCCAACCTTAAAACCAGCCTAGAAGGTGGCTTGTTAACCAAAGAGAGAGAGAGAGAGAGAGAAAGCTACATATTGAAGGTCTGGAATCCAGCACCTCAACTTCCCAACAGCTGTACACAGCGGAGGTGACACCACCCAAGGAGAGGCTGGGAGGAGCTCAGGCACACCCAGGGGTTTCTTCCACCTTGCCCTAACCTCACCATCCCAGCTATCAAGAAAAAAAGGTCCCTAAGAGAGAAGATTGTGCTAAAGAATGCAACGGTTTCTGCATGCTGCTGTCGTCCTCCTGCTCCTCCTCCTCCTGCTGCTGCTCGCAGCTGGCCCCAGCCAGGAGTCTGCTCCTCAAAACACCGCAGCCGAGAAACTGCCGAGGGAAGGGAGGGAGGGAGGGAGGAAGGGAGGGAGGGAAAAGAGCAGCGTTAACGAGGGGCTGGAGGCTAAGCCGAGCTGGGGGCAGGGCTCCACCCCTTCCTCGGGCCGTACCTCCCTCCGGCAGCCCCTGCTCAGTACAGCCCGCACTCCTTCAGGTTGTTCTTGATGATGACATCCGTGACGGCGTCGAAGACGAACTGCACGTTCTTGGTGTCGGTGGCGCAGGTGAAGTGTGTGTAGATCTCCTTGGTGTCTTTCCTCCGGTTCAGGTCTTCAAACTGACACTGGATGTAGGCAGCTGCCTCCTCGTACGTGTTGGAGCCTGAAAAAGAGAAGATCCCTTCCTCTGGCCAGCAGTTCACAGCACAAAGATCTCTTAAGTACAGATTTAAGCTGCTTGGAACCATCTGCCTTATCCAGCTCCAAATCCAAATCCACCAGTAACCCCTTCTGGGAGATCTCAAGTCTATTCCCAGCTGCTGGGCACTGACCTTGGACAAGTCACTCACTCCTGCAGCTCAGCAGCTGCTCCCTGCTCTGGAGATCACTGGGAGGGAACATCATGTGCTGCTACAGCAACCCCAGACCCCAGCATGCTGGGGGCTGGCAGGGACCTCTGGGATCAGCCACACCAACCCCCTGCTCCAGCAGGGACACCCACAACAGCTTGCCCAGGGTCACCTCCAGCTGCCTTGGCAATCTCTCCACACAAGGAGACTCCACAGCCTCTCTGCAAAGCCTGGGCCAGGGCTCCAACACCCTCACAACAAACAACTTTCTCCTCCTGCTCAGCTGCAACCTCCTGGGTTGCAATTTGTGCCCAGTGCCCCTTGGCCTGGCCCTGGGCATCACTGAGCAGAGTCTGGCCCCAGCCTCTTGCCCCCAGCCTTCAGCTCTTGCTCAGCACTGAGCAGCTCCCCTCTGGGGCTGCTCTTCTCCAGGCTAAGCAGCCCCAAGGCTCTCAGCCTTTCCTCCTGCCAGAGATGCTCCAGTGCCCTCAGCATCTCCCTATCCTCTGCTGGCCTCTCTCCAGTAGTTCCTTGTCTGTCTGGAACTGGGAAGCCCAGAACAGGACCCAGGACTCCAGATGTGACCTGAATTAGAGCAGAGCAGTCAAACACAGACCCTAGGGTGGACAAGAGCCATGCCCAGGATATGGACAAGCTTCCCAGCCTCTGAAATGGAAGTCAGATGGCAGTTCTGCACCAGTAACAAGGGGACAATGGGGAGTGACCCTGATTTACTGGATCCCAACCCTTTGTTATTCCCACTCCAGGCCACAAAACACACACACAAAGGCTCTGCTGAACCACAGCCACCCATGACCACATCTCTTCCCAGAAAATGAGCCATCAGCTAACTGGGCAGCCCCAAGAAGCTGCCCAAGAGCCAGCATTCAAGGAATGGGGAAAAAGATAAGGTCTGAAGTTCTCCTGAACTGCAAAGGCTTTGGCTGACTCACTCCTGGCCCTTGCAACACCAGCCAAAGGCAGGTCCCTGTGCCCAGCCTCACCAGTGTACTCAGGGTAGCAGATGGTTAGTGGGCTCTTCTTAATCTTCTCCTCAAACAGGTCCTTCTTGTTCAGGAAGAGGATGATGGATGTGTCTGTGAACCACTTGTTGTTGCAGATGCTGTCAAACAGTTTCATGCTCTCGTGCATCCGGTTCTGGGGGGGGAAACAGAGGGGTGGGAGCACAGCAGAGCCACTGGAGGGGACAGACAGCTTCACTCAGAAGGCTGAGTGCCACTGCCACATCCTCACTCTCACTCCTTCAGCAAGAGCATGTGGACAAACCCTGAGCAGGGCTCAGGTAGCTTCTTCTCCCCCTGGACATGGCTGCTGCCCACAGAGGTGCTCGTGCCTGGGGACCAGGCTGGGAGAAGGTGAGGCACCTCCCTGCAGGAAAAGCTCATTCCTCACCTCCTCCAGTTCCTGGGGCAAGATCCTGCTGCAAGGAAGAGCTCACCTCCAGAGCCATGACAGGAGGAGGAAGGCAGAGAGATGCCCACCCATGATTCCACCTCCCCTCCCAGAGCCCCTCCAGGACATGCCGCCTCCTCCTCCTCAGCCAGGAGCAGGTCATAGCCACTGTGACACCCCTCCCCTGCCCTCCCAGAGCTCAGCCCCACCCCAGGACATACCATCTCCTCATCCTCAGCCAGGACCAGGTCATAGTCACTGAGGGCCACACAGAAGATGATGGCTGTCACCCCCTCGAAGCAGTGGATCCACTTCTTGCGCTCCGACCGCTGCCCTCCCACATCAAACATCCTGGGGGAGGCAGAAGCAGCTCAGCAGCTGGGGACACCACCCTGCCCTGCCCCCACACTGCTGCCAGGGGATGGAAGAGGCTCTAAGCACCTTCAGACAAGCAGGCTTCAGGGGGAAACACATCCAGAGCCTTCCAGCAGCAAGGCCAGCAGCCCTGAGCCCTCCCTTTCTCAGGAGAGTGATTTTGGGAGCAGAACTCTTCTGTTTCAGAGCAGTTTCCAGCAGGAAGGAGGAGATATTACCTCCATCCCTCTCCAGGAGCCTGCTGATTCACCAGGCCATGCTTATTTGGTTCTCTGACTCCTATTTCCTTAGCAACAACCCATTTGCTTGAGTGGACTCCACACTCCTGCTCACAGGCAGCTCTTCCAGCTCACTGCCACTGCAGCTGAGCAGGGTTATCTGGAGCACACACCCCCTCCCCTGCCTGGGTGCTGCTGCTGGGACCCAGGCACAACATCCATGGGCTTAGGAAATGCTTTCCTGCCTTAAATCAGCTGTGAGCTCCTGAAGCTGAAAGGCTGCAGAGCTCCTGCAGGGCTCTGAGAGAGTTCCTCTCTCCAAACCAAGATGCCACCAGGGTCTTGGCCAACTGAGTGCTCTGCTGACTGCAATGGATGTTCTGATGAGCTAGGGCTTAATTAAATCAAGCCACAGCAAAGAAGTCAATATCTGAGAGCTATGGAAATCATAAGCATTGATTTGTTATCAGAGCAAAGGGGCAGGCAGGAGAGGAAGTGCCCAAGGTGGGCCAAGAGCAAGGTGATTGAATGGTGCCAGACAGTGCTGCTCAGCCAAGTCCCATCCTCTCTTTAACCTAAGCTGTCCCCAGGGACCATGGGAGGAAGATGGGAATCTCTGGGAGGACACAGGCAGACACCCAGCCCCTGTCAGCTGCCATGACTCTGCTGTCAGCATCCCTGAGAGCTCATCCAAATTCCAGTCACAGCTCCACTCTGGCTGCCTCAGCCCCTGATGAATGTCTGAGAGCTAACATCAAGGCTCAGGCAGGGTTAGGATCTATTAATGCTTCCCTTTGTGGAGCAAGTCCCTGTGTGTCCCAGGCTCTGCAGATGATCAATGGCTCCAGGGCAAAGCCATTCCTCCCCTGGGCACCAGGCCTGGCTGTGCTGAGCTAGGGTGAGGGTGATGAAAAGGAACCTGCTGGGAGCTCCTCCAGCTCCCTCTGCCACCAGCCAGATGGGAGGAGGTTCTGGAGCCCCCCAGGCTGCAGCTGGAGATGCTAATCCCCACAGAGCAGGATGGAAGCCAAGGGTTTGGGGTTCTCTGGGCCCTGGATGAGGCATGTCAGGAGCTCAGTGGTGCAAAGGGTGGAGGCATTCTTGTCAGCAGAGGCTGTAAGTGAAGGCAGTGCAGAAGGCAGAGCTACTGCTCTCCCCAAGAAGCCAATCCCATGTTAGAAGCAACACCTGGGGGTTGCTACAGCTCCAGCTCTCTCAAACACAAGCTAAAGAGAAGCAAACAAAAGCTGTCTACAGGCTCTGAGCAACAACCACTTGAGAACATCACCACAGACAAAGGAACTCCCAAATCCAGAGCTGCTGCCTTCTCCTTGATCCCCATCCCAGATGGCAATGCCCAACCCATGGGGCTCCAGGCTGTCTGCTGGGGTCTGAAGTGAGGAACTGCTCATGAGAGGATGAAGAGCAAGGAGAAGGAGGAGGAGGAGAAGGAGGAAGAGAGCTACACTGCAGGCTAGCAGCCACTACTGAGGTTAGAGGGAGCTCAGTTAGTGATACATAAAGGGACACTGCCAAGGCCAGGCTGGACACCAGAGCCCTGCAGGGACAGAACTGAGGGCAGAAGGGCCAGGCCAGTGCCACCACCCTCTGGGGTGTCAGCCCCAGCACATGTCCTGCTCCACAGCCAGGGGCAGTGAGCACAGGCTGTGGGGAACCCATGCAGGTGTGACAGTGGGGAGAGCTCTGAGCTCCCCCTGCTGAGGAAAGGGTTAAATCCAAACACAAACCCCAGCAGCCAGTGTCCTTTTTAGTATTTGGGTTTGCTCCTGAACACAAGCAGGCAGTACCTGTGGCTGTGATCCCACCACAAAAGCAGCTGGAAAGAACAGAAGAAGGCAAATCAAAGTCAACCCAAGCTCTGCAGGGAGCACTGCCAGCAGAGAGGGAGAGAACAGGGGCAGGGGGACAGGCAAAGAGGGCAAGAGACTTGCCACCAGCACCAGCACCTCCAGGAGCAGGAGGAGAGTTACAGAGGGCAAGGAACTTGCCACCAGCACCTCCAGGAGCAGGAGGAGAGGCAAACAAGGCAAGACACTTGCCACCACCACCTCCAGCAGCAGGAGGGCACTTAGAGAGGGCAAGTTGCTTGCCACCACCACCAGGAGCAGGAGGAGAGGTAAAGAAGGCAAGAGACTTGCCACCAGCACCTCCAGCAGCAGGAGGATAGTTACAGAGGGCAAGAGACTTGCCACCACCACCTCCAGGAGCAGGAGGACACTTTAGAGGGCAAGAGACTTGCCACCAGCACCCCCAGAAGCAGGAGGAGAGTTACAGAGGGCAAGACACTTGCCACCTCCAGGAGCAGGAGGACACTTAGAGAGGGCAAGACACTTGCCACCAGCACCCCCAGGAGCAGGAGGAGAGGCAAAGAGGGCAAGACACTTGCCACCAGCACCTCCAGGAGCAGGAGGACACTTTAGAGGGCAAGAGACTTGCCACCAGCACCTCCAGCAGCAGGAGGAGAGTTACAGAGGGCAAGATGCTTGCCACCACCACCACCTCCAGCAGCAGGAGGAGAGTCACAGAGGCCAAAAGACTTGGCAGCCCAGGGCTGGGACCTGCCAGCAGCACCAGTGCAGCCCCCTGGGCCCAGCAGTGCCCTCCCTTACTTGAAGTAGAGGTCCTTGAAGGTGAAGTGAGTCTCCACGATGCCAGTGGTCTTCACCCTGGTGCGCAGCACGTCCTGCTGGGTGGGGATGTAGCTTGGCTGGGAGATTCTGTCCAAGTCATTCAGGTAACTAGACCACAAGAGACAAGACAAGAGCAGCTTTTTTTAGCCTGCCTGCTCCCCATGAATCTTTAATAAACTGCAGGAAAAAGAATTGGATTCAGAGAGAGAGCTCAGCAGGCAGTGCAACCTCCCCCTGGGCCTATCCCAGAGCTGAGCTGGGCTGGGTTTTCTTCTACCCCCTCCCCAGCTGACCTTGCAGTGTGTGCTGGGGACAGCTCTGCTAGCTAGGGGAGGGAAGCCTGATCAGAAGGCAGCATGAGAAGTTCTGCTGATGCAGAAGCCATGCCAAGACTGCTATCTCTTGGGGCAATTCAAAGGAGCCAAGGTCTTTCACATCAAAGCACAAGGCAATAAATCCAGTGACTCACTTTGAAAGGGCAAAGAGGAGGGGGGGGTGAAGCAAGAGGAAAGAATTAAGCAGCAGGAACTACCTCTAAGAGCAGGGAGATTCCTTCCCCTCCTCTAGCAGGAGCAGACACAGTGCTCCCAGCTCCCCAGAGCACAGCTCAGTGGCTCCATGGAGACCCCAAGCAGCTCCAGCTCCAGCAGATGGATTCCCTGGGAGGTTTGGCTCCTGGCTACAGAACCAAGTGGTTTACAGCATTGCCAGCAGCAGCAGAAATCCTGCTCCAAGGCAGCAACCCCCCTGAGCTCCAGCCAGCAACACCTTGGAGCTCTCTGTTCCTGGAGGGCTTTAAAGAATCTCTAGATGTGGTGCTGAGGGCCACGGCTCAGTGGCAGGGGGGTGAGAGGCTGATGGTTGCACTTGATGGGCTTAGAGGTCTCTTCCAGCCTTCATGGTTCTGTGATCCCTGTGATCCAGGGGCAGGTAATGGCCTCCTGCTGCAGCAGAGATGAGGATTGCTCCAGCTCTGCCAGGAAGGCACTGGCCATGTTTATCAGGAGCAGTTCTGAATCACAGAGTGTTAGGAGCTGGAAGGGACCTGGAAAGATCATCTAGTCCAACCTCCCTGCCACAGCAGGATTCCCTAGACCAGGTCACACAGAAGCATGTCCAGATGGGTTTGGAATCTCTGCAGAGCAGGAGACTCCCCAACCTCTCTGGGCAGTCTGTGCCAGGGCTCTGGCACCTCAACTGGGAAAACATTTGGTCTTGTGTTCACATGGAACCTCCTGTGCTTCAGCTTACAGCTATTGCCCCTTGTCCTGTCACTGGGCTTCACTGAGAAGAGCCTGACCCCATCCTCCTGACACACACCCTTCACATATTTAAAAGCAGAGATGAGGTCACCCCTTAGCCTCCTCTTCTCCAAGCTAAAGAGACCCAGCTCCCTCAGCCTTTCCTCAGAAGGAAGATGTTCCAGCCCCTTCAGCATCTTTGTGGCTCTGTGCTGGACTCTTTCCAGCAGTTCCCTATCCTTCTGAAACTGAGGGGCCCAGAACTGGACACAATATTCCAGATGTGGCCTCCCCAGGGTAGAGTAAAGGGGGAGAAGAACCTCTCTTGACCTACTGACCACACCCCTTCTAATCCAGCCCAGAATCCCACTGGCCTCCTGGCCACAAGAGCACACTGCTGGCTCATGCTCATCCTCCCATCCACCAGGACACCCACATCCCTTTCCCCTTCACTGCTCTCCAACAGCTCAGCCCCCAGCCTCTACAGATCCATGGGGTTGGTCTTTCCCAGGTGCAGAACTCCACACCTGCCCTTGCTGAATTCCACTCAGTGTCTCCCTGCCCAACTCCCCTGTGTGACTGAGAGATCTGAGTGGCACCGAGGGCTCTGTGCTGCTGTAGCAAACCCTGCCCTCCAGCCAAGCACTGCTAGCTCAGATCCCTTGTCAGCCAGGGGTTGCTCCTTCCATGGCCCCAAAAGCTGTGCAAGTGACATCAACTGCCACTTCCCTTTGGCACCAACCAACATCTCATCACCCCCACAGCTCCCCTGAGACCTTCTCAGTCTCTGCAACTCCCTGAGAGGAGGCTGGAGCCAGGTGGGGCTTGGGCTCTTCTCCCAAGGAACAAGGGAGGAAACAGCCTCAAGTTGCACCAGGGGAGCTTCAGGTTGGCCATGAGGAACAATTTCTGCCCCAAAAGGCTTGTCAAACCCTGGCCCAGGCTGCCCAGGGCAGTGCTGGAGTCACCATCCCTGAAGGGACTGGAAAGCCCTGGAGCTGTGGTGCTGAGGGCTGTGGTTTAGTGGTGCCCTGGCAGTGCTGGGTTAATGATCAGACTCCACCTGAAAGGTCTTTTCCAACCTAAATCATCTGATGATTCTCTGAACATCCCCCTCCTCCCTCAGCCTCTCCCCTGGCCAGAGCTGCCAGCACACTTGCAGAGCACTGACCTATTTCCCAAGCCCCAGCAGAATCCAGTTTACCTGCAGCCTCCTGCCTGAGCTCAGCCCAGTGCCCCAGGGCTGCTCTGCAAGGAGCTGGGATCTGTGAGTGGGTTCAGCCCAGAAACAGCCAACTCTTCTCCTTTGCAGTGGGCTAACAGCTTTGGGAATTGCTCCTGGACCCAAAACACACAATCTAAAGCTTCCACTGGGGCCTGGCTTTAGTTTCAGCTCAGTAGAAACAGACTTTGGGAGATAGTTACCCTTCTCAGGCTTCTGCTCAGAAATAACTCTGCTGAGGAAACAACACACCCAGGTTTCCACACACACACCCCCCTTTCTCTTCCCTAGCAGCAGGAGCTGATGGTGGAGATGGTTCAGAGGCTGCTGCAGTGCCTCCTGACAGCCTGGCTCAGCTGTGGGGCAGGGAGCCACCCTGCAGTGCTGAGCTGAACCACAGACAAGCTGAAGCTGGAGATCTGCTCCTCACTGCCAGCTTCCAGCACTAGAAGGTAGGGCAGGGAAAGTGGTGGCATTGCCAGGGAGGAGGGAATGGAGCTGGGCAAGTCCAACCAAGCAGACTGCAGAGTGCCAGGGGCAGCTGAGGCAGGAGCAGGAGCTGTGTCAGATCAAGTGGTGCTCTGCTGCCAGCTGCCTGCAGAAACACTGTGTGCCAGACTGATGCAGGGAGACTCAACAGCAAACCCCAGCTGCCCAAGCACAGGTGCACAGCCTCCTGCAGACACCCTCAGAACCCCAGAATCCAGCCTGGTGGGGGTTGGAAGGGACCTCTGGGGATCAGCCAGCCCAACCCCCTGCTCCAGCAGGGACACCCACAACAGCTTGCCCAGGGTCACCTCCAGCTGCCTTGGCAATCTCTCCACACAGACTCCACAGCCTCTCTGGGCAGCCTGGGCCAGGGCTCTGCACCCTCACACCAAACAAGCTTCTCCTCCTCCTCAGCTGGAACCTCCTGGCTTCCAGTTGGTGCCCAGTGCCCCTTGGCCTGGCCCTGGGCACCACTGAGCAGAGTCTGGCCCCAGCCTCTTGCCCCCAGCCTTCAGCTCTTGCTCAGCATTCAGCAGCTCCCCTTTGGGGCTGCTCTTCTCCAGGCTCAGCAGCCCCAGGGCTCTCAGCCTTTCCTCCTGCCACAGATGCTCCAGTGCCCTCAGCATCTTCCTAGCCTCTGCTGGACTCTCTCCAGTAGTTCCTTGTCTGTCTGGAACTGGGGAGCCCAGAACAGGACCCAGGACTCCAGCTGTGGCCTTCCCAAGGGCAGAGCAGAGGGGAAGGAGAACCCTACTGGAGGCAGAGGTGGCAGCTGTGCCCACCCAACACAGCAGGCTGCTGAGCCCAGCCCTGCAGCCTGCCCCTTGCTCCTCTCTACCACACACAGATCTAGCAGCACTTGGCTGCTTCTGTTTCCAACTGGAAAAGCACAGTCTGAGACTCACAGCTCTGAGCAGCTCAGAACCCCCAGCCTGGCACAGTGTCTGGAAGCTTAAAGCCATCCCTGACAAGGACTGTTTTGGGAAGGCAGAGCACACACCTCCTGCCTCTCTCCCTGCAGCCCACACAGCTCCAGTCCCTTCTGCCACTCTCCTGCCTCACCAAGCAGCTTCCTTCCTCCTCCTAGGCTGCAACACTCACTCCCCAGCCTGGATCCTTCTGTTTACAGAGCCAGCTATTGCTCACACCTCACCCCACCTTGCAGAAAACCACTCCTGGTTTGGTTTCCTTCTTTTATTCTCACCCTTCAAATGAGGACTCAAGTCCAAAAGGCTGCCCAAGAGTTCCCAGTGTAGCTTGGGTTTGTCTCAGGGACCCTCCAGCCCTTCCCAGGAGGTGCTGGCTCAGCACCTGCTTCTGCAAGGATATGTGGTTTGAGTCTGATCATCAAAGCTACCAGCTGCAGGGGTGTCCTGTCTCACACTCACACTGCCCCAAGGAACCCTGGCTGAAAAGGAGAGCTTTCAGGTGCTGAAGATAACAGAATCCAGCATGGTGAGGGCTGGAAGGGAGCTCTGGGGATCAGCCAGCCCAACCCCCTGCTGCAACAGGGCACCCACAGCAGCTTGCCCAGGGTCACCTCCAGCTGCCTGGGGAATCTCTCCACACAAGGAGACTCCACAGCCTCTCTGGGCATTCTGGGCCAGGGCTCCAACACCCTCACAACAAACAACTTTCTCCTCCTGCTCAGCTGGAACCTCCTGGCTTCCAGTTGGTGCCCAGTGCCCCTTGGCCTGGCCCTGGGCACCACTGAGCAGAGTCTGGCCCCAGCCTCTTGCCCCCAGCCTTCAGCTCTTGCTCAGCATTGAGCAGCTCCCCTCTGGGGCTGCTCTTCTCCAGGCTCAACAGCCCCAGGGCTCTCAGCCTTTCTCCATCAGAAAGATGCTTCAGTCTCCTCCTCATCTTTGCAGCCTGGACAGAGGAGAGTTCCCCTCCTCCACATCAACCCTGCCATGGTATTTTCCTAACAATTCAGTCATGTTTCCTCTGAGCTCTGGAAAGAATTCTCTGCAGGCCAAAAAAGGCTCTGAAAGCTCCAGAAGAGTCACACAAAGCATTTCTTATGAAGGGCCTGGGGAGGAGGGGCTGGCACCAGCACACCCCAAGGCAGCACAGCAAACAAAAGCTGAGCAGAGAGAGGGCAGAGAGATGCAGGTCTGGTAGCCAGGTGGGCTGGGATCTGCAGCCACCCAACAGCAGCCTTTCCAGAAACATGATCAGAAGCCCCTGGGCCAGGCTGGGGATGCAGAGGGTTCCCTGGGCAGACTGGGGATGCAGAGGGTTCCCTGGGCCAGGCTGGGGGTGCAAAGGGTTCCCTGGGCCAGGCTGGGGATGCAGACGGTTCCCTGGGCCAGGCTGGGGGTGCAGAGGGTTCCCTGGGCCAGGCTGAGGTGCAGAGGGTTCCCTGGGCCAGGCTGGGGATGCAGGGGGTTCCCTGGGCCAGGCTGGGGGTGCAAAGGGTTCCCTGGGCCAGGCTGGGGATGCAGAGGGTTCCCTGGGCCAGGCTGGGGATGCAGGGGGTTCCCTGGGCCAGGCTGGGGGTGCAAAGGGTTCCCTGGGCCAGGCTGGGGATGCAGAGGGTTCCCTGGGCCAGGCTGGGGGTGCAGAGGGTTCCCTGGGCCAGGCTGGGGATGCAGAGGGTTTGCTCTCCCTGCCCTGGCTCCCAGCTCATGCAGAATTCAGCATCTCCAGGTGGTTTCTGCTGCAGCAAGAAGACAACAGGAGAGGAGCTGGTGATGTCTAAGGAATGTGTTTCTGCTGCCCAGGTCTGCTCCTCCCTCCTCTCCTGCTGAGCTGGATTTTGGCAGCAGAGCAGATGTCAGAGCAGGCTCTGCAAAAGGAGGGAGTTTTGGGGAGGACTCTAACCACTTTGGGGCAGCCAGGACAGAGCCAGGGATGAAACAGCTCACTTCAAACACTGGAGCTGTGACCCCAAGGTGCTGCTGCTCAGGAGGAGTCCCAAGAAAGCAGGAGGAGGAAGATGCTCTGTGAGCCAGGGCTTGAAAGCAAAGAGAGTTTGGCTCAGCATCACCTTAGGGAACCCAGGAAAACACTTGCCACTGGGGACAAGGCAGGAGATGGCAGGACAGAAGCTGGCTGATGGAGCCCTGGTGGCTGCAGGAGCTTTGAGGGAAACCAGCAAGAGCAGCAGCTAAAATATCTGAAAGCTTCATCTGCTTGGTGACAGCTCCCAGCACCTGCAGAGGTGGCCAAGGCAGCCCACAGCCTCAGCACCCACAGCTCCACAGCTCCCCACAGCCTGCTGGGCTTTCTGTGCTTGTTTCACCCAAAGGTCTGAGGAGCAGCTCAGGGGCTCATGGCAAAGGGAAAGGGAACTTGCACTGAGCAGGAGAGGAGAGTGGTGGCTGGAGAGGTGCTAGCAGAGAAGATGCTGAGTGGTTACACAAGTCCTAGAACATCCAGTTTAGACCAAGAGCTACTCAGGTGGCCAAGGTGGCCAAGAGCATCCTGGCTTGGATCAGCACTAGGGTAGCAGCAGGGCTAGGGTAGGGATTGGCCTCCTGGGCTGGCACTGGGGAGGACACAGCTCCAATCCTGGGCTCAGTTTTGGGCTCCTCACTCCCAGAAGGACACTGAGGTGCTGGAGTGTGGCCAGAGAAGGGCAAGGAGGGTGGAGAAGGGTCTGGAGCACAAGTGTTGTGAGGAGCAGCTGAGGGAACTGGGCTTGGTTAGCCTGGAGAAGAGGAGGCTCAGGGGAGACCTCCTCACTCTCTGCAGCTCCCTGAGAGGAGGCTGGAGCCAGGGTGTGGGTTGGGCTCTTCTCCTGGGTTACCAGCAATAGGATAAGAGGAGAAAGTTGTTTGTTGTGAGGGTGTTGGAGCCCTGGCCCAGGCTGCCCAGAGAGGCTGTGGAGTCTCCTTGTGTGGAGAGATTGCCAAGGCAGCTGGAGGTGACCCTGGGCAAGCTGCTGTGGGTGCCCTGCTGGAGCAGGGGGTTGGGCTGGGTGACCCCCAGAGCTCCCTTCCAGCCCCAACCATGCTGGGATCTGGGATTCTGTTTTGTATTTCAAAATCAATCAATCAATCAATCAATCAATCAGCAGCAAGCATGGAAACCCCTGGGATCCCAGCACAGATCACTTGGATTAGTGCCACCACTGGTTCTTTTTGGGTCCTTATCCCTGCCTGTGGTGTGTGGGTCACAACACATCATCATTCTGGTTGCTCCTCCCTGCCAGGCAGCTCAGTGCTGGGCAGGAGCCATCCCCAGCCCAGGGAAAGTGCTTGGCAAGGCAGGAAGCAGCAGGGAGCAAAGCTTGGGGAACAATGTGCTGTTGCCCTGCAAACCCTGGCTCTCTGCCCCAGAACTCTCACTCTTGATGCCACCTCATGTCCCCAAGCACTCATTCATCTGTTTCCTCTTTTGTTTCCTCCCATTCTGGCTGTCTCAGCAGAGGCCTGGAGCTCTGATGTGAAGCAAGGAGCAGCACAGGGCTGGAGATACAGCAGAGGCCTGAATCCCAGGTGGAAAAGCAGTCCCCTGGGGCACACACTGAAGGGCTGCTAGCCCTGGAGCTTCAGTCCCAGGGGCAGGAGACACTGGAAGGAGCAGGGAAGTGAAATTCCAGCAGAGCTGGGCACAAAGGTCCCAGCCCATGTGGCCACCACTGCAGAGAGGACTGAGAGACATTCACCACTGCAGCATGGGCAAGGGAGCTGTAAGGGGAACAGCTGGTGACCATGAAACCATGGAATGGTTTAGGGTAAAGACCTTTAACAGCACCCAGCACTGCCAGCTCACCCCCAAACCACAGCCCTCAGCACCACAGCTCCAGGGCTTCTCCATCCCTGCAGGGATAGTGACTCCACCACTGCCCTGGGCAGCCTGGGCCAGGCCTTGACAAGCCTTTTGGGGCAGAAATTGTTCCTCATGGCCAACCTGAAGCTCCCCTGCTGCAACCTGAGGCTCTTATTCTCATCCTATTGCTTGTTCCTTGGAGGAAACACCAACCCCCACCTGGCTCCAGCCTCCTCTCAGGGAGCTGCAGGTAAGGCAGGTGAGGAGCCAAGTGCTGAGCAGAGAGGGGAACAAACATTGCCTGGCTGCTGCTTCTGTAGCTGGTGAAGAAGAAAACAGGTTTTTAACTGCCTGGTGCTGCTCTGCCCTTAAGGAAGCCACTGAGAGTGTTTCCTAAGTGCTGGGTTGCTGAGCTACCAGCTCAAAACAAAGCTGCTGTGCTGCAACTTCCTGGGGCCTCAGGACAGGAAGCAAAAGTCTCTCATCAGAAGAACACCCCATGGCTCATCTCTGGGCTCAGATCTCTCTGCCATCTGGGTCTGACAGCAGCTGTGCCCACACAGACCAGGAACTGGGCATGAGTGGGCTGGAGATATCCAGAACTGGAATAACCCTTCCCAAATCCAGTCTCTGGGCTCCCAGTAAAGCAAATTAACACCCAGTCCCCCCCAGCCTGCCCCACCTGAGCCCTTTCTGCCCTCTTTTCACCAGCTTTCATCCCCCTCTTCAGCCCAAGAGGACATCAAGATCACAAAGCCAAGGTTCCCAGTCTTTAGCCTCCTCCACTCAGCCACTTATGCTTCCTGCCCTGGATCCTCTGCTCAAGAAAGCCTTAAGCTTCCCTTCTCCTCTCCACATCTTGTCATTAATGATTCCCTCATTCCTCCTCCTCCTCCTCTAGCCTTTTTTTTCCTCCCCCTGAAGCTGCAGATTGCTCCTTGCAGGCTGTGAAGGCAAAGAGAAACCTGAGGAAGCCTCTTGCCATCTCCCTGCCCTTGATCTGAGCTCCCCAGAGCTGCCAAGGTGCCAGGCACAAAGTCAGCAAACTCTTCCTCCAAGCTCTGCACAGAAGCAGCCTGCAGGCAGCTGAGCTCTGCCACATCCCAGCACTTCCAAAAGGCTTCAAACTGGGCTAAGTGGAGCTGAGTTTTCAGCTGGACATCAGGAGGCAAACTGAAGCTCAGCCATCATCCTTTCAGAGCCTCAGCTCTTTGCTCTGGAAAGAGCAGGCACATGACTGCAGACAGAGACAGAAGCAACAACTGTTTGGCTCCTTATTCCCCTCCCTACACTAACTTGCCTCTTGGAAACAGAGGAGGCATTTAGCCAGGCAGCCAGCAGCAGCCTCTTTAGCTCCTCACAACTTCCCAGTGGTGAAGCCATTGTGTGCACTGGAGAAACAGAACAATGAACTGCTCTGGAGCCAGCTCCCAGCACTGCATGGCAACAGGAGTCTGCTGAGGGCTGCTCCAGGGAGGAGGGAGGTGAGAATTGATCTGCCAGGGTCAGATCATGGAGTCACAGAGGAGTTTGGGTTGGAAGGGAACTTTCAAGCTCATCTAGTCCAACCCCTGCAGCCAGCAGGGACATCTGCAACTACAGCAGGTTGCTCACAGCCACAGACAACCTGACCTGGGAGGGTTCCAGGGATGGGACATCTCCCACCTCTCTGGGCAGCCTGGGCCAGGCTCTCACCACCCTCAGGGTGAAACATTTCTTCCTCTATCTAGTCTAAATCTCCTCTTCTAGCTTCAAACCATCAGCCCCTCTCCTGTCCCAGCAGGCCCTGCTAAGAGTCTGTCCCCATGTCTCTTCCAGACTCCTGTAAGCACTGCAAGGCTGCACTGAGGTCTCCCTGGAGCCTTCTCTTCCCCAGGCTCAACAACCCCAACTCTCTCATCCTGGCCTCACAGCAGAGAGCTTCCAGCCCTCAGATCATTGCTGTGGCCTCCTCTTACATGGATCCCACTTTTGGAGGCTGTTGCTCATCACACATGTGGAGGTTTAGGCAGGAGCTGAGCCCCAGGCAGTGTCCTTCTCCTCTCTGCAGGGCCACAGGAGGTGACCTAGCCAAGCACCTGCTGCCAGCAGCCACCTCAGTGCAGCTGGGGATCTCTGCTCCCACTAAAACCCAACTGGCAAACTCCCCAAAACACCAGCCAAGGCCTGGGCTTGGCTGCAGCACAACACACAGAGAAGCCAAACACTGAAACTATGAGGAGCTAAAGCACCAAGTGACCTTGGGAACCCAGCCCCATGCAGAGCAGAGCTCAGTCCGTGCCCTTAGGGAGGACTCCCACCCTCCCCAGGCACCACCCTCCTCTCAGGGACTGCTCTGAAGCCCCAGCTGGGGACTGGGAGGAGCCTGGCCACTGCTCATGGCTTCTTACTAGGAGGCTGAGTCGTTGAGCTGATACTCCCTGGACCTGCTGAAGCAAGCTTGGACTCCAGCATCTCTCCACAGCCTCTTGATGACACCAGCCAGCTCAGAGGTCATCACCCCCTCCTCTGCACTGCCAGCCAGCACGAAGAGCTGCCTGGCATCATCCTGGGGGAGAAAGAGAGAGAGGAGAGTTAGGATGGGCACTGGGGGCAGCCCTGAACCCCCCTGGCACCTACAGCACTACCCAACATCCCAGGGGCTGTGGCAACAGCTCTGGGGAAGCCTGGTCCCTGCTCTCCCACTGTGTCTCCAGCCTCCTGCACCCCAAATCATAGAGTCACAGAATCAGGAAGGGTGGAAGAGGTCTCCAGGATCATCAAGTGCAGCCAGCAACCTAGCAGCACCATGGCACTGAGCATGGCCCTCAGCACCACCTCTCCATGGCCTGTCATTCCTTCCAGGGATGGTGACTCCACCACTGCCCTGGGCAGCCTGGGCCAGGCCTGGACAACCCTTTTGGGGAAGGAATTGTTCTTCATCTTCAACCTGAACCTCCTCTGGCACAACTTGAGGCTGTTTCCTCTTGTCCTGCCAATTGTTCCTTGGGAGAAGAGCCCAAGCCCCACCTGGCTCCAGCCTCCTCTCAGGGAGCTGCAGAGAGCCAGAAGGTCTCCCCTGAGCCTCCTCTTCTCCAGGCTAACCAACCCCAGTTCCCTCAGCTTCTCCTTGTGCTCTAGACCCTTCCCCACCTTCCTTGCCCTTCTCTGGCCACACTCCAGCACCTCAGTGTCCTTCTGGGAGTGAGGAGCCCAAACCTGAGCCCAGTACTCAAGCTGCAGCCTCACCAAGTTATCACCAAGTTATGTTTCTCCTGCAATCAGAAAGGTAAATCCTGGGCCAGCAGCTGCAGGCTGTGGGGAAAGATGCACTGCTCAGGGGTGGGATGTGATGTTTCTGCCATGCCATCACTGCAGGGATCACTGCTCCAGCGTTGCCATCAGAAACCAAATGTCAGAGCCTGGTGTCATGTTTCAGAGAACAGCTCAGAATGCCACTGGAGCCTGCAGGAGAGCTGGAGAGGGACCTCTGGCAGGGGCATGGAGGGATGGGACAGGGGCTAATGGCTGCAAACTGGAAGAAGGGAGATTTAGGGTAGACCTAAGGAAGAAATGTTTCACCCTGAGGGTGGTGAGAGCCTGTTCCAGGCTGCCCAGAGAGGTGGGAGATGTCCCATCCCTGGAACCATCCCAGCTCAGGGTGTTTGGGGCTGTGAGCAACCTTCTCTAGCTGCAGATGTCCCTGCTGGCTGCAGGGCTTGGACTAGCTGAGCTTTCAAGGTCCCTTCCAACCTAAACCACTCTGGGATGATGTGGTTACCCTTCCCCAGGCAAGCATGGCAAGCTGTTTGCCCTCCAGTGTGCACTGGGACATGGCAGAGCTCTCAGCTCTCAGCTCTTGGCTCTTGTTCTGCTTGCCCTGAGGCAGCTCAGCCTGGGCAGGTCAGGGGAGGAAGGAACTTGGGTTTAACATCTTCCTCCTTCCAGAGACATCAGCAAGGCTGAGCTCACCACTCAGCTCTGACAAGAACAAAGGGAGGGGAAGGCAGGGAGGATGTGGAACTGAACAACAGCCCAGGTTAGCACACAGGGAAGGTATGTGCTTCAGCCAGGCTGCTTTGCACTGTAAGCTCAACAAAGCTGTGGTTGCATCACGAGGAAAGAGAGCAGCTATTAACCATGAGCAGAAGCAACTGCTGCCAGACAGCCAGGCACAGGCTGTGCAGTCACTGCCTGGTGCTGATGGACACAATTCCTGTCTCCAACACATCTCCAGAAGTCCCTGACTGCCCACCCTGCCTTCTGTGCTCTCCCCACCACCACAGGGGTCAAAACTTCCCAACCTCAGTCTCTACCATCAGGAAATGTTACAGCCCAAGGAGTGCTCTGTCCTAGGGAGGCCACAGCTGGAGTCCTGGGTCCTGTTCTGGGCTCCCCAGTTCCAGACAAGACAGGGAACTACTGCAGAGAGCCCAGCAGAGGCTAGGAAGATGCTGAGGGCACTGGAGCATCTCTGGCAGGAGGAAAGGCTGAGAGCCCTGGGGCTGCTTAGCCTGGAGAAGAGCAGCTCCACAGGGGAGCTGCTCAATGCTGAGCAAGAGCTGAAGGCTGGGGGCAAGAGGCTGGGGCCAGACTCTGCTCAGTGGTGCCCAGGGCACCAACTGGAAGGCAGGAGGTTCCATCTGAGCAGGAGGAGAAAGTTGTTTGTTGTGAGGGTGTTGGAGCCCTGGCCCAGGCTTTGCAGAGAGGCTGTGGAGTCTCCTTGTGTGGAGAGATTGCCAAGGCAGCTGGAGGTGACCCTGGGCAAGCTGCTGTGGGTGCCCTGCTGGAGCAGGGGGTTGGGCTGGCTGATCCCCAGAGCTCCCTTCCAGCCCTCTCCAGTCTGGGACTGTGTGAACTGGATGGGTGGGGAAGAGCAGGGCCCCAAGCCCCCAAGAAACTAAGAGGCCAAGTATAAGCAGTGAAAGTGATTAAAATGTATGTGGCTCAGCTTCAGGATCCCCTGGCCCCATGCTGGAAGCACTGCTGGGGGGCTGCTCTCAAGCAGTTTCAAGCAAAGCTGAGAAGTCTGGTGAAAAATCAAACAGTTCAGGGAAAGTTTTGGGGCTTTTGGTTGGGTTTTTGGTTTGGTTTTCATTTGAACACTCCAGGTTCTTCCCTTTAACCTCAGGAAGCACCTGGCATCTCTGCTGGTCAGACATCAGAGATCACAAAGAGCCTTTCCTGGTGTATCTGGTACCCAACCCACCACCCCTGCCAGCAGCCCAGCTTCAACTTCCAAAGATTCCTTAACACAAATCCCAGCAGACTCAGACTGAGGGGAAGAAATGAAATACTTACAGCTCTGGCAACCTCCCCAAAGTCTATCTTTAGCCTTCCCATGGCTCTGATGATGGCAATGATGGACTGGATAGTATTGCTGTAGACAACCACTTTATACTGTTTGCATTCCTCCTCTGAGTAGCCATCCTCATGAATTATCCTGGAAGGAAACCAAGGCATCAGCCCTCAGCCAGCCCAGCCCAGGGGTTCTTTACTTCACCTCAGACATCTCTCTGCTCTCACTTACTTCATCTGCTTCACAATGGTGCTCTTCCCAGACTCTCCAGCACCTGAAAGATACACAGAGAGAGAGAGAGAACTCCAGTGAGCAAGCAGCTGGAAGAACAAGGGGAATGTTGGTGGAGTCTAGGGCATGGCTGCTGTTGAGGGAGGGATCCATGAGGAGCACATCCACAGGTACATCCTTCCCAGGCTCTGTGCATTCATCTGCTCAACAGTCAAAGCTCCAAGATCTGAATCTCCAGAGGATCTTTCTGGAGCCCTGAGGCTGGAAAGCTGGGAGAAGGATTTCTCTTGACAGCCTCTCCAGCTTCCCTCTCTTCCAGCTCAGGACCTGCAGCCAGAGGCAGCCCTAGAGCCCAGAGCATCCTCTGCTGCTCCTCTCCATCCCAGAGCTGTGCCAGAGAGAAGCATGAGACTCCAGGAACTGGGGGGAGGCACTCACAGATCCCAGGGCACTTCTACAAGGGCCATTTATCCAGAAGCAGTCTTGTGTGACACACTGGAGGGGAAGCAGAGCCAGCAAGGAGCTCAGAGCATCACCAGCTGAAGCCATGAAGGGCCAGGAGCACATCCCTGTGTCAGAGCAGCAACACCAGGCTCACCTTCCAGATTCCCTTGGCCACTGAGCACAAAACCAGCCCAAGGTTGCCCAGGATTACTCAACCCAATGTGGATTTTGTGCAGTGAGAAGCCCAGGTGCCCCCCCAGGCCCCAGTGAGCACACTGCCACCACCACTGAGCCAGACACCTCCTGCACAGCTCAGGCAGGAGCCAAAGCAGACACCTGTCTAGAGCTGAAGTGACAACAAAGCTGCTTGTGAATCAACAAGCAGGGATCTGAGCTCCTGCTCCACCCCTCCAGCCTCCAGCCCTGGTTCCCAGAGTCAGGAGGCAGCTTGGGGATCCTCTGTGTCCACCCAGAGGGCACCAAAGGCAAACTCTAGCTGATTAATAAGCTCTGCTCTCCATCACCTCCCAAAACACAAGGATTATTATTATTCTGGGAAAACCAGAGTAAAGAGAATCAAGAGCTCAGCTCAGAGATGAGCAGGAGATGAATTATCAGACCTGCAGGCTGTGGCCTTGGGCTTCTCTGCACTGCAAACAGCTTCCTTCAGAGAAAGGCTGGAAACTACCTGGGAAACCTCTGCAGGTCTGCTGCCACCCTGGGGGGAGGAAAGGCTGAGAGCCCTGGGGCTGCTGAGCCTGGAGAAGAGCAGCCCCAAAGGGGAGCTGCTGAATGCTGAGCAAGAGCTGGAGGCTGGGGGCAAGAGGCTGGGGCCAGACTCTGCCCAGTGGTGCCCAGGGCCAGCCCAAGGGGCACTGGGCACCAACTGGAAGCCAGGAGGTTCCAGCTGAGCAGAAGGAGAACGTTGTTTGTTGTGAGGGTGTTGGAGCCCTGGCCCAGGCTGCCCAGAGAGGCTGTGGAGTCTCCTTGTGTGGAGAGATTGCCAAGGCAGCTGGAGGTGACCCTGGGCAAGCTGCTGTGGGTGCCCTGCTGGAGCAGGGGGTTGGGCTGGCTGACCCCCAGAGGCCCCTTCCAACCCCCAGCATGCTAGGATTCTCTGAGCTCTCCTGTCTGCAAAATCTCACCTAGTTTATCTGCTTCTCACAGCTTCTCTTGCACTCCCAAACCACTTCCCCCTCCCACGGGCACTGAGCAGAAGCCACCTCTGCACACCCCAGCTCTGTGCAGCAGATGCAGCCTTCAGGACTCAAAACCACCCCATCATCATGCTTTCCTGAGCTCCCCAGTCAGCAGCAGCTGAGCTGCTCCAGCCCTGAAGCATGCAGAAGGCTCTCCTGGTGTTGTGGGGTGCCAGGAGGTCCTCGATTACTCTGCCTCCTGTGAGCACACAGCAGGAGCTCCCTGCAAAGGAGCTGGCCCAGCTGCAGGGCTGCTCAGCCTCCAAGGCTTCCACTGAGCTGCAGAACTGGGTTTGCTGAGGGCACAGGAATGAAGCTGAGCCAGCCTGGGTTTGGACAGGTGACTTCAGAGATCCTGGGTGGACTGAGAGACCTGAGGTCCCATTGGCTTCCAGCAGCAAGGCAGCAGATGAGAGAAGCACAGACTGGGTTGGGTGGGAAGGGACCTTGAAAGCTCATCCAGTCCAACCCCCTGCAGCCAGCAGGGACATCTGCAGCTAGAGCAGGTTGCTCACAGCCCCAAACACCCTGAGCTGGGATGGTTCCAGGGATGGGACATCTCCCACCTCTCTGGGCAACCTGGGACAGGCTCTCACCACCCTCAGGGTGAAACATTTCTTCCTTCTCTCTAGTCTCAATCTCCTCTTTTAGTTCCAAACCATCAGCCCCTGTCCTGTCCCAGCAGGCCCTGCTAAGAGTCTGTCCCCATCCACCTTCCAGACTCCCTTAAGCACTGTAAGGCTGCAGTGAGGTCTCCCTGGAGCCTTCTCTTCTGCAGGCTCAACAACCCCAACTCTCTCAGCCTGGCCTCACAGCAGAAAGCTTCCAGCCCTCAGGCCATGGCTGTGGCCTCCTCTGGCCCTGCTCCAAGAGGTCCATGCCTCTGCCCCAGCCTGCAGGGCTGACAGGACACAGCAGTGTGCTCCCCCAGCCTGCAGTGCTGGGAGCAAGGGCAGCTCTGTGCCATCTCATTATCAGCCCAACAAGGGGAAAAATAGAAGAGATAAAAGCAGGGCAGCTCTCAAGACAGGCAAGCTGGGAGGGGCTGTGACACACTGCTCCAGAAAGGAAAGCAGAACTGGTTTCTGGTGCTGCCTTTGGGAAACACAGCTTCCAGGAATCAAGACTCCCACGTGTCCAGAAGACATCAGTGCATCCCAGCATCATCCTCCCAGCACCATCCTGCCAGCCCTGAGGAAGGCAACCTCCCAGGAGCAGCACCATGAGCAGAGGGTGACAGCAGCAGAGCTTTTCAGGAGCAGAATTCTTACAACTTCCCATCTTCTTGGCAGAGGAACTAAGAAAATCAACCCCTGAAGATAAAAGGTCACCTTGTAGGGTTTTCTCTGTGCCAGGTTTGAATCATTCCATTGCCTGGAGTTTTGGACACCTTTAACCCTGCTGCTTTCACATCACTGCAAGGATTATTTTTTCTCCCCAGTATCACCAGTAAAACCCTTCTGGCTGATAAGGGAATGAAAGGTTACAGCAGTGGCTAGGAAGGAGCAAACACAACTGCTGTTTTCTGAGCAGCTCCCCAACAGCCAGACCCAAGGAGCTCATTCCCCACCTGTGAAGCCCTTGTGCCAGCCTGAGCCCAGAGCTGCCCTCAGCAACAGGGCCTGAGCCAGGGCAACAGCAAGTTAGGTGGAAGAGTTGGCTTTCTGAGTTAACTCTTTGGGCCTTGCTCTGTTTCATCTGCTGGAGGGTTGGAAGCTCTGCAGAGGGATCTGGCCAGGCTGGAGCCATGGGCTGAGGCCAACAGGGTGAGGTTCAACAAGGCCAAGGGCTGGGTCCTGCACTGGGGTCACAACCACGCCAGGAATGCTCCAGGCTTGGGGCAGAGTGGCTGGGAACTGCCAGAGGAAAAGGACCTGGGGGTGTTGGTCAACAGCAGCTGGAGATGATCCAGCAGAGTGCCCAGGTAGCCAAGAGCATCCTGGCTTGGATCAGCACTAGTGTGGCAGCAGGGCTAGGGCAGGGATTGGCCTCCTGGGCTGGGCACTGGGGAGGCCACAGCTCCAATCCTGGCCTCAGGTTTGGGCTCCTTACACCATAAAGGAAATTGAGGTGCTGGAGTGTGTCCAGAGAAGGGCAAGGAAGGTGGGGAAGGGTCTGGAGCACAAGTGTTGTGAGGAGCAGCTGAGGGAACTGGGCTTGGTTAGCCTGGAGAAGAGGAGGCTCAGGGGAAACCTTCTGACTCTCTGCAGCTCCCTGAGAGGAGGCTGGAGCCAGGGGGGGGTTGGGCTCTTCTCCCAAGGAACAATTGGCAGGACAAGAGGAACTGGCCTCAGGTTGCACCAGGGGAGGGTTAGGTTGACCATTAGGAATAATTTCCTCCCTGAAGGAGCTGTTAGGCCTGGCCCAGGCTGCCAGGGCAGTGGAGGAGTCCCCACCCCTGGAAGGGGTCAGACATGCAGACATGGCAGTTCCTGAGGCAGTGCTGGCCAGGATCTCAGAAGTCTTTTCCAACCTAAATGCCTCTGATCCCCAGGAGCATGGAGCCTGCACTGCCATGCCCTGGCTACTGCCAGAGCCAAACCCAGCCCAGGCAGCTCCCAGCTGCTGGCCAGGATCCACTGCTGTTTCCAAGGACAACAAAGTGCCCCCAGCAGCAGCCGAGGCCAGCAGCAGGCTGCAGGTGTGTTTCCTATTTGCACTCTTGACAGCTTCAAACCAAACAAGCAGCCAAATATTTTCCCAGCTCTGTGGCTGAGCAGAGCAGATGGAAATCAGCCTCCCCACACAGCAGGAGCTCTCACAGCAGGACAAGCACTGCCACAGCAGGTCCTCAGGCTGCCAAATGGGAGGAAAGAAGTCCAGTGGTGCCTTAAACTTGTTCTACTCATCTCCAGGTGCCACAGGGCTGTACCTCCATCGTGGTGGGGGCTGGACAGGCATTTCTGCTCCTTTGGATCCATTTTGGACAGTGACTAGAGAAGCAAGAAGGATAAAACATGTTGGTGTTCAACCAACAAGCTGCCAGTGCCTCCCTTGCAGAGCTCCTGGGGGTCAGGATGTCTCTCCAAGAGCACCAGCTCCTTGGAAAGGGTGATCTAGGTTAGATCAAGGTGGATCTGCTGTCTCCACACCCTGAGGGACTGCACCACCTCACACAGCAGGAAAAGCCTCTCCCAGAGAGGCCATGGAGTGCTACTGAAATCAATTAGCCTCTTGGTGAGGTTCAGGGCTCCCCAGATGAGACAGCCTCTCCTCAGAAACCACTTGCAGGCTGCCAGCTTCAATGTCTGCAAACCAAAGAATTGCAACTTTTAAATTACTCCTAAGCAGAAAGCAATTCAATATTTAGGCTTTTTTTTTTGCCCCCCCTTCCCTCAAGCCTGAAAAGAAAAACTGCTGCTGGGGCAGCCTCCAACAGAGCAGGCAATGAACTGCATTCCACCTGCAAAGCCACTCAAGAAGCACTCAGAGGGGTAAGAAATGAGGCAGATTTGACAGAGAATCCCCTCCCCCAAATCCTGCTCAGAGGTTGGAGTTCCCACTGCCCACCCAAGCAAATCTAGGGCCTGAAGCAAGCTATGGCAGCAGGCAGCTCACAGCAAACATCCTTCCCTTCAGCAGGGAGGGTTCTGTGTTATCCCCTCTGCTCCCTGCTGCTGAGCTCTCTGTGCCTCTCCTCTGGCTTACTGGAACAGAGGTGGCATCAGGAAGGGCTTGGGAACATCTCCTACAGCTTCCCAAGCACTCAGCAGCTGTGGTCAGATGGGAAAACATCAACACTCCACAGCCTCAGCACCTCCACCCTGGGAGGAACACAAACCTCAGGCTTGTTGCCACTCTTAGGGAAGCTCTGATGTTCCAGGAGAGCAGTGTTGAGCCCAGAGTCCCCCCCAGAGGGCTGGAGAAGACACTTTGGAACAGAACCTCTCTGGGTTTGTTTCTTGTTGTCACATTTGCTGTTATTTTCTCTCCAGAGGAGCTTGAAATCCTCTGGAGCTGCAGCAGGCAGTGCTGAGCCTGCACTGCTGTCACCCAGTGACAAAACACCAGCAGCCACAGTCATGCCATGACAACAGCAGCACTGGTTATACAACACTAACCCAACCCCAGCTGGAGTTAACTCCTTCCCTTCTCACACCTTGGAAGAGCTGCAATCCATGCTGCCAAGAGAATTCCAGAATCTAGGAGGGATTGGGGCTGGAAGGGACCTCTGGGGGTCATCAGCCCAAACCCCCTGCTCCAGCAGGGCACCCACAGCAGCTTGCCCAGGGTCACCTCCAGCTGCCTTGGCAATCTCTCCACACAAGGAGACTCCACAGCCTCTCTGGACATTCTGGGCCAGGGCTCCAACACCCTCACAACAAACAACTTTCTCCTCCTGCTCAGCTGGAACCTCCTGGCTTCCAGTTGGTGCCCAGCGCCCCTTGGCCTGGCCCTGGGCACCACTGAGCAGAGTCTGGCCCCAGCCTCTTGCCCCAAGCCCAGCCTTCAGCTCTTGCTCAGCATTGAGCAGCTCCCCTCTGGGGCTGCTCTTCTCCAGGCTAAACAGCCCCAGGGCTCTCAGCCTTTCCTCCTGCCACAGATGCTCCAGTGCCCTCAGCATCTTCCTAGCCTCTGCTGGACTCTCTCCAGCAGTTCCTTGTCTGTCTGGAACTGGGGAGCCCAGAACTGGACCCAGGACTCCAGCTGTGGCCTGACTGGGGCAGAGGAGAGGAGGAGGAGGAGAAGCTCCCTTGAGCTGCTGCTCACACTGATGCTCTCTCAGTCACCTCCTCTCATGCCCCCTGCTAACTCATCCTCACTCACACTGTCACTTCTCAGGGACTAGCAGAGGTGGGAACCAGTGACCCAGCTCCTCTAAACCTCTCTCTTTACACACACACCACCTAGAATTGGCTCCTACAACAGGCACTAATGGCAGCCACAGCTACAAGGGCACAGCCAAGTCACCTCCTCTTGGGTACTGTTCCTAAAGGAGCTGCATGTCCTCTCCCAGGCTCCCTCTCTGCTCCTCCAGAGCCATCCAGACAGGGATATCATTACAGAGTCATCTGGAAACGTCTGCCCTCCAGCTCAGCAAGCCTCTGCTGGGAGCTCCCACTGGGCTGGCAGCTGCTTGCCAGGTAAGGAACCATCTCAGCTCAACTGCTCAGGAAAAAAAAGCATCAGCACTGCCCTGCTCTGGGCAGAGAGATTTCCACTGTGACCTCCCAGAGCCAGCAGCATGACCAGCAGGGCAGGGAGGGGATTCTGCCTCTGCTCTGCTCTGGGGAGACCTCAGCTGCAGGGCTGGGGCCAGATCTGGAGTCCTCAGCACAGCAGAGACAGGGACCTGGTGGAGTGGCTCCAGAGGAGGCCACAGCAATGATCTGAGGGCTGGAAGCTCTCTGCTGTGAGGCCAGGCTGAGAGAGTTGGGGTTGTTGAGCCTGGAGAAGAGAAGGCTCCAGGGAGACCTCACTGCAGCCTTACAGCACACACAGGAGCCTGTGAGACAGATGGGGACAGACTTCCTAGCAGAGCCTGCTGGGACAGGACAAGGGCTGATGGCTTGAAACTAAAAGAGGAGATTGAGACTAGAGAGAAGGAAGAAATGTTTCACACTGAGGGTGGTGAGAGCCTGGCCCAGGTTGCCCAGAGAGGTGGGAGATGTCCCATCCCTGGAACCATCCCAGGTCAGGTTGTTTGGGGCTGTGAGCAACCTGCTCTAGCTGCAGATGTCCCTGCTGGCTGCAGGGGTTGGACTAGCTGAGCTCTCAAGGTCCCTTCCCACTCAACCCCCTCTGGGATTCTGTGCTAAAGCTGCTCCAGGAGCCTCTCTCACTGTGTCTGTGCTTCTCCCTCAGCCTCTCACCCCAGCCCAGGCCCAGCAACATTGCCATTTCCCAGCCCCAGCTCCAGCATCTCCAGGCCTCACTTCTGTCCTTGGAGGCCTGAAACTTCTCTAAACACTTGCAGATGTCCAGAGGCCAGCAGCTGCTCTTCTCCTTTCCCAGCTGCCTGGAGAGGCTGCAAAGGCTTTGCATGAGGAGATCCATCCTGGGCTGACTTGGGAAACAGCTTTTCAGCTGCACCCTTTGTCCCCTGCTGCCACCCAGCTCCATTTCCCCTGACACAAGGTGTTGACACTTCCAGTGCTGCTCAAGCTTTCAGTCAACCACCTTTAGCAGGGAGGAAAAAAACCTAACCCAAGAGGAGGCATTGAAATGCTGCTGAAACACTCTCCCAGCCCCCAGATAACTGATGCCTTGCATTAGAGATGAAGAGGACAAGGGCCAGGGGATGGAGTTACACTGGGATGCTGAGGGACTCTGCAGGAGAAGCACCCAGCCTGGGGGAGCACAGGCAGGGACCAGAGGGGGAGCTAGGAGGGGTGCAAACATCATGGAATATGACTCCAAACCTGACTGGGAGCACAAAACCTGAAAGTCAGAGCATTACTGGGATGTTTCCTGCTGGAAAGCTTCCCTTTGTGCTCCCATCAGCACAGCCACCCAGAGACCCCAGCCTGCCCCAAGCAGAGATGTCCTAAGCCCATGGATAAACCATTCCAGAAGCCTTGACTTCTCTTTCCCTGAGTCAGCAGCAAGGAATCTCCTCTGCAGGCTCCCCTGGCACCCCCAGCCATGCAGGGTAGCTCATCCATCCCACAGCACTTGCTCCTTCTTGTCCTAGTGCTCAGGGGAGTCCTGGTTCCTCCAGCTCCTTCAGCTCCAGCTCCTTCCCCCCACCAGGGAGCAGCCCAAGGCCAGACCCCACAGACCCCAAAGCACCCAAGCAGCACCCCAGTGTTTAGGGGAAAGCTTGGCACTGAACTTGAACTCCCCTCTGCTCTGAGGGTGGCAGGCCCTGGATGTTGTCCTGCAGCCAGAGCCCTCTCCCCTCTGGAGGGGGAAGGGACTAGGGAGGGAAGCTGAGCAGTGCCCTGGGAGAGCACAGAGCACAGAAGGGGGAGCTATGGCCCAAGCACTTCCCCTGAGGAAGCCAAAGGCTTTCCTGCAGCAGGAGGTGGGAGGCCAAGGGCATGTGGCCAGGCTGGAGATGACAGGGATGCTGCCAAAACACAGCTCAGGGTGGGAACTGCAGCTCTCCACAGCTACACACTGGAGACAGGGTTTGCTCTGAAACCCATCACTCCTAAACCCACCCTGCTGGGGAAGCAGAAGCTGGGTCAGAGGCTACCTGCACCTTCCAGGCACCAGCAGGGAGTTCACTGCTTCAGAAAGTAGAACCTTAAGTGGCTTTTTTTGTCTCAAACCATATCAGAAGTGCATTAAACTACTGCAGGAGAGGAATTTCCCACCCCCCTCAGGCATGGGGAAAAGCCCTGCAGCATCTGCAAGTTTCTTGAAGAGAAACCAGGTCACTGCTGCCACAAATTCCTCCCAGAGACACAGGAGAGATGCACCTGGAATATCCATTAACATCCAGACAATGACCAGGCTGCCATATTCCTGACTTCCAGCCTCTGGAGGAGAGCATGCACAGCCTGTAACTGCAGCAACAGCTCCCAGCAGCCTGGGGAGCTCAGCAGAAGCTCTGCCAGCCCATTCCTCAGGCAGGATTCTGCAGCATTCCCAGGATTCCCTCTTCAACAGCCTGGAAACACCCTGACCACTTCACTGGGAGAGCCTGAAGGTGCAGGGCTGAGCTACAGCCCTGGGATGACAGCCTGAGCCTTTGGAGCTGTGGTGAAGCCATGAGGTGAGGTCCCATAGCCTGGCTGTGGTCAGACAGCTGCAGTCTGACTCTGACAGGCTAAGGAGGGCCCAAACCAAGAGCAGAACAAGGCTGGGAGGAAGCCCAGCCCCTGAAGTACCAGGGGGGACACTGAGCACGGAGCAGGAGCTGCTCAGGTGATCACCAACCCCAGTGGGTACCTCCTGACACTGCAGATGTTTCCTTTGGCCAACCTCTAGCCCTCATCCTGCCCTGGTCTCTGAACACCAACAGCTCCCCTCACACACCAGCAAGCTCCTGAGGCACTTTGTCTTCTCCTGGGAAGGCTCCTGGCCAACCCCCACCTCCTCCTGCAGTCCTAGCAGCTGGAAGACTCAACTGTCAGGTCTTCATCCTCCCCAGCAGTTCCCTCCCCTGGTCTCCAGCCTCACTCTGCTGAATCCAAACCCCAGCATCCTGCCCTTCCTGCACATGGATTTCCAGGCCTGGCTGAGCTGCTGGCCCTGTCCAACCTTCAGCCTATCTCCTCCTCTTGAGGCTTTGCTTCCAGTGCAGCCCTGGAAAGCTCTTGTCTAGCACAAGGCCAAGAGAGGTTTAACAAAGCCCAGAAGCAAATGCAGCAAGAGCTGCACTGGGAGCCAGGAGAAAGGGAAAAGGCAGCAGAGGAAGGAGGAGCAGTGTCCTACAGCAGGGTTAGACATCAGGCAGGGCTGGAGGAGTCCCTCAGGAGGAGGAAGAGCTTAGGCTGCCACTCAGCTTGAGCTGCACAGCAGAGAGAACAGCCCAAGGTTAGCTGAGAGGAGTCTGTGTGACAGCACAAAGCTCCTGAACTTCTTGCTGCCTCTGGATGAGGTCAAACCAGAAGGTTGGTTGAGGAGTGACACCCTGACACCAGCAGCACCCCTAGGATGGCTCTGAGAGGCTTTCAGAGGCAATGCAGCTCACAGCTCTGCCTGCTGCCCTCCCTGGGCTCCAGCTGCCAGCCTGCCCCCAGGAAGGGACCTGAGATCCAAGATCATCCAGTCCAACCAGTGACCAGGTCACCACTAACCCATGGCCCTCAGCACCACAGCTAGGCAGCTTCTAAACCTCTCCAAGGATGGTGACTCCAGCACTGCCCTGGGCAGCCTGGGCCAATGCCTAACAACTCTTTCAGGGAAGAAATTATTCCCAATATTCAACCTAACCCTCCCCTGGTGCAACTTGAGAACCCTAGAATCCAGCATGGTTGGGGTTGGAAGGGAGCTCTGGGGGTCATCAGCCCAACCCCCTGCTCCAGCAGGGCACCCACAGCAGCTTGCCCAGGGTCACCTCCAGCTGCCTTGGCAATCTCTCTCCACACAAGGAGACTCCACAGCCTCTCTGCAAAGCCTGGGCCAGGCCTCCAACACCCTCACAACAACTTTCTCCTCTTATCCTATTGCTGGTAACCCAGGAGAAGAGCCCAAGCCCCACCTGGCTCCAGCCTCCTCTCAGGGAGCTGCAGAGAGTGAGGAGGTCTCCCCTGAGCCTCCTCTTCTCCAGGCTAACCAAGCCCAGTTCCCTCAGCTGCTCCTCACAACACTTGTGCTCCAGACCCTTCCCCACCTTCCTTGCCCTTCTCTGGACACACTCCAGCACCTCAGTGTCCTTCTGGCAGTGAGGAGCCCAAATCTGAGCCCAGGATTGGAGCTGTGGCCTCCCCAGTGCCCAGCCCAGGAGGCCAATCCCTGCCCTAGCCCTGCTGCCACACTAGTGCTGATCCAAGCCAGGATGCTCTTGGCCACCTGGGCACTCTGCTGGATCATCTCCAGCTGCTGTTGACCAACAGCCCCAGGTCCTTTTCCTCTGGCAGTTCCCAGCCACTCTGCCCCAAGCCTGGAGCATTCCTGGGGTGGTTGTGACCCCAGTGCAGGACCCAGCACTTGGCCTCAGCCCATGGCTCCAGCTCAGATCAGCAGCAGCCCCAGTGGACAGTTTCTGGGTGCTGCAGGAGCCATGGCCAGGTGTCCCTGAGCAGCCCAGCCCAGCCCAGCCCTGCAGGACACACCAAGGAGCTGCCAGGGTTCACCTCCCCCTGCCATGCTCCCAGCCAACCCCAGGCACTCCAAGCAACTGCATTTCTTTTCCATCTGAATTTAATCACATCCCCACAGCAAGAATGCAGGGAAAGAATCAGCCTTGCACACAGCACTCAGCCATCCCCAGGCCTTGAAACACTCTGTGCACAAGGCAGAAGAATGAAGACTTGAAACCATCAAACTCTGAGTGCCTCAGGGATGAGCATTAACCCCTGAATGCCCAACCATGGCCTTGCAGAAGCCTTTTGCTGTTTGCTTTCAAGCTGTCAGAGCATCAGCCTTGCTTTCTTGCCATGCTTTGAACATGAACTGTTGTCTTAGGGCCTCTGCAGAGAGCTTTGCAGGAGAAAAGCCTTCAAGCTCTGGGCATGGCAACTGTCTCCAAGCAGGGCAGTGCTGAGGCCAAAGCACATCCATCAGAGCCCCAGAACATGCCAAGGAGGCAGAGGCAGCATGGGGAGAGACCAGCAACTGCTTCACTTTGCAGCAGCTAAAGCAGACACTGTATGGCAGCCTGGGAGTGGGAAATGCTGGGGGCAAAGTGTGTCTTGTGCTTCAGAGCAGAACCTCAGAACACCCAGATATCCCCAGGAGTTCTGCACTAGTGCTGCTGACCACTGGGAACCACTGGAGAGAGTCACCTGCTAAAACACCACCACAAAACCCTAGAATCCAGCACAGGGGGGTTGGAAGGGAGCTCTGGGGGTCATCAGACCAAACCCCCTGCTCCAGCAGGGCACCCACAGCAGCTTGCCCAGGGTCACCTCCAGCTGCCTTGGCAATCTCTCCACACAAGGAGACTCCACAGCCTCTCTGGGCAGCCTGGGA
Source organism: Galbula dea (assembly GCA_013399015.1). Lineage (NCBI taxonomy): Eukaryota > Metazoa > Chordata > Aves > Piciformes > Galbulidae > Galbula > Galbula dea. The sequence continues at coordinate 50,748 of VWZX01003016.1, forward strand.
CAGGGCTCCAGCACCCTCACAACAAACAAGCTTCTCCTCCTGCTCAGCTGGAACCTCCTGGCTTCCAGTTGGTGCCCAGTGCCCCTTGGCCTGGCCCTGGGCACCACTGAGCAGAGTCTGGCCCCAGCCTCTTGCCCCCACTCTTTAGCTCTTGCTCAGCATTGAGCAGCTCCCCTTTGGGGCTGCTCTTCTCCAGGCTCAGCAGCCCCAGGGCTCTCAGCCTTTCCTCCTGCCAGAGATGCTCCTGCAGTGCCCTCAGCATCTTCCTAGCCTCTGCTGGACTCTCTCCAGCAGTTCCTTGTCTGTCTGGAACTGGGGAGCCCAGAACTGGCCCCAGGACTCCAGCTGTGGACTCCCTAGGGCAGAGGGGAAGGGGAGGAGAACCTCCCTCCCCCTGCTGCTCACACTCTTCTTCATGCAGCCCAGGAGACCATTGGCCTTCTTGGCCACCAGGGCACATTGCTGCCTCATGGTCATCCTGTTGTCCACCAGCACTCCCAGGTCCTTCTCTGTGGAGCTGCTTTCCAGCAGCTCAGCCCCTAACCTGCCCTGCTCCAGGAGGTTATGCCTTCCCAGGTCCAGGACCCTACACCTGCCCCTGTGGAACTTCTCTAAGCTCCCCTAAGCCACCCTGGTATCTGGGTGAGCTCTGACATCACTGAGATGTTGCCTAAGCAGTTCCAGGAGCAGGAACCAAACCAAAGAGCTTGAGAAAGATTCTCCCTGATAAAAGGAAGGACAGAAACTGGAAGAAGGGCAAAGAAAGGCTGGGCTGGGCAGGTGGATTGGGCTCTTCTCTCCTTGGCTAGGTGTTACACTGGACCTTGGTGACTGTGAGGCACAGTCAGAGGCACAGCTAAGCAAGAGGACACCTGGTTTACAGCCACTTGTAGCCAGGCAGTGAACAGGCAGTAGCTGCTGGGTGTTCCTCTGTGGTCACCCCCAAGCACCATGCCCTGCTCCAACCCTACCAGCCAAAGGCCAAAGCAATGAGGCCACAGGCAAGACTTGTGGTGAGCAGAGGACACAGGACCCCCATGGGATGGTTCCCTGCACTCACAAAGCTGCAAGAGCATTTGGTGACAGCATGAACAGCCCAGGCTTGGCCAAGGACCCTTTTGATGCTTGGTTACAAGAAAACCTCTTGCAAAAAACCCTGTTTTCATCCATGGCCAGAACCAAACCAAAGCTGAGGTGTGGTTTAGGAGGGAGACACTAACCCCCAGTGACTCAGCCCCAGCAGCTCAGGGAAGAGCTGTCACAGCTGGAGCTGCCCCCAGCCACAGGAGACAACAGATCCCTGGGGAGACAAAGCCTTGCACCCCCCATGGAGGGGCCAGCTGGCCCAAGGTTAACTGTGAACACAATTAAAGAGGGGTTTGGGTGGGAAGGGACCTTTCTAGTCCAACCCCTGCAGCCAGCAGGGACATCTGCAGCTAGAGCAGGTTGCTCACAGCCCCAAACAACCTGACCTGGAATGGTTCCAGGGATGGGATATCTCCCACCTCTCTGGGTAACCTGGGCCAGGCTCTCACCACCCTCAGTGTGAAACATTTCTTCCTTCTGTCTAGTCTAAATCTCCTCTTTTAGTTTCAAGCCATCACCCCCTGGCCTGGAACAACAGGCCCTGCTAAGAAGCCTCTCCCCTTCCTTCTGCCAGGCCCCTGAAGTAGTGGCAGGCTGCAGGATGCTCTCCCTGGAGAGCTCTTCAACTCTCTGGAACTGGGGAGCCCAGAACTGGAGCCAGGACTCCAGCTGTGGCCTCCCTAAGGCAGAGGAGAGGGAGAGGAGAACCTCCCTCCCCCTGCTACTCACACTCTTCTCCATGCAGCCCAGGAGCCCATTGGCCTCCTTGGCCCTGAGGTGACCCTGCTGGCTCCTGGGCAACCTGTTCTCTCCAGGGAAAGGCCCTGAGCTGCACTCCAAGCCTCTCAGTGAAGAGCCAGGCTGGGTCTTCTGGTTTGTAGCTGTTGTATCAGGCCTTTGCAGAACACCCCTGGGAGTGGTTGAAGCTAATGGCTCCTGCTGCTGAGCAGCATGGGCTCCAGACTCCCCCCTGACACACAATATGCTGCCAGGATGTGTTGCTTGGCTGCAGATCAAGTGAACATCTCTCCTGGCTGAGCCTCCTGGGCACCCTCCTCTCCCTGACAGCTCCATATGTTCAAACCTGTGTTCTTTATGTTCCCAGCTCCAGTCTGAGGTGCTTTACATTCCCATCCCAGCTGGAACAGCAGGAGCAGCTCCCAGGGAAGCACTGCAGCATGTCTCACATGCATCAAACACCTTCCCCAACCTGTGGGGACTCCACAGCAGCTCTTTCCTCCTCCAAACACCAGCAGCCACACAGGATCTTGTAAGGAGCAGCTGAGGGACCTGGGCTTGGTTAGCCTGGAGAAGAGGAGGCTCAGGGGAGACCTTCTGACTCTCTGCAGCTCCCTGAGAGGAGGCTGGAGCCAGCTGGGGGTTGGGCTAGTCCTAAGTGAGAGGACAAAAGGAAAGAGCCCAAATTGCAGCAGGGGAGGTTCAGGTTGGACATCAGCAAGGCAGAGTGGCTCAGCACTGGCCCAGACTGACAGGAGGTAGGAATGAGGCGGGG